>CM027122.1:4090420-4535420 GCA_015476505.1 Urochloa ruziziensis
CCTATCGCGGCATTATATACAACTCTGTTTCGTAATTGCATCATCATCACGTAAAGACTAAAGACATAATGATTTGAATAAATATGTTAGGCTGGCAGCCTCCATCTGATAGAATACAGGGCCTGCAAATTTAAATCCTTGGAGTATGTTACAAATTTGTTTAAGCACAGAAAGAATTGCAGATAAATCCCCAAGTGCAATTTTATTCTACATGGCTCCTGTGTTCTATGCAATAACTTACAGATTCTTCTGCTGGATTGAGATGTTGACTTCGCCTTGTTGCGCCACCTGCCTTGGTGGATGATGTCAAACACTTTTTATGCTGTATTATGAAGGTTAATTTGCTGAATTCAATAAGTCAACTAGTGTGTGAGGAGCTGCTTGATGAATGGCAAGTACACGAGGTCCTGCATGCCATTCTCTCCTTATGTGAGTGAATAGAAATAGATGTGATAGGGATGTACAAACATCTACTGCTCCTTTTATAATTTGAAGGTTCGTTTGTTTCCCTCATCATTGAGCTGATTTCGTGGCAAGCAAGCAGTTTGATAGAGCTCCCTTTTGTTTATGCGGAGTCAACACGATGATATTGGTATTTTGCGTGAATTATTGCTGCGATTTCCTCTAGTTTATGTCGTTATGACTCTCCATTAGTTGTGGACCAAAGTGTCTTCAAGTCAACTGAGTATGTAGCATCCGTTACGATAAGATTTGGCTGTATATGATGCAACGAGCTATAGTGCAATTTGTCCCCTTTTGCAGTGTTACCTGAAATTATGTGTGGCTAATAACTGTCAGGGTAAGTATTAGGGTAGCTCTGACCTAAAGAAGAGAAGTATACAAAGGTAGCTTTAAAGTTTGAATTTTTCTGACACACCAGTGACCAACTCAGTACCAATTCTTGACTTATCTTATCCATTTGCTTGTGGAAACTGTATGAAGTGCCGCTCACCTGAAACCAGCGTGCACAGCTGTGTAAGCATGCACTTGTCAGAATTAAGCACGCGGCTTAAGCTTCCGGATTTGCTGTGTAAGCGTCTTTCACGAGTGAATTGCGTCGTTGGGTTTCGTTAGAATTAGAGCATGTCAACGAGCTCATGGCCGGCCCATCCATGTGCAGTGAATTGATTTTTTTTTTAAATGTAAATGAGGCTTCACCCAGATTAACACATCATTTTTCATAAACGAATATTATGGCGCGTCTCTGCAGAGCTGCATCAATTGTTCAAGTCTCCAAGCCCGCTTAAACCCCGGACAGGCGGACACAAGAGGCAGTTGGCTATGAAAGGTTGCAACACGACTGCCAACACACTCAGTCACTCACGATTGCAGAGTTGGATTATAAATTCATTCAGATCAATCAATCTACCTAATCTTTTTTAAAGTATATCTAGAGAAAGGAAAAGACATAAAAATATCAACTTCAGTCCACAGCTGGAGTATACATAATAAGGACATGAAAATTAGTAGAGGATTACACAAGAAGATGAATGCTACATAAGCCTAACTCCATGTCACCCACTCATGACGGGGGGCGACTTGGGCGGCGCCGCCCCCTCGCTCCTGACGCCGCCTCCCCCTCGCCCCCACCTCGCTGCCGCCGGAGCTCGCCGGCGGAAGCCCGTCCGGTCGCGATGAGGGCGGCGGCGGGAGCTTTTCTCCCCAAACAAACTGCCGCCTCATCCTCCACATCTTCCTCCACCTCCTCCTCCCTGTTGCTGCCATGGAGGTTGTCGGAGTTGGCCGCCCGGGGGGCTGCGGTGCGCAGATCCGGCACCGGCAAGCCCGGATCCGGTGCCTCCTAGTCCATTGAGGTGGATCAATGTGGGGGCACTATGGGGACCGGTCCTCACTCTCCGCTCCGACGGCCCTTGGCGTCAGCCTTCAACGGCGTCGCCCGGCTCCCCCCTCCGGCGTGCTCGGCGGTGGCGGGTCGAGGCTGTCATCCCCCCGCCACTTCCCCCTCCCCTCCCCCCTCCTCAGGATTCAGATTCACGGTTGCTTTCGCTGGCGATGTCCTAAGTTGGCGTCGTCGGCTGGTAGAGATTTTGGCGCAGATCCGGGTTCTCTTTGGTCGATTTCGGCGGCTCATAGGTAGCTTCACCTACTTGTCTATTGTGACCCGTTGTGTGACCCGTTGGGCTGCTGGAGATTCGACCGATGTTGGAGCCTAAGTGCCTGGTATTGAGTTTGAGTGTCTGGGGACTGGCGGCTGCGCAACGGTGGTGGACATGGGTGGGTGCTCGTCTTGTTGTGTAGGTTCTTGGGTGAAAGCTTGCTCGGTGTTCGAACTGGGCTGGTGATGAAAGTGCCGCGGGGCATCGCTCTCCTTCTAGGCATTGCTGAGAGTACCACGACGTCCAGGGAATTCTCCAGGTGAAAACTAAAGAACCAGTGGTTCGAGTGGCAACATCGTCTACGATGCTCTCTTGTAGGGGTGTTACTTTGGAGTCCTTGGAATGACGAGAGGCCGCTGTGTGGATTCGACTATGGCCATTTGAAGTTGAATAAGGAGTGTTGTTGTTTGTGTGGGAGATCGACTGAGTGCGCTATCTGCGCAACAAGCCACAAGAGGTGTTTCGAAGATCAAGACAGAGCGGAAGCGAAGGCTCAGAAAAAGTTTGAAGCTTAGTCTCTCTAGCTTGTTTCTTTCCTGTTTTGGTGTTCCTCATTTTAAGGTGTGGAGTCTATGTACTCTTGTTTGGGCTGGCTATTTGGCCAGTTTATTTTTGGCTGTAAGCACTCCCTTGGAGTGGCGGAGGCCGGTTTTTTACCTTAATCTTAAAAAAAATGTCACCCACTCATCACCAGTTCACCTAAATTCATAAGATAGAGAGGATGTCATGGTGATGACACTCCTTCGACACAATTCTAAAGTTCTCAGTCTAAACAACCGCGCGATGACACTCTTCGCTAAAACTGGCCTTACATGGCTCGGAAGCAATCATATGTGGCAGGAGATGATGCCGGGACCAAGGAAAAAGCTGCGGGTCCACGTACAAGCGAAAGAATCTTAACTACCGCAGGTCACGTCTCTCGTGGCAGTGAACTAGTGAAGAGATGCCGGTTTCGCTTCATTGACAGTACTTGGCACACTGCTAACATAGAAGAATTCTTTTCTTTAATTTTCGGAAAATTAAAGAAAAAGGAGAACGATCACTTTACTTTTCATATGCTTGCAGCTGTGCTGGGCATCAGATTACTCTATCCTTGGTCTTTATCTAATGCCTTAACCCTGCGTGGCACGCATCGCACCTGGTTCGGCGTCCGTTTTATAAATACCTTGCACAGTTGCACTCGTTGAGTTCTTGACTAAGAATCGCTGGACCAATATATATAGCTAGTTTAATCTTTAGCTTGCGCGCGCGCGCCTGCTGCAGCCGGCTGTTGTATATCCTCCGTGTCATCGATCCTACAGATGTAAGTCGTTCTGTATATTTGCAATGCAAACTTAGACATTTATTATGGCATACAGATAATTAACATAATGTAGCCTAGAATGTTGTACTACGTTCTCTTTCTGTATCTAAATATTTATCGTCAGTGACTTTTGATTGCATGTTTGATCATTCGTTTTATTCAAAAGTTTATTGCAAATATACGAAAATAACAGCCATGCTTAGAATGCTTTCGAGGATAAATTAAATCGCGGACAAAATAAATGATACTTAAATAATTTTTTAAATAAAATAAATAGTCAAATATATTATGCTAATGACAAATATTTCAATAGTACTCTAGTCACATCTGCTTTCTTAATTAATATTACATCTGTTGACGGCATTCATCATCTCATTCAGGTCAAGAGAATGAGATCAATGGCAGGAGAAGCGGAGCTAGTGGGGCTTTGGAGATCTTGGGGTATCCAAGCCCTGGTGCTACTGAGCTTCACGCTCCAGGTGTCCCTCCTCATTCTGGCAGAGTTCCGCCGGTGGATCGACTCCGGCGTGCTAAGGTTCTTCGTCTGGTCCGCGTACATGCTGGCCGACTCGACGGCGATCTACGTGCTCGGCCACATGTCCGTGACCGGTGGCGGCGGGTCATCGTCGGCGGCGGAACTAGAGGATGATGATGAGCTGGTGGCGCTGTGGGCGCCGTTCCTGCTGATGCACCTCGGCGGGCAGGACAACATCACCGCCTACGCCATCGAGGACAACAGGCTGTGGCTGCGCCACCTGCAGACTCTCGCTGTGCAGGCGGCTGCAGCTGCCTATGTCCTCTACGAGTCTTCCATCCTCAGCAACAGCAGCAGCCGGCGGCGGCGGTTCGGGTCCGGCCTGCTGGTAATCCGACGGCCGGCTGCCATCGTCATGTTCGTGGTCGGCGTCCTCAAGTACGGCGAGAGAGTGTGGGCGCTCCGGTGTGCCGGGAGCAGCACATCCGGCGACAACTACCGGCCTTTCGCGAAGTCGACGATGACTCTCGATAAATGGAGTGATACTCGCCGTCTTCATCCCATAGTTTGTTCAACCGGGTCTTCTCTGGACCACCCGGACACGGAGGCCTGCCTGCTGATTGCTCAGGCCATGGTGGACGTTCCCAAGGACCTCCTGCAGGGGCCCCTGCCTTACGTGGTTAGCTATTACGCCGGCCCTGCAGCTCTGCCCTGGGAGGAGTTGTACAAGGTGGTGGAGATGCAGCTGTCCCTGATGCACGACGCCTTCTACACCAAGGCTGAGGTGACGCACACTTGCTATGGCCTCTGCATCCGCATCGCCTGCGCAGTGGCCACCACCGTTGCGTTCGTGCACCTCGTGCAAGATGTTTTTTTTCCATCCGGTTCCGGAGGTGCGCAGAGCTAGTGGTGGTGGTCGTCGTAGAGCAGCAGACGTCGCCATCACCTGTGTTCTGTTAGTCGGCGCCCTCGTCCTGGAGATCACGTCGGCGCTGAGGGCCCTGCTGTCGACCATCCTCGTCTGGCACATCGCCACTGCCGTCTATACCTGCCGGTGCAAGAAGCCGATGGAAGCAGCAGGGGACGCCGGCGCTGCCTGCAGGAGCAGGACGACGACGATAGTGGAGGCAGTGGAGGCGCTCTCCAACTATATGCTGTTCCTCCTGGCCGCGCGTCCCTACATGCTGCCAGCCCCTGCCAATCGCAACGCGTACGTCGAGATGTGCTATGGTCTCAGCTGCTTGACCTACAGCTCGGTCGACGATCTGGCAACCGCACTGCAGCGCTACGGGGATGCATCACTCAACACAGCCGCATCCTCCTCCTCCTCCTCTTTTGACTTTTTAGACCAAGCAACAAGCTTTATTGCAACGTGAAATATTGTCCCAGAGCCTCTCCATGTGACCGTTAACAAGACAGTATATATAGCTTTTCTTTTTTAAAAGGAAAAGATAGTAACATTCCCGTGTACTTTTGTTTCAAAAATATATATAGCTGTTAGTATATGCCCATGTCCATCGGAGGTTATTCTTTATTTGAAGCTCTGCATAATATGGCTATTTCTTTATAATCAAGGTGTCTATGGTAATTTCGCTAATGTCACTAGAAGAAACTATTTATTTTGTGACAAATCAGAGGTGACGGTTTAAATATCCATCACAGATTTGCAAACTAGATATTAGGCCCATAATATAGTGATCGTTTAATGAATCTATCACGAGCCGACCCATAACATAGCGACGGTTTAACGAATCCATCACGAGCCGACCCATAATGATATTTAAATGGCACTCAAATTTTTCTTTTCTTGTTTTATATTTAAATTTAGTATAGAAATATTTTTAACATTTGCTTGCCTTTCAGTTGGAGCCCATCTGTCAACTAATGTACAAAAAGGGGTAACTCAAAAAATAATTGCCACAAACAAGAGTTGAACAGAAGACCTAAACTTTCAAAAATAAACAACCATATCGCTACACCACAACAATGCTTGTGTAAACTTTAAACAATTCTTCTTTAAATCTACACCACAACAATGCTTGTGTAAACTTTAAACAATTCTTCTTTAAATAATCTACATTGCAGACCTGGCCAAATCACCTGACCGCCCGTCCACGTCACCCCCACCACCCTATCCACCTCACTCGGCCCAAAAATAATTGCCACACACAAGAGTTGAATATAAGACCTCAACTTTCAAAAATAAACAACCATACTGCTACACCACACCAATGCTTGTAAACTTTAAACAATTCTTCTTTAAATAATCTACATTGCAGACCTAGACAAATCACCCGACCGCCCGTCCACGTCACCCCCGCCGCCCTATCCACCTCACTCGGCCACCCATCCATGTCACCTGGCCGCCCTATCCACCTCACCCTGACCGCCCGTCCACGCGGCGTGCCAGGTCACCACCCGCCCACCATGTCCCCTGAGTGCTACTCCAGGCCGTCGCACTCCTAGAAATTGAGGCAAAATAAAAAAAACATATGGGTGGCGTGCCAGGTCACCGCCCGCCCGCCACATCCCCCGACCGCTCCTCCAGGCCGTCGCACTACTTAGAAATTGAGGCAAAAAAAAACATGTGTATATAGTAGGCTTCAAACATCTAGATTTAGAGAGAGAGGAGTCTAACGCCTTACCACTACACCACAACACCTCTTTGTGATGAGGAATGATATTATTTTATTTATACTATTCGTTTCGTGTTTTATCTAAAGAAAATTGAACCCTCGCTATGTAACTTGATATTTACCAATATTATGATCAAAATAAGGTGGTGTCCAAATTAGAGGTGCATATGAGTTGGAACATTTATAAGGTATTCAAATATCAAAGTTTGACTTGAGTTGTATGAAACATGGTGAGAGTTTCACCTATTTGTGAACAATGTATAATCTCATTTTATAAAAACCTTCTAAGATTTTTATTACAAGCTTATGAACTCAAGATAGGTTGTCGTGCCAAATTGTATATTATTTTGACTAAATTAAAATTTATTACAATTAATCTCCGGTACTTTGGAGGTAGAAAAAAAACCGCTTCCCCCTCTTGCGGCGGTTGGTTGCCGCCTAACTGGCCGAGTTCCACCGAACAAAGCGGCAATGAAAAAACATGCAAACAGAAAAAGATAAAAATATGTGAAAAATATTTTGAAGCAAAAAATTAAGTAGTGCAAGGGGATCAAACCTCAAGCGCTGGAAGCAGTTACTCGCCTTGGGCATTCGTTTCGAACCGAACCGATCGGATCGGTTCCTCAGTTCCTTTGCAAATTCGGTTCTCAGAAAATGGGAACCGTTCGGTTCTTTTTACAAGTGAGAACCGATGATTTTTGGTTCTGTTATTTTCGGTTTGGTTCGCATGGAATCGATTTTTTCAGGACACACTTCACAGAAGGAGAAGGGGATGAGCACTGGAGCAGTGGGCGCCTGGGCCGGCGGCCGGGCGGCGGCGCCGCCGGCGTTGACGCGCCAGAAGCCCGGGTCGAGCGGCGCCACCGTCGGGGCAGCTCAGCCTCCTCCTCGTCGCGCTGGTCCGCTTCGTCGCCGGAGGGGGCAGGACGACCGCCGCCGCCTCGGCCAGCGCCGGCGGGGGATGAGGCCTGGGCCCTGGGGAGAGGGAAGGTGGCGGCCAGGCGCGGGCGCATGGTCACGGCGCCGACGAACGGGGTGCGACGGCCGCGGCCAGCCCGCCATCGCGGCCAGCGTCAGAGGGGAAGGCGGTGGCCTGCGGGGGACGGGGCATGGGGACGGGGAAGGCAGACGCGGGCGTCGGCGGAAGGTCGTGGCATCGCCGAAGGGAGTGGGGAAGGCGGCAGCCGGGAGGAATGGAGCCTGGGGACGGAGGCGGAGGGGAAGGCGGCGACCACCGGCCGGCAGGGATGGGGTCAGGGGACGGAGGTTGGAGGCAGACGGGAGGCTAGGGGGTGGGAGGGGAGGGGAGGGGGCAGCTGATTAGGGTTTGTTAGTGGGCAGTTGGGCCGATGTTTATGTTGTTGGGCCAAATGTATGCTAAATTCGGTTCTCTCGGTTAACCGAGAACCGAACCGAAGTAACCGGGGAAATTCAGTTCCTGAGGAATAGAAACCGAACTAGGAACCGAATTTCTCGGTTCCGGTTCTCGGTTCTCGGTTTTTTTTGCCCAGGGCGAGCAGTCATCACACCGGCGGGTTTCGAACCCAGACTTTGGAGACAACAAAAAACTGCCTTACCCAAGCTGCTCCAGACACAACGCTGCCACCGTCGTTACCACAGCAGGTGCCTACATACAGGACTCCCTCCTTTCTCACTTCCGGGGAGTTCTTGGCTAGCTGGTTTGTTAGGTGTGCCAAGGTCGTCAGCAGCGAATTCATCGTTACCAGATATTCAGACGACATTCGGTACACCCACCTCTGCATGGTCACTTTGCACGGTTGGATGCACATGCGACAGCTTCAGCTTCAGAGTCAGCCACTATGCAAAGCTACGAGCTCGACAGTTGTGTCAGCCTAGCAGACCTTTGGCACTCAGACTTCAGACACAACAGCTGCTTCGACCTCTGCTACTACTCTAACGAGTTCAGTCACCACAGAGTCGACAGTTGTTACTATAGAGGCTGCCGGTTCTTCAGATGCTTCCGAGGACACTCCTACACCTCATCTAGACTCTACCGTTTAGATCTTTTGGTGCTTGACACCAAAGGGAAAGAGAGTGAGATTTGTGAGATATGGAGAGCTTTTGGGTAGCATAGCCTTTTGGATCTTCTATATGTGCTATTTTTATACATCATGTTTACTTTTCTACACATGAATATGATGCTTTACTACCGTGGTTGACATGTGATTGCCTTATTTCATATCTTATGCCATGTCAATCATTGTTTGTGTAGGTGTTGTTCACTTATATCCTTTATCATACGTGTTGTTAGACTTGATTTGCATGAACTTGCTTAACACCTTTGCTCTTATTGAAATCAAGTTCATGCACATGCACGGTGCGGCCCCTGCCCGCGCAGCCCAGAAGCGGCACCCGCGGCTGCGAGCAGCAGGCGGCGCGGCCTCAACAGGGCACGTCTTCTCCACCATCACACGACCCACCATGGTCACCTTTGCATAATCCCTTTGGTGGAGAAGAGTGGAGAAAGGAGAAAGAAGAAATAGGGAAGAAGAAGAAGAGAGGCATTGACATGTGGGGCCAGGGATAAATCCGTATTTTCACACCTCAGTTAACAGCGCACAAATGAAAAATGTGGCGGAATGGCATTAGGGACATAAATCAGAACTTCCATGGCACTAAGGGATGTTTTGAAAATTTTGTGGGCCTGAAGGAAATGGCTTAAATTTTTATGTCATTGAGGGAATTTACCCTTTAGATTATCCTATGCGGTGATAAGGTGACATAATAAAAGCAATGCCCTTTATGATTTTACGCTAACTAGTTATATCCCTCTTGTCAAATTTGAAGGAAGCTCCACTTCCTGCCACACAGGTTACCAACTCACCAACATGATTAGCTTTCATGAGAGAAAAATTTAAGAATAATGTCCAATTAGCAAATTTAAACATTGAGAATTACTCATTTTCAAACGATTGAAAACTAACCATCTTTCAATCACCGGTTTAGAGGAAGAAGAAGCAGGCGCGGTGGAGGTCGCCGCGGGCGATGGGGTTAGGGTTTAGGGGTTTCAGGGTTGGGGGGTTTATCTCCATTGCCGGTAGTAGAGGAAGCTCCGGGGGCGGCTCGCCGGCCGGCGGTGGTGGCGGGAGAGACGGCGGTGGAGCGGAGGCGGCGGGGGCGCCGCCGGAGCTAGGCGGCGGAGGACCCCCGGTGGGCGGTGGAGGCAGCGGGGGCGCCGGGCTCCAAGTTTTCCGCGTCGAGCGGTGCCGCCGGAGCCGGCCGAAGGTGGTGGTGGCTGGGACGTCCGTGCCCGGTAGGTTCGCGTTGGGCGGCGGCAGAGGCGGCGCCAGCCGCCAGAGCCGGCCGGAGGTGGTGGCAGTGGGGGTGTCCGTGCTCAGTAGGTTCGCGTTGGGCGGTGGTTGACGGCGGCAGCGGAGGCGGCGCCACCCGCCGGAGCCGGCCGGAGGTGGTGGCGGCGGGGGCATACGACTCTTAAGGGTTAGGGTTAGGCGGTGGAGGGCGGCGGCGGCGCAGGTGGCGAAGGCCGCCGGAGCCGAGGGGAGGTGGGAGCGGCGGGGGAGGTCGGCGTCAGGAGAGAGGAGCAAGGAGGCGGCGTTGATTTCGGAGAGAGGAGGAAGGAGCGATGGGAAAAAAAGATTAGGAAAGACCGAAAGAGACAGTGATTGAAGGAAAGGCTTTTTTAAGTCGTTTGAAGCTGAGACACTTCCACCTTAAACGTTTCCTAATAGTAAATTTGTGTTAATTTATAGTGGTAAAAAAAAACTAAGCATACATGAACATGTTTGGTTGATGTCCACAAGTTGTGACACCTCTTCCAAATTAATACCTATAAAGGTGTGACAAATAATTACATAATATGCTCTCCACACCTAAGGCAAGGTTTGTCAACATGTGTGACTGTGTGGGGTCTATGCATGTAAGCCATAGAACTAAAAATCTTGTGGGGCTGTGTTTGACACTCAATTCAATTTCTTGCTTCCAAAGTTCACTACCGGAAATCAGCTCTTGGTAGACGTTTGGTAGACGTTTCCACAAACACCAAATTAAAATACTAGTGCAGTATCGTCGCAGCTGCTCTCCTGACTTGGTGTACACGAAGTGGCTTCAGCTTTTGATGACGAGGTGAAGGCGACCGCAAAATATAATCCACTATCTCGTTTCGCATATAAAGCATGACAAACAATCTTCACTGAAGCAGCAATAATCAGTGCACATAGCCACAGGCGCTTGCTTGGTGCACAGGTGCACTCGGAGCTGTCGAGCACCATGTCCGGTGGCACGGCACCACGCGTCGTCGAGGACTACCGCGGCGTGATCCAGATCCTCAGCGACGGCACCATCCTCCGGTCGGACCCGGCCATCCTCCGCCCACCGGAGAGCTTCCCCGACGTCCCCGGCGTCGAGTGGGACGACGTCGTGTACGACGCGGCGCACGGCCTCAAGCTGCGCGTGTACAGGCCGGCGCCGCCGCCGGCCGCCGGGGACGACGGCGACGCCAAGAAGAAGAAGAAGAAGCTGCCGGTGCTCGTGTACTTCCACAGCGGCGGCTTCTGCCTCGGGTCGTTCGCGCAGCCACACTTCCACGCCGGCTGCCTCCGTCTCGCGTCGGAGCTCCCCGCCGTCGTCCTCTCCGCCGACTACCGCCTCGGCCCCGAGCACCGCCTCCCCGCCGCCATCGACGACGCCGCGGCCGCCCTGTCCTGGCTTCGTGGCGCGGCGGCCACCACCCATCCCTGGCTCGCCGAGTCGGCCGATTTCGCCCAGGTCTTCGTCGCCGGCGAGTCCTCCGGCGCCAACATGTCCCACCACGTCGCGGTGATGCGCGGGTCGGGCAGGCTCCCTCTCGACCCGCTGCGCGTCGCGGGGCACGTCATGGTGACGCCGTTCTTCGCCGGCGCCGAGCGCACGGCGGCGGAGGCCGCGGCACCGCCACCGGACGCCGGCGCGGTGTTCACCCCCGAGATGTCCGACAAGCTGTGGCGCATGTCGCTGCCGGCCGGCGCGACCTTGGACCATCCCGTGGCGAACCCGTTCGGGCCGGACAGCCCGTGCCTTGAGCCGGTGCCGTTCCCGCCCGTGCTCGTCGTGTCGGCCGGCCGCGACATGCTCCACGAGCGCGTGCTGCGCTACACGGCGAGGCTGAGGGAGATGGGGAAGCCGGTGGAGCTCGTCGTTCTTGAGGAACAGGACCACGCGTTCTTCTCACGCCAGCCATGGGGCGAGGGGGCCGACGAGATGATCCGAGTCGTGAAGAACTTTGTTCACAAAGGCAATGGCGCGGAGTGCAACTAGAACATGACTGGACTTAATACTGTGTATCGTCGAATAAATCATATCATACAAGTTCCAGTTTGTTAATTGGCTTTATGAATTATGAGTTTGAATGAACCATGTCCCCTTCTTGTGTATGGGCCAGAATATTTTTGAATGAACCATGTTCCCTTCTTGTGTATGGGCCAGAATATCAAGCCTGTCTTCTGGGCCACATTTGCATATGGGCCACACACTCGATGGTCAACGCGCCGGCCGCCACACAGAAACGTGTGCCAGCGAGAAAGCGACGATGCAAATATCTATTCAGACTTGAGAGGCAAATCCTTTGAATTTAATCTCACTCTTCCTCCTCTCTTTGGAGAACCGCTCAGATCCAATCCAAGCCAACCACTCCAATCGCGGGCAGCTCGCAGCCATCTCACCAACCATGTCGGGCGACACGGCGCCGCACGTCGTGGAGGACCTGCTCGGCATCGTCCAGCTCCTCAGCGACGGCTCCGTCGTCCGCGGCGACGAGGCCGCGCACACGCCGCCGGCGCCGTTCCCGGACGTCCCCGGCGTCCAGTGGAAGGACGCCGTGTACGACTCCACGCGTGGCCTCAAGGTCCGCGTGTACAGGCCGCCGGTGTCCGCCGCCGGCGACGGACAAGGTAAGCTCCCGGTGCTGGTCCACTTCCACGGCGGCGGCTACTGCATCGGCTCCTACAACGACCTCGGCGTCGCGCACTACCTCCGGCAGCGCCAAGCCGCCGACCTCCCCGCCCTCGTCCTCTCCGTCCAGTACCGCCTTGCCCCCGAGCACCGCCTCCCGGCGGCGATCGACGACGGCGTCACGTTCCTCGCCTGGCTGCGCGAGCAGGCCGCGCTCGGCGCCGGCGCCCCCGAGCCGTGGCTCGCGGAGTCGGCCGACTTCTCCCGGACCTTCCTCTCCGGCGTCTCGGCCGGCGCCAACCTCACCCACCACCTCGCCGTCAAGGTCGGCTCCGGCCAGATCGACCTCGCCCCGGCGCGGTTCGCCGGGTACATCCTCCTATCCGCGTACTTCGGCGGCGTCGAGCGCGTGGCGTCGGAGTCGGACCCGCCGGACGACGTGTCCCTGACGGTGGAGATGTCGGACCAGCTCTGGCGCATGGCGCTGCCGGTGGGGGCTACGCGGGACCACCCGCTGGCCAACCCGTTCGCGCCGGGGAGCCCCGACCTGGGGCCCGTGGCGCTGCCGCCGGCGCTCGTTGAGGCTCCGGAGCGCGACGTGCTCCGCGACCGCGTGCTGGGCTACGCGAAGAGGCTCAAGGAGATGGGCAAGGCCGTGGAGGTCGCCGAGTTCGATGGGCAGCAGCATGGGTTCTCCGTCCTGCGGTGGGGCGAGCCCAACGAGGAGTTGATCCGGATCTTGAAGCGTTTTGTGCTCCAGACGAAGTGAGCTGGTGGCGCTTTGGTGAACTGGTGATGGTGGCCAAATTGGTGTTTGGTCGCAGTTAAATTTTTTTTCGACAAAGGAACTTTTATTAAATTTCACTACCGTTCTTGTTTACTCCGTACAATTTACCTCTTGTCATGTGTTATTGTTGAGTTTGTTAACAATTGGCATGTCATAGATAACTGGTTTGGGTTGAAGATGATGCGTGAAGAAGAAATGCACATAGAAGAAGCACGCCTTGGCTGAAGAATGCATCTGTGGTTCCTGGGTTGGTCGTTTTCTATGTGGGGGCTTCGTGTAATATACCATTCAGAAAAGTAGAATTGCAGAAGATGCATACGTACTTCTCCTTGACGTGTTCTCATTGATAAAGCCGAGCATTTGCTTCAAACCACTCTCATGCCGCCACGTAGTCCAAGAAACAGCAGCCACTCTTGGCTGCTACTCCGTATGACTCTGAAACTGACATTGGCGGACTTCACAACACAAACCACACGAGAAAACTGATGCAAGTCACGGTCGGCCTGGCGCGTGCGTCCCGGCGTCCGCTCTGAGCGTGACACGAGCGGCCACCAAGAACGTTCATGGACAGCGTGACTCACTTGAGTTCTCCACTCGACCGGAAATACCATTTGGTAATTGGTACAGCTAGCGGAGCCTAGGTCCAGCGTGCAGCCGTCCAAAGCGTCAGTTCGAGAGTCCGAGGTGAGCTGCAAGCTAGTCTCCGGCATCCTCGATAGACGATCACCACCCCCATGTCCGACGTCCGTCCTGAGTCCTGACTTCCGAGTCTCTGAGTGAGACGTGAGCACGCTGCAAGAACATTCTTAGTTGCGTGCCTCACTTGAGTTCTCCACTAAAAAAGCTTCCAGGTCCGCGAATCGTCAGTTCGTGTTCGTGTTCGTGAGTCCGAGGCGAGCTGCAAGCTAGTCTCCAGCATCCTCGATAGACGATCACCAATCCACATCACCACCACCATGTCCGGCGGCACAGCGGAGCGCGTCGTGGTGGAGGACTTCTTCGGCGTCATCAAGCTCTTCAGCGACGGCTCCATCGTCCGCGGCGACGAGTCGACCATCGCGCTGCCGGGGCCGTTCCCGGACGCCCCAGGCGTTCAATGGAAGGACGCCGTGTACGACGCGGCTCGAGGACTCAAGGTTCGCGTGTACAGGCCCTCGCCGGCGGCCGCCGCGGGCAGCGAAGGTAATAATAATAATAATAAGCTCCCCGTGATCGTGTACTTCCACGGCGGCGGCTACTGCATCGGCGCCTACGACCAGCCCATGTTCCACTCCTTCTGCCAGCGCCTCGCCGCCGCGATCCCCGCCGTCGTGCTCTCTGTCCAGTACCGCCTCGCCCCGGAGCACCGCCTCCCCGCTGCCGTCGAGGACGCCGCCACCTTCTTCTCCTGGCTGCGCGGCGCCGGCGGCGCCGCCGAGCCGTGGCTCGCCGGATCGGCCGACCTCTCTCGGACGTTCGTGTCCGGCGTGTCGGCCGGCGCCAACCTGGCCCACAACGCCGTCGTCCAGATCGCCTCCGGGGAGATCGTGCTCGAGCCGCCGGTGCGCGTCGCCGGGTACGTCCTCTTCTCGGCGTTCTTCGTCAGCGAGGAACGCACGGCGACGGAGTTGGATCCCCCGGCCAGCGCGTCGCTGACCGTGGCGATGTCCGACCAGCTCTGGCGCATGGCGCTGCCGGTGGGGGCCACCAAGGGACCACCCGCTGGCGAACCCGTTCGCGCCGGGGAGCCCCGAGCCTGGAGCCGCTGCCGCTGCCGCCAGGCGCTCGTCGTGGCGCCCGGCCGCGACGTGCTGTGCGGCCACGTGCTGCGCTACGCCGCGAGGCTCAAGGAGATGGGGAAGGCCGTGGAGCTCGCCGAGTTCGTGGACGAAGGGCATGGGTTCTCCGTCGGGCAGCCGAGCAAGGCCACGGAGGAGTTGATGGGCATCTTGAAGCGGTTTGTGCACCACCATGCCGCGCTCAATTGAGCCGAAGGGGGTCATTAGTTTGGTACTTTGGTCTGTTGGTGACTAGCTAGGTGCTAGAATTGCACTCTTGCTCTGCTCTCCGTATGTTTACTGTACACAGGTGATCTTATGTACCCCAGCAAATCAAATCGCGTCTTATATTTTAAAACTGAGGAATTGTGTTGCGCTCATATTTTTAGTTGGTCTGCTGGTGACTATGTGCTAGTCTTGCTCTACTATGCATGTGTGCTCTATTGTTCAGGTTGACGTTATTTACTCCAATGAATCAGATCGCGTCTTATATTTTAATAGATGAATTACATTAAAATCTTATGTTCGGTTGGCCTATTATTTTTGTATTTTCTATATCTTGTCATCACGTAGACATTTTTTTTTTGCAAAATGTAAACACGTCATCTAATTTGATTGTACCCAAAGATTTCCACATGTACACATAGGAAAGGACAGAGCCAAATCCCACACCAGTCCATATACACAATGTATTTCATCTCAACCAAGAAAATATAATCTATTTTTGGTTGTTTAATTATTCTGGCCGTGGCATCCAAAGTGAACAATGTCCAATGTCCCCCTCCAATGTTCTCCATTTCTCTTTCTGGACGTATGGCCCGAGGCCGGAACCAGGATAAACCCTCGTGCCTTTGTATTGACCCTTGCATCAGCCATCGTGAGACGGGACACAGCGCTTTTTCTGCTGGGGTTCGGACCATCGCGGATTCGAACACCGACAGTCTTCATCAAGCCGTTTGAGTTCTTCATCGTCTCCTTCGAGCATCGCCGCCGCGTCGCCTAGATCGTCCGGCCTTGCGCTGAAAAATCCTGGCTCTCCTACTCGCTTCGTCCAGCACAACCATCGCCAGTGTCGCCATCACCTCTACTCCAAGCAACTGCAGCGTCGGCATCTTCTACCCCGCCGTTCAGCGCCTGCGACCGCTATGGAGGCCTTCTCTGCTGGTCCCTCGGCGATGGTGTCTGGTTGTGCAATCGTCCTCCCTTGCACGTCCGGTATTGGCAACACCAGTGCGTGCCCATTGTCCCCGACGTATTCCCGGGCCTGGCAAACCTGGGCATGCCTCGCCTAATGGCCTGACCGCATCGACTTCGGCATCGTTCCCTCTACGACTGCCTCGACGCGTCGCCATCTTCATCTCCGGCGTCCTCTCCATTACGCCACCATCATGGCGCCTCCTGGTGCGCTCGCGGCTTCATGTGTGGCTACCTCATCATCGGCAACCTCGACAGCTACGTACGTCGACCACGGCTATCCTACGCACGACATCTTCAACTATGGCTCCTCACCCTCCAGCTTGGCTACCTCGACATCGGCACAAAGGGCTACCATTCGCATGAGATACTCGCCGGTTTTCTCTCCAGTCGCAGCATCCACACCGCGCCCACGTTGTGACTGCGGGGGACTGTAAGTCCGTCGGCTCCCGCTTTCGGCTTCTTCTCCAGTCTCACCGTCTGCGGTGCTCCCGCTGTGACTGCGGGGGAGTGTTAGAGTATATTTGGTAGTTGTAATATACCCTATCGTAGACTACCATATGTATCCGGGGGAGCCTTGCCTACCAAGTCTTGTACTCTTATATATACCGGTCGAGGCCTCAATGCAATACGTACACAATCATTATACGCATCCCTCTCTACTCTCCTGCGGTTTTTTCTTTTTAACAGTCTGCCCATCAACCCAGACAGTTATCTGAAGATTCGGTACCGTCGTACCGTGGTTCAGACTTCAGAATGGTATTCGTTATGAACTACCTCCCTTTATTTCAGAAATTATATTCCCTTTATCTCAGAAATTTACAATTATGGAACATATGTTTGGTTGGGGCCTTGGTGTTGAGGCGATTTGATGCTAATTCATTCACTGAATTAGTTTGCTTCTTGTACACTGTCGACTCATGCATGACTCATCTAATAACAGTGTACTCCAGTTGACAAATAGCTTGTTCACTAGAAAGCATCAGTGAAACCGTGTTACGGAGAAGGAACCAAATGCTGACTTCTTTACCACTTCAAATTTGTACTGAATCCCAGTTAAATCCACTTCATAATTGATATGCATATATCACCTTTTGTTTTCTGCCATTCGTTGATTATATATACTTTTGCTGCATAAAACGAAAGAGCGGCGAAGGATAGTTGTATAACTAGAAAATCCGGAGCGGCATGGGGCCATTGTATTTGAGAAAACAGTGACTTTTGATGCCCTTCAGCAGTGATCCACGTCAAACCTATACTCAAAGGAGCAGGAGCTGCTGCAGTTTTGAACACTGAAGAACATCTGAGGATTGATCTGAGCAATTTGATCACCGTTACATGGTGCGTTCGAGAAAACTAATGCTTTGCATGGTGCACTGTACAATTCATTTCGTTTGCAGACCATAAAACATATAATTAATCAATGTATTAATTAACTATGATTAATAAAACATATAATTAACCATGCTTTCCACATGCTTCGCTCTAAATTCCTCTCTCTCTCTTTTAACAGGAAAAGCACTTCAATATGGACCACCCAAAATTCAGTATTACGTACTTTTTAACCCAATTAATTTCAGCATCCTGGGAAGCAACAATTTGGAGAAAGTAGTCAAAGTGCAAGCTTAAGAGCAACTCCAACAGCCTAGCTAATTTTTTTTGCTAAATTTAGAGTTTTAAAGAACTCTAAAATAATAAATAGCTACCTAAATGGTGGGGCAAACCAACAGTCTCTCCAAATCCAAACTATCTATATTCAAACCACGTATGGGCCAATCCTTTTCTCTCCACCAGACCCCCTCCAACGCGTCATCTAGAGGCCTTTGGGCCGTCTGGTTTTTGTGTCAGGCATCTCTGACGCGATGCCTGTAGGCCTTTGGCCCTTTTCCTGTCTATACACATCGACCAGGCCTTTGGCCATATTTTTTCATGCGACGCCGAAGACCTGCTGGTCTTTCACCGCCGCCGCATTACCCTGCAGGTCCTTCGCCGCCGCGCCATCAACGTCCCGGCGTTGACGGTGTCGCCACAACATTGACGCCGGATTGCAGCGCCCGTAGGGCCTTGTGCGCGACGGTATGGATTCAGATGACGAATTCAATGAGTTTGTAATGAATGAAGTGATTGATTCCTCATCTTCGGATGATGAGAATGATCTATTTTTTGGTGCTGCGCACATGATTATTGAGAACTCAGTTAACCATCCGGGTCGAATTGGTTCGATTGAGGGACATGAGATAGTGGATCGTGAAAGACTATTGCACCATGGTCTTCTTTACAAAGACTATTTCTCCGCAAATCCAACGTTCAAAGCAAAGACTTTTAGACGGAGGTTCGCATGTTTTCTATATTTTTTAGGTAATCTTTATGTTACGTCTATTATAATATTGTTAATTATTTAATTGCGTCACGTAGGTTTCGGATGAGACGACCTGTATTTCTTCGCATAATGAATGCTGTTGAGGAACATGACGACTATTTTGTACAAAAGAGGAATGCAGCCAATGTGCTAGGACTATCTTGTTTGCAGAAGGTCGTTGCAGCTTTTCGTATGTTAGCTTATGGAGTACCGGCTGATGCTTTGGATGAGTACATCCGTATTGGTGAGAGCACCTCTCTAGAAGCATTACGAAAGTTTGTAGTAGCTGTTGTTGAGGTTTTTGGACCGGAGTACATGAGATTGCCTAATGAACAGGATACCGCTAGGTTACTTGCAATTGGAGAGAGCAGAGGATTTCCTGGTATGCTTGGGTCCATAGATTGTATGCATTGGAGCTGGAAAAATTGTCCTACTGCATGGCACGGGATGTACAGGGGACATAAAAAGGAGCCTACAATTATACTTGAAGCAGTTGCATCTAAAGATCTATGGATATGGCATGCATTCTTTGGCATGCCTGGTTCACACAATGACATAAATGTGCTTCAAAGATCTCCTATATTTGCAAGGCTTGCTGATGGTAAAGGTCCACAAGTTAATTACAACATCAATGGACATGATTATTCAATGGGTTATTATCTAGCAGATGGCATATATCCATCATGGGCAACTTTTGTTAAGACCATTCCAGAGCCACAAGGTAATAAGAAAAAATATTTTGCAAGGGCACAAGAAGCGTGTCGAAAGGATGTTGAAAGAGCATTTGGGGTTCTACAATCTCGTTTTGCTATTGTTCGTGGTCCGGCTCGTTTGTGGGATGAAGACACGCTCCATGATATTATGATGGCTTGCATCATAATGCATAACATGATTGTTGAAGACGAGCGAGATGAGAACGGGGGACAATATGAGTACAATTTTGATGATATGGGACAATATGTTTGCAACTACGAAGACATGGGAGAAAGAGTTTCAGTTTCACATAATGCTGCACCTGAACTTGATGCTTTCATCCAAAATTACAAAAACATCAAGAACAAGGAAACCCACTATCAGCTTAAGGCAGACCTGATCGAGCACTTGTGGCAAAACCATTCAGAGTTATACAATATTGATTAATGTTGATTCATTTCGTATGCTCCATTCAATAATTATTTGTGTACTCCATTCAACAAATATTTGTGTACTCCATTCAATAATTATTTGTGTACTTCACTCAATAATTATTTATATACTCCATTCAATATTTGTGTATTCCATTCAATAAATATTTGTGTACTCCATTCAACCGAAGATGAATTCCCAGAAGAGAATTCAATAAATCTTGATATGAGCCATTCACTCTTCGAGCTGCTCATTATGAGCTGTACTACTCAAGTTCTCAAGCATACTGGACATAGCAGGATCCTATCAGACAATGAGAGAACATGAGGGAAATCATTATATAGCAGGATCCCATCTGGTTGAACACAGGGTATTGCATAACATCAGCATTAATGATCTGATGTAATTACCAATATGCTATAGTAAAAAAATAGTAAAACTCACAGCACACACAGCAAATAACCTTGTCATCCCATAATTTGTCCAAGGGGAGAAATCCCATTAACAGAAATGGTAAATCACTAATTCAAAGGGTATCTCACACAGAACACAAGTGTTAATTTAAACTAAAACTAGACAACTCTATATGTTACAACGCCTTGCAAGAATCTCATTCTGACGCACTTCATAGTACTGTTGGCGATTGTAGTTCATTGTGCTCAAATCCAAACCAAGAATTCTCTCCTCTTCTAGGTCTCTTTGCAATTCAAATTTTTCTCTCTCCAATTTGATCCTTTCTTCCTGCAGAGCAAAAGCTTTGTTGCACCTCTCTTCTTTCTTCAAGTCTTTCTCAAGGTCAGCTTCCTTCTTCTTCGCCATTAGATAGTCCACTGCTTCGATGGTCGAACGTTGTCGTAGCTTCTGTTTCTCCTTCTTCTTACCCTCAGGTCTTGCTGATGGCTCAGCATCAGCACCAACAGCAAGAGGGGCAGCAAGGACAACTGCACCTGCAACTGATCCAGGAGAAGAATTGGCCACCGTCTTCTGTTTCTTGTTGCTTGATTTTTTTGCACCTCCAATTTCCTTCGCCTTTCCATCCACTTGGGCTTGTCCTTCAATATTTTCCAGCAATGCAAGTAGACAAACTTCCTGTTTTTCTGGTCTTCAGCAGTGAACATTGTACAAGCATTTGCGATCTGCACATTTCAAAGAAAACACACATTACAATGAGGTACTGAGAAAAGATCATAGCGACAAATAATGAGTTAGACTACTAACCTTGTCATCAACTGTCCAACCACTATGGTTCTTAGCCTCAATCCTGGACAGACAACCACAAAACAGATTCACATCATGTTGTATACCTGACCAACGGTTCATTAAAGAACTTTCTGTACGAGTTGAGTTGAACGTCTTGTTTGCATGGAAATAATCATATATTCTTGTCCATAATGTGCCATGTGTTTGATCAGCTCCTTGAATGGGATCCATGCCCACATTTAGCCAACCTGACACGAGAAGTATGTCCTCCTCTTCTCTGAAATTTTTGCTTCTACCCTGAGAGCTCTTGGCTGTTGCACGATCATGTTGGATAGTTGGATCACTAGGAGGTGTGGGATCAGTAGGTGTCAGATCTTGAGATTGGTCTGCACCATTCACTAGGAGGTCAGTGTAATACCCTGAATTTGTACCACCTGTCATAGAAAAATTAGTATGTAATTCCTGCATTACTTATTGCTCAAAGTGTATATAAGAGCATCATCATGTTTACACTCTAAATAACTTGTACAATTGCTAATTTTTTTACTGAAACATGTCTTAGATATATTGGACCAAATAACTGTCCAAGCCATGAAAATATTGTTAGCAGGTTTCTGCACAAAATATCAAGTTTGGCTTTAGCATGTTTCTGGACACTAGTTTTAGGAGACTACTAAGAACTGATATATTGTACTTGTAGCTACAAAAATTAGGAATTAAAAGCTTAAGTACTTGGCATTCAGTTCAACTATTTGATGGCAAAACCAATATGTTGTAGTGCAACAAAAATATCTAAGAGTAGAAATCGAGTAGTCAGTAGCCTGAGAAAGAATCCTCTGTCATCAGAAAAGCTACAAGCCTGCTAATCAAGTATTCAACAGCCTGTGCAATACTAAAACAATGTGCTATTTTCCTCAATGATTTTGCTGCATCAAGGTAATATTTGGAATGAAAGGCAGCAAACATAAATGAGTTAATATACATGGACATGACATGTATCGAAGCTACAAGCTTTAAAACCAAGCACATTCAGCATATATGTTCCTATGAAAGCTGCAGGAATTTCTAGAAAATTAATCAAGTTTTCATCCATACCAAAGGGGTAAAATCTGAACACGAATCTTCCATACAAGAACATGAAAGAGAGCAGAGCCAGCTATCAAATCTGAACGCAACAATGCTTCCTAGCTAGCTGATTCACGAGAATCTTAGAAAATGCCTCAAATATCAGATGGTAGTCGACATCTACAAGTTCTACAACAATCTGTGGACATCTACAACTCAGATCTAATGGTGCTTTCCATGAATCAGCACCTCAAGTACTGTTACTACTACTAGTATTGAGCAGCGATCACAAAAATAAAATCCAACAATACAAGCATGATAACTATTTCTCCTGGCCTTCACAAGGAAGTGCTAACATATGCAACTACTGAACATTCAGCAAGTAATCTCACCATTGCAGTCCTCCTCCAGGTCGACTTGCTCAACATTGAGCAAATCCTCTGGCACCCGGCCATGGAAGCTTGTGGGAGGAACCACCCGACGGCGCATCGATCTGACACCGGATTGATCCACATCCAACTCTGCCTCCTGGCGTCCCTCCAAATCCCCCCTTCCTACAGCAAACTGAGAAAATGAAAGATTGGAAAAGGGAAATCTGGTTTCCTCATGGCTTTGTGAGATGAACGGCGCTGGC
The DNA here is from genome assembly GCA_015476505.1 of Urochloa ruziziensis. NCBI lineage: Eukaryota > Viridiplantae > Streptophyta > Magnoliopsida > Poales > Poaceae > Urochloa > Urochloa ruziziensis. The sequence goes on from CM027122.1 coordinate 4,112,980, forward strand.
GCGATGGCGGCAGGCCGCGGGAGCGGCGGCGGCGCATGGGGGCCGGAGCGGCGCGACGGCGTGGCGGCGGCAGGGCGCATCGGCCTAAGCATGGCGGCACCACTGGCGATGGTGCGAGAGGGCGGGAGCGGCGAGATGGGACGACGAGGGGGTTATACGGCAGGGGAAGGAGACGATGGGCGGGAAGAGGGCGCGAGGGGGAGTGGTTTCTGCGCGGGAACAGGCGCGTGCGCGGCGGGAGGAGGGGCGCGTGCGCGGCGGGAGGAGGAAGATTGCGAGGGGAGGAGCTCGGAAAAAAAGACGAGCGGATGGGACGGGATTCCGAGCCGGGTTGCGAGGGGAGCTCTATAGCGAATCTGTTGGAACCGAGGTTGATGCCGTTTTTTTATTTTTTACCGATACAGAACTATTTTACAGAGCTGTTGGAGTTGCTCTAACATCGTCGGACTCAGTTGACTTTTCTTTGCATCTACCGCTGTTGAATAATCAGTGCATGACTGACAAGGCATCGGGAGGCCCAAAGGGAAGGCCCAGTTCGAGCAGGGTGCGTCCCAGGGCCCAAGGCCCATTGTCTCTCGGTGCGGACGCTTTCTTCGTCCTCCTCATGTCGGCTTCGTCACCGCCGCGGGGACTAGCGAACTCCAGCCATTCGAGGGGGCGCAGCTGACAGAGCAGAGCAGCGACAGTAGGGGTAGGGATCTCCGGATCTGGCAGGGACGGAAGGCAGCGGCCAGCGGTGAAGCGCGGGACCGGTACTTTGCAAAATAAATATCCAGATCCAAATAAGGAGGCCATATGTAAATAATAGGGGTGTATTTGCATATATTCGGATCGCGGTTATTAATCGCTATCCAAATCAGGAGGGTATATGTAAATAATAGGGGTCTATTTGCATATATTTAGGTCGCGGTTATTAATCGCGATCCAAATTAGGGGGTTATGTGTAAATAATAGGGGTCTGTTTGCATATATTCGGATCGCGATTATTAATCGCGATCCAAATCAGGGGGCTATTTGTAAAATGGTGAGGGTGCTTTTGCAAGTATTTCTGCCGGCGATGCGGCACGAGCTCGCGCCGCCGCCGCCGACCTCCGCTCGCCCCACCGGCACTGGCGGACCTAGTATAGAGACATGAGTGTACAGATGTACACCCAATAATTTTGACCAAAAAAATAGTATGTACAATACATATACTTTGTAGTTGGTATAAACACTATTGATTTGAGCCTAAACATGCTAATAGCACACTCTATCTCTGTCAAATCTTCCTCAGCTCTTCAGCATCGATCGTTCTCTGATCCTCTAGTGTGACGAACCATAAAGAAGCAAAGTCATTCCTCTTCTTCCCTCTGCTCAAACTAGCAAGCAGCGCTTGGCGTCCAGGATGGTGCTAGCATGCATGGAGCCATGGACCCACGGATGAGGCAAAGCCAGTAGAAGAAATTGTTTTTGAAAAAAGCCAGTAGAGGAAATTGTTTAAAAAAAGCCAGTAGAGGAAATGAAGGACGAATCGAGCTCACGCCGATGTACTCGATGTGCGTAGAGGAGGCCATGCCGGCCGTAACGAGCATGGAGAAAGCGGCTGGAGAGCTGCAGACTATGCCAGGCCCGGGCGCAAATGAACATGGAGGAGGAGGCCACGTAATGTACCGATAGATGCACGAAAATAATCCACATCATCACAAAAGATTGTTTTTGACGAGTGAATGTCTTTGTGCAAATAGAGGGTCAGACTAGATAGTTCCACTTCACGTTTGATTCAATTGACTCATATTTTTCCACAATCGGTCACTCAATAGATGGCGAATTTTATGAATTGGGGGTGTATTTTATGAAGAACAAGTTAATTGTTAGTTTGAATATAGTATTTTAATAATTTCTTAGTGATTTCTTACGAAGTATATTTTCCTACGACCTTGTGACTGAAACACTCTCTCATTTCCAGTATCTTTCGTAATCCTTATGTATGGAGTTAAATTGTGATTCTAGTCTTTATAGACTTTATAAATTGTTTCGTATGAAATAGTTTCTTAGCAACATTAGCAACATGTACACCCAATCTCCGAATCCTGCGTCCGCCACTGCCCACCGGCCGCGGCTAAGCATGCAGCATGGCGGGGCGACGCCCGCGGATGTGGCGGTGGCTTCGCTCGTAGTCTCTCCGTAAGAACAAAACACACTTCCGTGCCCTCTCGTCATCCTTTCGCGCTCTTCGCCGGCCGCGCCGCCGCCGTCCGGCCAGCTCTTCCGGTCTTGCGAAACGGAGCTGAAGTTTCTTCGATTCTTCAAGACTCAAGAAGCCTTGTGCGATTGTTGAACACCGAGATTTGGTTCATGAAGTACACGTCTGGACTCGTGAACAATCTTGAGAGTTCTCTTTGTGCTGAAAGTCTGAACCAAACGTTCAGGCCTTTTATCTTCACACCTGGACAGCGTCTAATCTAATTGGGCAGTAAGCCCTCTGTTACTTTGGCTAGTGCAGCATCATGAGACCATAGAGTGAGAGAGCAGCAGAGCAACACGCGTGTTCCCTGAAACTCTGTAGTAAGCCTACTGTTACTTTTTTGCCTGCTTTACAGTTCTTGAAAATTGTTTCAGTTGGGACGTTTGCTTCCATCCATTCCAATGGGCATCACTCAATGCAGATGCAAGTATGCGTTGCAATTGCAAACATTGAATCACACGAACACAAGTGGGCAGAGGGGAGATGGCAATAGGAATCAGCTCACTCTCCCGGATTTCCTGGAGAAGGCATTCAGGCTTGAGAAGAACATTTGCTCACTGATTCTTTTTTCTTTTTTGAACGAACGGGCACAGCTCACTGATTCTCTGACATGCGTTCAGCCCCGGGTGTTTTACAGACTGTAAACCTTAATATAAGCTTCATTTGCTGGTTGATGGATTGTTTGCATGTTTTTAGTGGATATTTCCAATGGCATTATAGTGGACTGTTAGCCCTTTTCAGGACAAGATCACTGCAGTTTTTTAAACACTCTGGCTACTGCCTATCAACCTAGGCAGTCATACTGTGATAGAGTGGTATTCATTACCAACTACTTCTATGGAAACCATTTTTGCTGTTACCTTTGTTTCATAAATAATTCTAGAATTATGGAACACATATTTGGTTGGTGGTGAGGCAATGTTTGATGCTAATTCATTCACTGAACTTAGAGGGAACTAAAAAAGTTGCTGGAAGTATGTTTTTTTTTGAGCATTTGCTGGAAGTATGTTTTGTCGTGCTACTATGTCTGAACAAGTATGAGGCTTAAGCATTCAAGTGACGAGTTTGATATTCACAGAATAAAAATCGATTTAGGTTGCAAGGGGGATGCTCTCGTGAAAGCTACTGAGGACAAATAAGCTACTGAGGACAAAGTAATAAACAAGTATGGTTCTGTTAATAGTTACAACTAAATAGTTAAAGCTACTGCATGAAATGGTTCTGTTAGATCTGTGCTGAGGACAAATAAGCTAAAAATCCCTTCATCTGTTAGATGAAGAAGAACTGGTACTTGAGCTTGAGCCTTCCCTGTTAATTTGCACCGCGTGGAAGAACGTCCTTTGTGACTTTTTTGTTGAGTTACTACACTCGTAGCGGTGCTTGACAATTAGCTGGATACATGACTGAACAGTTTTTGGCAGACAGTTGATTTCTTGTACCCGTCAATTTTCAGATAATAGCTTCTCCATCCTTAGAAGTTGAAAACAACTGCAGGCCAACTGTGGGTGATGAATGTTTCTTCAAATTGGTCTCCAGGTTCTGATTAAACCATGAATTCCATTGATTTAGAAAAACGAAAAAGTTAATGCCAGTAAAATAAAATAAATGCACAGTAACCATGCAAATATTTGACCTGTTAGCTATCAGCCATCTTCTCTGATGGGGAATATCTGCAATGTTCTGCCATGTAGACTAGTAAAGATCTGTACGGGGAAAAAGATGGCATATCCCTATCCTTTGTGCTTGGCCATTACCATTTTCACAACTTTACCTTGTTTATCCGTGACTCCATAATAACTTATTTATCTCTAGGAGCCAATAAGCGTGGACGTTTCTTCCCGTATCTGTTGAATACGGAGTAGTCATTTTTTTGGAGAAAAATCAAGTGCGCGGACAGACAGACAATGAGGCAAAGCAAGGCATCGGAGTCGGAGGCCCAAAAGGGAAGGCCCGCGTCGAATCGAGTACGATGCGTGCGAGGGCCCAAGGCCCATTTTCTCTCGGTGCCGACGCTTTCTTCTTCCTTCTCGCGTCGGCTTCGGGCTTCGGCACTGCCGCTCGGGAACTCCAGCCATTCGAGAAGGAAGAATCTGTGGGCAGAGCATAGCAGCGACGGTGGGGATAAGGATCTGTGCTTCTGGCAGGGACGGGCGGAAGACGGCGGCAGCGACCGGCGGTGAAGGGCCGGAGGATGAGGGAGAGATTGACCAACGAGCTAGGGGTACTTTGCAAAATAAATATTCAGATCCGGGGTCTATTTGCATATATTCGGATCGCGATTATTAATCGCGATCCAAATTAGAGGGGTATACGTAAATAGTAGGGTATATTTGCATATAATTGGATCACGATTAATAATCGCGATCCGAATCAGGGGGCTATTTGTAAAATAGTGAGGGTGCTTTTACAAGTATTCCTGCCGGCGACATGGCATGAGCTCGCGCCGCCGCCGCCGCCGCCGACCTCCGCTCGCCCCACCGGCCGCTGCTAAGCATGAAGCCTGGTGAGTCGACGCCCGCGGATGGCGGTGGCTGCGCTCGTTGTTGCCCCGCAAGAGCTGAACGCTTCCGCGCGCGCCCTCTCGTCATCCCGCCGCCAGCCTCCGGCGAGCTCTCCGGTCTTGCGAAGCGGAGGTTGAGTTTCTTCGATTCTTCATTACTGAAGAAGCCTTGTAACCTGCTAGCGCTCTCGCCCTTGAGCGTGCGGGTGTGCCGGCCATGGATCGTGGTGACAAGTCAGCAATTTCCTGACCGATCCGAGCCTTCAAGACAGTGACAGGGAGGCAAAGAGGTGGTCACTGGTCAGAAGGTTAGGATGATGGTGCCATCGACTGAAACTTTGTAGCTCTGCCCTGCTTGCTTGCCTTGCAGTTCCTGAAAATTGTTTTAGTTTGGATCAGGTCATGTGCACGTTTGTTTCCATCCATTCCAGTGGACATCACTCATTACAGATGCAAGTGTGCGTTGCAATTGCAAACATTGAATCACACGAACAGGAACAGAGGTGGCCAGAGGGGAGATGACAGTGGCAATCAGCTCACTCTCCTGGATTTCCTGGAGAAGGCATTCAGGCTTGAGAAAAGAGCTGCCAGATGTTACAGAGAAGTTGGGACTTTTCGATGTAACACTATCCACCTTGTAAGTGCTAATGAGACCTAAGCTGCATGGACAGAAGATGTTTTCCTTTGTTCAAAAGTATGTGCATATTCTGTGGTGTGCCTGCAGTCTTGCCACTTTCAGCTCAAATGTACATAGGATAGGCACCAAGATGCACATTGGTACAAAACTTCATGCGAAGTAAACAAGCGCCATCTGTCAGTCATTTTCCTCTGAAGAACTTAGACATATCTTCTCCAGAAGGACTGGCCAGTCCTCTCCAAGCTGCTGAGGGTTTAGCAATCATTTTTGGAGATCAAGTGGTTACTTCTGATCTCACTTGTGGCTCCTGATGTTCCAATGCCTGATTGCGTGCGAATATGGTTTGGCAGCAAGACACCATTAATTTGCTTTCCGTAAGATTGTTGCTTGTATGACGACGTCCCTGTCCTTGCATCCCTCAGAGTGGTATTCGTTATTATTAATGAACCGTCCGTGGGGGAAAAAACTTCCGTTCCCTTTATTTCAGTGATAATTTTAGAATTATGGAACATATCTTCGGTTGGTGGTGAGGCAATGTGATGCTAATTCATTCACTGAACTTGGCCTGCAAACAAAAGCCTTAGAACTTATAAGGAACTGAAAGAGTTGTTATGGAAGTATGCATTGTCGTGTTCTATGTCTTAACAAGTATTAGGCTTCAGCATTCAAGTGACTCCAACCTGATTTTGATTTTTTCATCTAATAAAGTAGTCAAAAGTACAAGCTTAACCTTTTGCTGCAAATATTACCTAACAACTGAGTTCAGCTCCAGGATCGTAGAAAGTCGTTTATCACAACAGATACTTTACTGATGATAAAAATTTCTGCTTTAAATATTAAATATCGGAGGAGTGTAAACGACCTCAGGCCTTTGCTAGGCGTTACAAGTGCACGCCAACTGTCGGTTATGAATCTTTCTTCACATTGCAGTCTCCCGGTTCTGACTGAAACCTGAATTCCATTGGCTTGGAACACGAAAAATGTTGATGCAAAAATTAATAAATAAATGCACAGTGAACATGCAACTATTTTCTGATGGGAATGTCTGCACTGTTCTGCCATCTAGGCTAGTAAAGATCAGTTCGAGGAAAAGGATGACATGTCATCCCTGTCCTTTTTGCATGGCAATTATCATTTTCTCAACTTTACATGCCTCAATGGCTCAATCTGTCATGATTCTGTTCGTTCAACAGCCTCCTTGTTTATCCATGGTAACTTATTTATCTCTAGAAGCCAATAATTTAGAGTTGGCTATTTAACCTATCTATCCATGAATACGCTTCCCGTGCTCTTAAAACCAGTCAAGTGCGAGCAGACAAACTGACAAGGCAAAGATGGGCATCGGAGGCCCAAAGGGAAAGCAATCAAGGAATGCCCAGGTCGATCACGATGCGTGCAAAGGTCCAAGGCCCATTTGCTCCCAGTGCTGCAGATGCTTTCTTCTTCCTTCTCCCGTCGGCTTCGTCACCGCCGTTCGGGACTCGGGGAACTCCTACCACTACCATTCGAGGGGGCGCGGTTGGCATAGCAGAGCAGCAACGGTGGGGTAGGGACCTCTGCTTCTGTCAGGGATGGAATGTGGCGGCAGCGGCCGGCGGTGAAGGGCCGGAGGATGAGGGAGAAACCGACTAAGAGGGTATTTTGCACAATAAATATTCACATCCGAGGGGTATTTGCATATATTCGGATCGCGATCCAAATTAGGGGGTACACGTAAATCATAGGGGTATACTAGATAGGTTGGCGCGCTATGCGCGCCTGTATGGAATATACGTATATAAAATAATTGAAAATTTTAATTCTGAAATAGGATTAGAAGTCAAATTATTTGTATCAAAATTTAGTTTCGGATGAATTTTGTTTTTAGCTGTATGGTAGGTTCTTTGATTAGAAATTGATTTTGATATGTTTAGTGTATTTTTAAGACAAAACCAATTTATTTACATTACATTCAATTGCTTCATGATTTTGATGATTCTGAATATATGATTGTTTGGAGGAGTAGAGGGAAAAATTAAAGTGTGATTTCCTATAAAGTTTGAAAATCAATGTTTGGAAGGGAAAAAATGGAGTAACGTAACATCAGAGCTGGAAAAAAAAACGCAGGACCCACATGAATAGTATTACGGGACCCACACGTGAATAGTATGCGGGACCCACCTAAACAGTACCGCAGGACCCACCTAAACAGTACCACGGGTCCCACATGAACAGTGCCCGGGCCCATGTGGGGCCACGGCGCATGAGCATGTGCCGATCCCAGGCACTTTGGTATATAGGTATGGATTTGCATATAATCGGATCGCGATTAATAATCGCGATCCGAATCAGGGGGCTATTCGTAAAATGTTGAGGGTGCTTTTGCAAGTATTCCTGCCGGCGAAATGGCACGAGCTCGCGCCGCCGCCGCCGATCTCCGCTCGCCCCACCGGCCGCGGCTAAGCATGGGGCTTGGCCAGGCGACGCGCGTGGATGGCGGTGGCTGCGCTCGCAGTCTCCCCGCAAGAAATTGAACGCTTGCGCGCCCTCTCGTCATACCGCCGCACTCTTTGCCGGCCGCGCCGCCGCCCCCCTCCGGCGAGCTCTCCGATCTTGCGAAACGGAGCTGGAGTTTCTTTGATTCTTCAAGACTCAAGAAGCCTTGTCACCTTCCAGCGCTCTCTCCCTCGAGCGTGCGGGTGTGCCGGCCATGGATCGTGGTGATTCCCCGGCCGATCCGAGCCTTAAAGACATGCAGGTGGACAGGTGGTGCAGAGCTTACTGCGAACATGTGCATCCATGGTGCCAAAAGATGTTGACAATGACAGGGAGCAGGCAAAGAGGTGGTCAGAAGGTTAGGCTGATGGTGTGTGCCATCGACTAAAACTTTGTAGCTCTGCCCTGCTTGCCTTGCAGAGTTCAGTGCCTGAAAATTGTTTCGGTTTGGATCAGGTCATTTGCGCGTTTGTTTGATTGTTTCCATCCATTCCAATGGACATCACTCAGTACAGATGCAAGTATGCGTTGCAATTGCAAGCATTGAATCACACGAGCAGAGGTAGCCAGGGGGGAGATGGCAATGGCAACCAGCTTACTCTATTGGATTTCCCGGAGAAGGCATTCAGGCTTGAGAAGAAGAACATTTGTTCACTGATTCTCTGACATGTGTTTAGCACCCTGTGTTTTACAGTTAATACAGATCCCAAATCTTAAGATAGAGCTTCATTTGCTGGTTGATGGGGTTGTCTGCATGTTTTTAATTTCCTTGGGTATTTCCAATGGCATTATAGCGGGACTGTGAGCCCTTTTTAGGACAATATCCCTGCAATTTTTGTTTAAATACTCTGCCTATCAACCCAGGCAGTCATACTGTGGTTCAGAGTGGTATTCGTTATGAGCTACTTATGTGGAATTTTTTTATGTTCCCTTTATTTCAGTAATAATTTTAGAATTATGGAACATATCTTTGATTGGTGGTGAGGCAATGTGATGCTAATTCATTCACTGAACTTGGCTTGTAAACAAAAGCCTAAGAACTTAGAGGGAACTGAAAGAAGTTGTTATGGAAGTATGTGTTGTGCTACTATGTTTGAACAAGTATTAGGCTTAAGCATTCAAGTGAGTCCAACCTGAGTTTGATTTTTCATCTAACAAAAATAAATTTAGGTTGCAGAAGCTGCTGAACTTGTTTGCTTCTTGTACACTAGGAATTGACAAGTTGTTGAGTTGTCCACTCATGAGTCATGACTCATATACGGCTTGTTCACAAGAAGGCATCAGTAAAACAATGTCACATATCGGGAACCAAATGTTGACTTCTTTACAATAGTCTGCTTGGATTAGAGGGATTTGGCAGGCCGCAGGGGGTTTAGTTCAAGTTTATACTGCATCCCAGTTAAATCCGCCAGACAAAAATGACTGTCTGAAGCTGGTCATCATTCTTTTCAGAGTAAACTGCCTACAGTCAATTGGTACTGCTGTTCAACCAGAGCTTCAAGAATAATCACACAAGAAAGAAGAAACTGAGGGAATGGTTCGAACTGCTAAGATGAGGTCTCGAACTCGGGATTAGCACATAGTAAACCACTTCGGACTTTGCTACATGGAGCGGTGATGAGAACCCTTCATGCTTCCTTCTTCCAAAGAACTTTCTCTTTCTGCAGTAAGACGTCAGTCAGGACGGTCTTGGACTTCAGGGAGGCAAGAAGTATCTCCTGCGCCTACATTTAAACACAAAAAACATCTAGTCAACCATTTAACAAATTCTCATGATTTTTTTGTATGTAGAAAATCAGAAAAAAATAGTAATAAACAAGTATGCAACCTCTTCCTTGCCGATCTTGACGGCCTTCTCCTGCAACAAGCTCAGGTCCTTGACACCACACTCTGCAAGCATGGCGACGGTCGACACGCTGGACGCTGGGGTTATGGAGAGGTCATCCTTGACCGTGTACGTGGCTGTGCCAACCGCAAAGCCGTTGGGTTTGACATGTGTCATCGCCTTGGCCATTGTCTTGGAGCAGGACGGGCATTTGCTGCCTTTGGTAGCAGAAACATAGCCACAAAGACGCACGCCGTAGTAGTAGTCCTTCCTCCCTTCGCATGTGAAGAACTTGGTGCTCGCCTTCAACGACGCATCCAGCAGCTGCTGCGGAGGGCAGAGCGCGGTGGGGGCGACGGCCGGGCTCAGGTAAGGTTCCTTGCTCTTGCTTGAGATCGTGAACTTGGCGTGCATGTTTTGTACGCTGGTAAGCACGTTCCCGATGCTGCCGGCCATGCGCTCCTTGGTGAGCAGGTTGATGGTGCCATGGTGGTGCTCATCGGCAGGCACAGGAGGCAGGAGAAGAACTCGAAGACGTTGTTGCCAGCCTCGGCAAAGCAGACTCTCTGAGCCTTGGTGTCAATCAAGAGCTTCATGGATAATCCACTACTAGCCATTGATTCACCTGGAGTCAAAGGCTTTTACAATCTCGTAGAAGTCACCTGACACCATAGAAAGACAGTTAATGGGTTTTCAGAACTAAGTATTGTGCAGAAACAAAAAGCAGCACTTGATGCAACGAATTGTTAGGAGGGCGAAACGGACGGCAGATCGTTGCTGCTCTGTTGGTTAGTGCTTCCGGTTGAGAGGACGGTTCCTAGCCAGCTTAGGTTTAGTGTTTTTGGAGGTCTTTTACGGTACCCAATACTACCTTGTATTACCGTTTGAAAAGGACTCGTATGTAATAAAAAAGGATCTATTTCGAAAGATCCGATGACTGAAATTAATTATGTACTACCGGTTTTTTTACGGTAGTATGGGTAGTATTTATAGGTAGTATAAGGGTATGATTATAAATAAAAAAATAATATTTTTGTAATAAATGAAATCAAATATATGAAATGTTTTATCTAACCTAATCTCATGTTATTCATGAATTCTAGATAATATATTTGTGTGCAAATTACCTTTTTACCCACAACAAAAAACCGGTTATACTACCATACTACCATTATGTAGTATTGGGTACCGTAAAAGAGCTCTTTTAGTAACTTAAAATTAGAAATACTAATTTGTGGAGTCTCTGTCTCTCCCCATCGTCGAGAAAAATAAAAAGAGACAGCAAATTAGTTTATCATAAGTCGATGTTTGAAGCAGACAGGGTCACAGAGAACACGACTCTACAGGCTGTAACTGAAAGGGATATAAGAGCGTCTCCACCGGATGCATTTCTCCCTTTTTCCCTTTTCTCTCCTATAAGGGATTCCCCTTTCATCAATTTAGAATTTTGGAGAGAGTCATTAGAATCAGTTCCCCATTTCCTTTTCCCTTTCCCTCCTCCTGTCAAATGGGGCCCACCTATTAGTGCCTCTCTTCTCTTCTTCCTCCCTCTTCTCTCCCACGCGCGCACGGGCAAACACCGCCCGGGCGCCATGGGCGCGGGCCGCGGGGCAGCCGAGCAGCGCACGGGGTGGTCGGGGCACGGGCAGGCTGTGCGCCATGCGGGCGGGGCGCCGTGCGGGCAGGCGGGGCACGGAACGACGGTGGCAGGGAAGCTCGGCCAAGGCGGTGAGGCATGGCCGGAGCAGGCCTATCGCGCGCCGGGGCAAAGGGCCGCCGGCGCATGGGTGGGCGGCGGCCACAGCCGCAAGGCCGGCTGCAGCGCGGACGAGTGGATCCTGGTGCTGGATCGAGCAGTTGGAGAAGCTGGGAAGGAAAGGGAGAAGGAAAAGGGTTGAGAAAAAAAGGGGAGAAGGAGAGGAGTAGGGAGATTGAATAAAAATAAAGGGGAAAGGGCGATGTATAACGAATTTGCTGGAGGTAGTTTTTTCATCTTTAGTCCCCTATATAGCTCAACAATACAAAGGGGAAAGGGAGAAATGCATCTCCAAGGAATTTGCTGGAGGTAGTTTTTCATCTTTAGTCCCCTACTATAGCTCAACAGTACAAAGGGGAAAGGGAGAAATGCATCTCCTAAGAGCATCTCCAACAGTTTCCCTTTCCCCTTTCCCTTCTTACACTATAGGGGAATCCCCTTTCACATTTTTAGTGTTTTGGGAGAAATGTCAAAATCAGCTCTCCCTTTCCCCTTTCCCCTTTCTTCTTCCTGACATGTGGGACCCACGTGTAAGTGACCAAATAAGCTTCTTCTTCCTCCCTCTAACTCCCTCTCCCTCTGTTTCTTCTTCCTCCCTCCACCTCCCTCTTTCTCTTTCCCCAAGCATGAACTGCCGGGGGCTCGGCGCTGCCGTCCCGGCGCAGGGCAGGGTAGGCCGGCCGCAGGCGGGCAGCGCGCGGGGCAGCGCCGGCCGGTCGCAGGTGGTAGCGCGCGGCGCGCGGCGGCGCGTGGGGCAGCGCCGGCCGGCCGGAGGCGGCAGCGTGCAGCGGTGCGCGGGGCGGCGGTGGCCGAGGCAAGCCTCACCGGCTCGCGCCCGAAGCGGCAGCGGCCGGGGAAGCCTCACCGGCGCGCGGCCGGTCCAGCGGCGGCCGGGCCGAGGGTTGCCGGCGCGAGCTCAGATCCGTGGCCATGGGAGCGTGGGTGGTCCATCCGCCGGAGCTCGCGTTCATGGTCTGCTGCCGGACCTTCAATGGCAGGCGGTGGTGCACGGGCGCCGGTGGCGTAGGCAGGGCAGCCAACGGCGGCGCGATGGCAAGTGGTGCTCTGGAGCATCGGGCGGCCAGGAGACGCCGCTTCAGAATCGGATCGTGCGGCTGAGAGGCACTGGAGGAAAGGGAGAAGAAAGGGAGGAGGAGGCAGATTGAGAAAAGAAAGGGGAGAAGGAGAGAAAAAAAAGGGAGAAAGGGGAAAGGGGAAAGGGAAAAGGGGATCTGTTGGAGATGGTTTTTTGCCTCCAATTTCCCTATATGGCTGAAAAGTGGAAAGGGAAAGGGTATAGGGGAACTGTTGGAGATGCTCTAAGATGCTCTAATGAACTTGAACAAAAGACATGTTGACAACTTTCAAAAAGAAGATAAGCTTGTCTCAGACAAATACAACTTCAGGTGGTCTAAAAAAAAGAAACACAACTTCAGATTTGCTTTGTATATGTGTGTGTATTAGCATGTGCTAAAACGCAGCAGCACGTTCGCCTTTTGTTTGAAGTAACCTGAATTCAGGCAGAGCAATCTATTAATCGTAGAAACAACAAAATCACAGTCGAGGAGTATTATATAAGCACGTTGAGTAATAACGGGGGAAAAGTCGCTCACAATGCAGCTGTCGATGGCCGCCGCAGAAGCTGCCAGTTGCCGGCGACGAGGACGACGAGCACGGGGCGCACGGCCGTCGGCCGATGATGCCGTGTGTTTTTCTATAGGCGAGGACAGACAGGTCGCCTGGGCGTTCGGTCCGAACCGAACCGATCGGTTCGGTTCCTCGGTCCTTTGCAAAATTCGGTTCCCGTGTTTAAGTAACCGTTCGGTTCTTTTCAGCGTTAGGAACCGATGAATTTCGGTTCGGTTAGTTCGGGTTCGGTTCGGTTCGGTTCCAATAGACCCGAAATAATCAGGGTGCAAAAAATACAGCACATTCAATATAAAATTTTGACAGCATTTCACCTATATTTTGACACACTTTTGCTATTTTGAGATAATAATGATCAAGAAGGGAACAATATCAATATAGAAAGAGATGTATATAGCATATTAAATATTACGCATCTCACACATAAACCAAACATACTCTTAGAAATAGAGAGTTTCGAGTAATTCGGTTCTTTCGGTTAATTCGGTTAACCGAGGGCAGGAACCGAACTTTTCTCGGTTATTTCGGTTCCTTACTTTCTGGAACCGAACAAGGAACCGATTTTTTCGGTTTCGGTTATTTCGGTTTCGGTTCCGGTTATTTCGGTTCGATTCCTCGGTTTCGGTTAATTATGCCCACCCTGACAGACAGGGTTGGTTTATGAGCTCATTGGGCTCGGTCCCTTCTCCCTTGGGCCTAAACTTGGCAGTATCCGACTCAGCCCACACGCTAGTCAAGCCGGGAAAGGCTGCGTTGACCGAGAGTCTACTTCTTCTTCACCTGACTTGTGGGCCCCTAAAAATGCCGAAACCTCCGGCAGGCCGGGATACTGCGGTCTGTGGATCCTACGGCCGGTGTGCACGCAAACGACACCATCGCTTCGGCTTCGGTGCGAGTTGCGACGGGATGAAACGTTCTGGCCGCAGCAGCCGTCGGTCAGGGCGCTGTTTAGATGTGCAGCCAGCAGCAGCAGCCAGCCATCGATGGGAAAGCGCATCATCTTTTCGCCTCCCCAATACACCATTAATTCTCGTGTCCATGCTACTAGCTGTACATATACATGGCGATTAATACACCATCATCTTCTGAAACCTCAAGCATCCAAAAACTGCCCGTGTCACCACAGCTTCTCGCACTTGCCAAGACTCTGATCGACATGGCAACGGAACCTGCCGCTCCTCTTTCCATGAAGCTCCTCGTCGACACCAAGGCCGGGCGCGTGCTGTACGCGGAGGCCGGCAAGGACGTCGTCGACTTCCTCTTCTCAATCCTCGCCCTCCCCCTCGCCACGGTCACCAAGCTCCTGACCGCCGGCGTGACCGGCTCGGCCTCCTCCCCACCGCCTGACAACGCTGCCGCCAAGCTCCCGACCGCGGGCGGCGCCATGGTCGGCTCGGTCGGCAATCTCCACCGCAGCGTTGCGGCGCTCGACGCCGGCCACGTCTGCCGCCGCGGCGCCAGGGACGCCCTGCTCGAGCCCGCCGTCCTCCATCTGACCGCCGCCGCGCCGGCTGCTCCGGCGGCGCCGGTGAGCGTCCGCCTCTTCAGGTGCAAGGGCTGCAGCTGCTCCCCGGGCTGCTACAACTACGCCACCAGCGTCCGCGGCACGCCTTGCCCCGTGTGCAAGGCCAAGATGGCGACGGAGGTGCAGCTCGTGTTGCCCGACGGTGGCGCCGCGGCGGCGGCGGGAGAGGGAAGCAGCGTCGTGGGGTACGTGAGGGACATGGTGACGTACACGGTGATGGACGACCTGACTGTCGCGCCCATGTCCACCATCGGCGCCGTCACCGCCATTGCCGCCCTCGGCGTCACCGACATCACCGGGCTGCAGGCCAAGACCGTGGAGATCGGCTACAAAGAGGTGATTTCACTTATCTTGGCGCGCATTGGATTGCGTAGAGGTTAGCTGTTTCTGTAATTTTGTACGTGCATTCTGAAGTTTTTGTGCATTTTGATCCATGGGCAGGGTTTAGCGTTGCTGAAGGCGTCGCTGCAGTCGGAGACGGTGCTCACCGACGTCTTCCTCGGCCGGAAACAGAGCTGTGGTGCACGAGCTCCTGATTTGGGATCTCGCAGCCCTTATAAATTCAGGGGCACCTTTTAATTTAAGAGCTCCAAAAGCACAGCTCAAGTACTAGCTGTACTCTGCTGTTTCAAAATTATTATCATTGCCTGCTATTCGAATGTTCCCTACTACGCGTTTGTAATCGAAGAATTTTATTTGGGGATTGTTATGGAGACACACCGTACCTCTGCCATGTTTTGTTTCGACGGAACACCTTACCTGCTATTCGAATTCACATTATTGTTTCACGAGACGTGATCCAGAGTGTACTAGTACATCGTGACGTCCAAATTCAGACTCTTTTTTGAGTAAATATGGCTTGAGCACTAGCAAAATCAGGAGATCATTCAAGTCAAATATTGGTAGGACCTGTTGCGATCTCATTTAATATTTGATCTCCATCTGAATTCTGCGTTGGTACTCGCATATGCACGCATCGGTTCTTGAGACGTAAACGCACGCGTAGTTGCGTTGGGACTCAACGCAAACGAGGGTTCCCCATGAAATGAAATTAACGATGCAGTGCTCATTTACTCGGCCTCCGCTTCCACTTCCCCTTGAGAATGACCACCAAGATCACCACTCCGTCCCCATGCGCTTCCGGCCACTATATAGAGCGGCACACCATGTACCAACACCAGTCCGCCTGCAGGCTCTCACTATGCAAAATAGCCTCCACGCCAAAATGGCCCCAACCATGACCACGCCAAGCATGAAAGCATTTCAGTCTTTTACGTGTATGCCAGTAAGATAGATGGCGGTTACCTATGTGCCACAAAAAGTTTGGAGTCATCTGTGTGCCATGAGCCCAACTTTGATTTACCTGTGCGCCATTCCGTCCATCATCGGTTAGAATTTAGACCTGACAGGTGGGACCCACCGATGAAAATGACCTCTCTGCCCCTGGCCTTTTCTCTCGATGGCAAGTGGGACCCACCTGTCATCCCTCTCCTCTAGCCTGTTTCTTTTTCTCGGTCTTTTTTCTCCTGCTCGCGACGAACAGACGCCGGGCGTGCCGGGCAGGCCGCCGGCGCTGGGCTAAAGCCAGCACGGGCGCATGGCCAGGCCACCGCCGTGGACGCCGGGCGGCGTAGGGCAAGGCCGCCGCGGGCGCGTGGCCAGGCCTCCGGCGTGGGGCGGGGCCGCCGGGTGGCGCAGGGCAAGGCCGTCGCGGGCGCGCGGCCAGCCGGCCTGGCCGCCGGCGCGGGGCGGGGCCGCATGCCAAGGCCGCCGGTGCGGCCGACGACCGGCGGCGCACGGCCAGGCCGCCGCAGCGTGGGGTGGAGGGCGGGTGAGAGAGGGAGGGAGGGAGGTAGGAGATGGACATGGGAAAGGAGAGGAAAGGAGATTAGGGATGCCAGGCCGCCAAGCTAGTTTGTGGCTTTTTGGCCTTGCCTGCTATCTGCGCTCTAGTTGAGCTAGTGACCCAAGGGCGAAGGCTTTAATAAGATCGATCTGACGTGTTTTGTTGCTTGCATGGGCTATCCTTGTTAGTTGTTAGTTATCTTGGCTCTTTTTCTTGTCACATAGGCTAGCTGCCTCTTGCTCGTGCTTGATAGAAAGTTGCCTGCTAGAAGTTTGGAATGATTTGGAAACTCAATCGTGTGTTTGCATGGATCCAACGGTCTACTCAATCTTTGTACTCCAGACGTTGCAACAAGGATATTTGTTTACAAAGCCGCAATTTTGTAAT
Source organism: Urochloa ruziziensis (assembly GCA_015476505.1). Taxonomy (NCBI): domain Eukaryota; kingdom Viridiplantae; phylum Streptophyta; class Magnoliopsida; order Poales; family Poaceae; genus Urochloa; species Urochloa ruziziensis. The sequence goes on from CM027122.1 coordinate 4,129,802, forward strand.
GCTGGTCTATTTTTTAATAAAAAATTAAATGATTGTTAAAGTACTTTAATGTACATATGTATAAGCTGGTAATTCATAACTGGGTTTACAAAAAGTTAAAACCTAGCCACACAATTATAGTATGTTTTCCTGCAGGCCTATGTGAACGCGCATTGCACTTGTTACAAAATCGTCGACTCAAATATATTTTTTCAGTTTCCCATAGGGCAGGTTAATAACCCAGCTAACCTACCGGCTGCAAGTGCATGCTTGCGCCCGCTTCTACGCCTGCGGCTGGCTGCGAGCTGGCGTTGAGTTTCATGCAGGCCCATGAACGAACAGTGAATGAAAACGCCGGCTTCAGTCGGCTGTAAGCGAAACGACTGTGAGGACCCGGTGTGTCCGAGGACCGGTGGATGGTCGCTTCCTGGTGTGATGAGTGATTGACAACGTGGTGTGGATTGACGTTTCCCTTGGCTCAAGTATTACAGGTGTAGAATGCGGCTTGGTTGCATTGGTGCAGGTGAAGAACAGGCGCGAAAGGTCTTAGCCATGGCGGCCTCCGAGGAGCGGAGAGACAAGTAGGCTTGGTTCGAGGGACACGATGGCCGGTGGATCAAGTGCGGTTCACATGCTGGCAAGAACGAGCAAGTGGACGTGGTTCCGGTGCGAGGTAGCGGCTCACAACCGAAGCTCGTACGCGGACGAGAAGCCGGCGCAAGGTGGCGGCTAACAACCGAAGTTTGCGCGCGGGGTTTGGTGATTTGGCCACAAAATCATCGGTGGACGGTTTCCCTTGGTTTGGGCCTCAAAACCAAGGACCGAGGACTCGACGAGGCGAACTTGGGCAGCTGGGCCTGTGTGGGCTGACAGGGGCGGTTTAACCGCCCCCCAGGGCCGGTTTAACCGCCCCCCCTGGGCTGGCCCAAGAACGGCGTCGAGGAGCTTCGATCCGGAGGACACGCGGCGTGACTGCAAGGCTTGCGTCGGAGGGAAGCTAGCTTGCAGTGGAAGGTGCCCGAGCCGGAAAATATCTGAGATCAAAATGTCAAATTTGCCCCTGAGAGGTATGTATCACTTAGGGGTAGTTTAGTCTTTAGGACACCACCACTTGGACTACTAATAGGCCCCTTCAGGGCTGGTGGCTGTCATCTCTCTAGTTATCTCTTTAGGTTTTACTTTGAACTTGTTTTCCCCTTCATCCCCTCCACCTAGAACTACTTCGAATCATTCCTAGTTTGTATAGGTGAATTCATGGTTATGTGATTGAGTTTGTGCTGCTCATCTTTGTGCCATGATTTGATTTCCCGAGCTCCCTTTCCTTTTTCTATTTTCGTGGGTATTTTCGGAGGTATTTTTGAGGGATTTTCGTTCTTCTTGTTCTAGGGCGTTTTCTCTCGGATTTCTTTGGGGGATTCACGTATGAGTGCCTTGTGCCTCTTTTGCTGGTGATCCTTTGCCCCCAAACTCCGAGAAACGCTCTGGATTTGAGATTTTCGGGATGAACTCGAGGTCATGGTGTTCTTCGCGAGATCTGCGATTCCGGGAGTTGTACTGAGTTAGAGGCCGAGATCTTTTGGGAAAACACTCCACTGGAGGTCTAGATCATCTGACCAAAATCTCGCCTCAAGAGCTCAAGCGGTTTGGGAGATCCACTTTTGTTTTGACTTTTTCCCGAGGCTCCCAGGCCCGGGCGGTTTAACCGCCCCCCCTGGCCGGTTTAACCGCCCCCCTGGGTGTGTTAGATCGAGCCGAGTTTCGGGTCGTTTTGGTGTTCGTTTCGATTGGTTCGAGTTCCGCTGCTCGTTTCTTGTTCCTAGGGTCAGTAGCTTGACAGTGGCTACGTGATCTTGGCAAGATTGCTCTCGGAGGTTTCGGAGTTGTTTTGGGAGAATAGCCGGATTGTTTGGAAAGAATTTTTATCGGCTCCCATTCACTCCCCCCCTCTCTGGTCGCCGTTTCGGTCCTTCAATTGGTATCAGAGCCGGTTACGGGTCTTTGCGACTCTAACCAGTCTAAGATCCAAAGATGGCGTACCAAGATCGGGGTTCCGGGCCTCCGCACTTCGATGGGAAGAACTACCCGAACTGGGTTGCGCGTATGGGCGCTTTCTTGCGAGGCTAAGGAAAGTTGCTGTGGGATGTGACGAAAGATGAAAACTATGTCAATTCCACCAACTTAGATGCCCAGGATGCAAAGGATAGGTTTGAGGCAAACGCTAGAGCTGTTGACTACTTGTTCCGTGCTTTGTCTGCCGAGGAGTTTGAGCGTGTCTTGGGCGAGGACCTAGCTTGCCAGATCTGGCAGAAGCTCAAGGTAGCCCACGGTGGTGATAGCCATGTCAAGGCTAGACTTTTCTCGATGTACAGAAGAGAGTATGAGAATTTTGCTCATTTGCCAGGAGAGTCTGTTGATGCTTTGTTTCAGCGTTTCACTTCGATTGTCAACAACATGAAAGCCAACATTACCGTGCTCCCATACTCGGATCATGACCGAGCTATCAAGCTCCTGCAAGCACTTGATAGATCCGTGTGGGGTGCCACGGTTGAGGCGATCATGGAGTCGGCAAACTATGAGACTCTTTCTGTTGACGAGCTTTTCTCGAAGTTGAAGTCCTCTGAGGTTGACAGGCAGTTGCTTGCCAAGGCTAAGAGTCCGACTGATCCCCATAGTCTGGCTCTAGTCGGTGGCTCTGGATATGGACATGCTAACACTCCTAGACACTTTGCTTTGTCTTCTCTTGTGTCCCTTCCAGATGAAGAATATGAGGTGCTGAGCGAGGAGGATCTCGCGTTGCTCACGAGGAGGTTCGAGCGGATGTACCAGAACCGCAAGGGTTCGAGGCGTGCCGGGAGTACGTGCTACAGATGCGGGAAGATGGGTGTGACAATCTAGGTGTTTAATTAACTTTAGCGTCCACTAAACCCTTTGTCTTCGCTTAATTAGGCTTAGGCTAACCCCACCAAGGTTTTCACTTAAGGGTTCATGCATGAAATCACGAAGTTTCTCGGTGAACTTTGGACCTTTCCTGGTTGGCATGGCTTGGATTCAGATTTTCACTTAAGGACTTGAAAATCGACCAATACAAAAGTTGTTCAGTTTTTCATGGGACACATTTTTGTCAATTGGCTAATTCCAAGATTTTGAGTGGAAGGCACCTTAAATCTCAGTCAAAGTCAGTCAAACACAAAAGTTCACCGCAGGCTGGCACCCGAGTTCATGCGGTTTTCTCTTCAATTTTCCCGTTGATCTATAGACTTTTTCTATGGTCGACCTTTACGAAAGTTGTAGCCTGCACTACGGGACACAACTTTCGTATTTGGAGATTTTGAACTTTAGTTCAAATTTTTGGAGAACGGACCGTCTGAACATACGCCCGCAAGGTGTTCGATGAATTGACGAGCTCGCGCCGGCGCTCGCGTTCCAGCCGACCGCGCCTGTCACCGCGCGGCGCGACCTGCCTGGCATGGCTGTCGAGGCCGCAGGCCTTCAATGCAATGGGGGGGGGGCGCCGTTCCGACCGGCCGCAGGCCTTCAATGCGAACGGAGGGGCGCCGTCCGACCGGCCGCGCTTGTCTCTGCTCTGCTTCCCGACCGCGCGCCGCGCCGCTCCTCTGCACGCCACGCGGCACGCCGCCACCTGCGAGCTCCTTCCCGACCGCCCGCGGACAAGCCCTGTCCGACCGCCGCCTCGCCGCGACCGGCCCCCGACCGCCGCCGCACGCAACAGGGCGCCAGCCAGTGCTGCGCCGCTGTCCGGCCGCCTGCCCGTGTCGCTGCCCGCGTTGCCCACCTGAGGCTTGGCCTCGAAGTACCCGGCAGAACCCGCCTATAAAAGCCATAGCCGCCCCGCCGAGCACCTCCTCCCGCCATTGCTCTGCCTGCCGCCAGGCTGCCGCCGTCGAACCCCATCCTCCCGGCCTCCCTGTCCGCTTCTTCCTCCGCCAGAGCACGCCACCACCCCCGCTCGACCTCCCCAGCAACCCAGCCAAGCGTCTCCGCCACCAGGCTCGCTGGAGCACGAGCAGACTCGGTCTGCTCTGCCCTCTCCCACGGCGAGCGCCCTCCCGGCCTCCTCCGCCCCCGGTTCCTGCGCAAAACGGGTAGATGGTGAGCCCCTCGTCCTCCCCGAGCCGTCTCCCCTTCGAATCGCTCCTTCCCCTAGCCGGAATCGAGATCCCCTGATCAAGGTCCGCCCGGGGACCTCCCTGTTAGAATTAGGAGAAAGTCAGGGACGTTTGTGTAAGTTTTGGGGACCTGTTCGCGAGGCTTTAAAAAGTTCCAGGGACCGATCTGAAAACCCGCGGTTCTTGTGTAGATCTAAAATCAGGGATCTTGAAAAATCGATTAAAAATTGTAGAAAACTCAGAAAAATACAAACCCAATTTTGTTGCACTCCTGGTGCTGTTCTCTACCTTTTCTAGAAAGCATGTATAGGTGTTTTCTATGTAGATTTTAAATTAAGTTCAAATCTGTTCAAACTTAAGTTTGTGCATAGTTTGAAATATACTGCCTTGTTTGTGCTAATTTTTGGATATGTTGTAGCTTGATGAAACTGTTTAGGCTTCTGTAAAAAGATTGGCACAACTTACACAATAGATTATGAGTTATTAATTGTTTAGGCAGACTGTGCATGTTTAGGTTCAACAATTTTAATAATTAATCTATGCAACTTCTGGGCTGCATATTTTTGCAGTAGCTCCGATATAACTTGATGCATGTCTGGTAAATAGTAGGGCTTAGTTTGACGTTGCTAACATGCAGTTTTATATTTAATATCATACTTGGCCGAAATTGATAACTGTTTATAAAACTAATTTTCTAAGGAGATCCTTTGATCTTTTTAAGCTAATGTTTGGCATGATAGCTTGTATTAGCTAGGGTGTAGCTCTGGTAATTTTTATAGGATTAATTTCTGTTAGTGTGATTTTCTAAGGATTAATCTTGATTTTAGTATGTTAAACTTGTATGATTTATCATAGTTGATGTGCTTATCTTTTGAGTTGGTTTTCGGTCAGTAAATCAAATAACCCACCAAGAACATACTGTAATTTTCTCACATTTAATTGAAGTTCCAAACTACCAGAATAATTTATGGAAGTTTCATTGCTTAAAAAGGAGTGAAATAAGAATAAGTTGTTTTTAATAATGGTTAAATAAACTGAAAACATCTCACACACACCTTGCTGTTTTATGGTGAAATCAAATAAATAATGTATGTGTACACAATCACCATCGACAAACCTAAATTCACCCGGGTTCATCATTGAGCAACTGTGATGACTCGACCGAAGATCATGTTCTTAATTGCATGTGCATTCGTGTAGAGCAAGCCCTCGCTGACGGAGACTACGAGCTCGTACCCGTTGGAGGAGAAGGCCAAGCGGAAGGAGAAGTGAACGCTGTCCAGGTCGAGCAAGACCCGAACCCCGCTGCAGAGGAGCCCCAAGCTAACAACGTGCCTGAAGGCAAGCCCCGGAGCATATCCCATGTTTCGAATCTTGCAACTATGTTTTGTACTCTATGTTTGTGCATTTACGTTCAGGAGTTGAATTGAAACCTTAGTTGCATGATCCTAGGTACCTATGCTATGCAATACTAGTAGGATAGGTCGATAGCTGGCTATGCTATAAGGACCCGGTAAAAGTCGAGTGATTTCCTGTCACTCGCGAGATATAGGAATCAAATGCTTTACTTATGTTGGAATCATAAGGATGACGGACGGGGATTTTTGTCATGTTGATGCCCCGTCCGTATATGCTAAAATTGGTTAAGGCCGAATGGTGCGGTACCGACGGTTAAGTGTTTGAAAGCACTAAGCACTTGTTTGGGCATGGGACCGGTAAGTTTAGTACCTGTTCGGAAGAGGGCGTGGCCTTGTCCTGCTTGTCCTGGGATTTATCCCCCTGTCGCTGACACGTGGCTCAAGACCGAGGCCGGCCGGCTACGGCCGCGAAGTATGACCGGCTAAGGCTTGTGTCCAAGGGGAGTGGGCTCGGATCAATAAACTCGGAAGACATGGGAACGGCCTGGTTTGCGTTGACCCTCGGGGTTGATGCTTTTCCGTGTGTTTAGTATCCACCTTGCAAGGTTAAAATCGGTTCGAACTGTCTGTTTCTCGCAGCTAATGAGACTACTTAACCCCGCTGCTGCATTGAGTAAGAAGTGAAACATGACGATGGAAAGTAACTTGATGCTTGCTTAATTGCTTGCTCCACTTGCTTGGCTAGTACAGGTTGCTTACCTAGAATGATTAACTCTAACTAGAACTTGATGCTAAAATGTTGAAAGTAAGGATCCACTCTTAGTTGCTCTTTGGCAAAACAAACCCACCAGCCAAAAGCCTTGCATGTCTAGAAGTTGGTGATGTAGATGTCACCCGACGGTTAAGTCTTGCTGAGTATTAGTATACTCAGCCTTGCTTGTTGAATTGTTTTCAGGTAGTACTCTTGAGGAGATGGTTGCAGGTCTTACCTGGCCAACCACCCTTCCTCCTGGTTGGACTGTTGTTGGGACGAGGATGCTTCTGAGTGACGTCACGACGGCTTCACGTGATGTTACTACCGCTTTTCGAATAATTAGTCTCTTTCCGCTGCTTTTAAAAACTCTGAATTATCTTTACTTTATGCATGAACTGAATTTGTAATAAAGTACCGAAGTGGGACCTGTTTAAATTATCTGTGGATTGTTGTAATCTCTGGTACTCTCCTTCGAGGGAGTAAATGCACGACTCGTTTCGATCTCGGTAACTGTGCGTGGTTGCATCGGGCTTGACCCGACAGACTGTCACTTTAGTTCGGCTAAGTGGCTAATCGCGTCTAATGCGATGTTTAGCACGCTAAGCCGGATTAATCTGAGCGGTTCTGCCACAATGGGCCACTTCATCGCCGAGTGCCCCGAGGAGATCAAGAACGACTACAACCGCAAGCACCGCCCGCGAGACGACCACAAGCACCGTCCCAAGGACGAGTACCGCTCCAAGCAGAAGAACAAGGACGAGAGAAGATCCAAGAACAAGCACGGTGGACACAAGAAGCACAGATCTCGAGCGATGGTGGCTGATGCGAGCGACATCGACACAAGCTCCACCAACACGTCGTCAAGCTCAAGCAGTGAAGATGAGGAGCGCGGCCACCGCAAGGAGAAGAAGAGCTTGAACCGCAACTTCAACGGCATCTCCTTCGCCGCCGTCGACTACTGCACCATGGCACACGACTCCGTGAAGAGCAAGGACGACTCCGACTCCGACTCCGAGGATGAGGTATTGACAGATCCCACCTCTTTGCGTCAGGAGATTGCTAGGTTAGAGCAGTTAGTCGATAACCGCGATGATGTGCTTAGGAAGACCAACAAGGAGAAGAGGGAGTTTAGGTCTTTGCTAGGAGAGTCCAAGGATAGAGTGGCTGAGCTTGAGACCTTGCTTTCTGAGACTGGAAAGAAGGCTATGGAGTTTGAGTCTTTGCTTTGCGAGTCTAGGGAGAGAGCAGCTAAGCTAGAGTCTGAGATTGCTGTTTTGAAAGATGCTCCTCTTGTGTCTGATGAGGTAGAATGCTCGTTCTGTGATGTGCATATTGCTGATCTTGTTGTGCTTAAGGAGAAACACATGACTTGCTTGGATGAACTAGAGAGTGCTAGAGTTGAGCTTGCTGAGTTGAAGTCTAGGTCATCTTTGCTAGGTGCTTGTACTTCTTGACCTGCTTTGCATGCTCAGTTGCTTGAATCACGCACCATGATTAGTTCACTTGAAGCACAACTTAAATCTCCTATTGCAAATTCCTGTTCTGCTTGTGATGTTGTTGCATTGAAGAATGTTGAGCTAGAACAGTGTGTAAATCGATTGCAAGATGAGAATGATGAGCTGAGACAGTGTTTGGTTTGGTTGTCTGGTCGGGAGCCTCAGCTCAAGATGTTGATTGCGAGTTTCAAGAGAGCTGATGGTTGTGGTCTTGGTTCTGAGAAGGTTGGTGAGAGTAGTGGTGAGAGAGAGAGATCCAGAGAGCTCCACCGCAAACATTCCCACAAACCCACCAAAAACCATTCTCAAGAACACCTTCACACCCAAACCAAACCACCTGCTGAACAAGCTTGACACCACTCCAGATCCTCCCAAGTTTCCACCTAAGTCAGAGAACTTTCAGAGGAGAGTGACCTTTGTGAGGAGTGGGGTTTACCAGCCGAGAGAGAGGGCACAGCCGAGAGAAACCCCAAAGCCAAAGCCAGTCCGCTTCCATTGTGAGCATTGTGGAAGGGATGGACACCTTGAGGAGTTCTGTTGGAGGAAGAAGAGGGAGGTGAGAAGAGAGAAGGAGGTGGGGAATAGGGACAGGTACTACTCTTCTCGTAGTGTGCCTGTGTCTCGTTCACCCTGGCCGAGAGGCGACGCTTTTGTGCGTACAGTTCCTGTGGTTGCTAGTCGTGGTGTTCTTGTTGTTCGTGAGTTTGCTAGGCGGCCTCCGTTTCGCGGTCAGTTTGGTTCAGGGAGGTTCGACCGTAGCTTTGAGGCTAGGAGAGAGTCTAGGCCACGTTTTCCCCCGCGTGGTGCTAGAGGTCCGATGGTGAGAGACGAGAGGGTGTCACGCGGTAGAGTTGATTTTGCTAACCCTTCTTTTGAGCAGATGGCCCGACACTGGTTTGACTCGTTCTGTGCTTACCCCAGTGTCGAGTCATTTGCTCATTCTCGTTCTCGGTTCTGATTGTGCAGGTGGGAGGCTTGGAGAACTTTTGGTTGATGGATTCTGGCTGCTCGAGACATATGACAGGTAATGGTAAGTGGTTCTCCAGTCTCACCCCGGTGGTGTCCAGGCAGTACATCACTTTCGGGGATAAGGGTAGAGGTAGAGTGTTGTCAGAGGGTGCTATTCAGGTGAGCGACACTTTCATGTTGAAGCGGGTTGCACTTGTCAAGAATCTTGGTTTCAATTTGCTCTCAGTTTCTCAGCTTCTTGATGAGGGTTATGAGGTTCGCTTTAAGCATGGTGATTCGAAAATTCTTGATTCTCGAGGTGACCTTGTGTGTATGATCATTCCTGAGGGACAGATTTTTCGTGCTGATTTTTCTCGATCTTTTGGTCCTTCACGGTGTTTGATCGCTGGTACTTCTTCTGAGCTTTGGAAGTGGCATAGGAGATTGGGTCATGTGAGCTTTGATTTACTCACACGCTTGAGTGCTCTTGACCTTATCCGAGGATTGCCCAAGCTCAAGTTCGAGAAAGATTTGGTTTGTGCACCTTGTAGACATGGAAAAATGGTTGCTGCTTCTCACCCACCTTTGACAGATGTTATGACTGAGCGTCCAGGGGAGCTTTTGCACATGGATTTGGTTGGCCCCGCTCGAGTTCGTTCAGTTGGTGGGAAGTGGTATGTTCTTGTGGTTGTTGATGACTTTTCTCGGTATGCGTGGGTGTTCTTTCTGGCGTCGAAGGATGAGACTTTTGATTTTGTTCGAGATCTGATTTTGAGGTTGAAAAACGAGAGTAATGGTGGTGCCATGAGAGCTATTCGTAGCGACAATGGTACGGAATTTAAGAACACTCGTTTTGATACCTTCTGTCGTGATCTTGGTCTTGAACATCAATACTCGTCGCCATATGTTGCTTGTCAGAATGGTGTTGTTGAGAGAAAGAATAGAACACTTTGTGAGATGGCTAGGACGATGCTAGATGAGCATAGGACTCCTAGGAAATATTGGGCAGAAGCAGTGAACACAGCTTGCTATGTTTCGAATCGGATTTTCCTTCGTGCTTTCAAGAAGAAAACTTGCTATGAGCTTTTCCATGGTCGTTCCCCCCGTGTGAGTCACTTTCGGGTTTTTGGTTGCAAGTGTTTCATCTTGAAGAAAGGAAATTTGGACAAGTTTGAGTCTCGTTCGATGGATGGAATTTTTCTTGGTTATGCTAATCATTCTCGAGCATATCGTGTGCTCAATCTTGAAACTAACCAAATCATGGAGACTTGCGAAGTCACCTTCGACGAGACCATTCCATGTAGCTCTTCTGCTTTTGAGTGTGCAGGTGATGATGACTTGGGACAGCCCATCTTTGAGGAAGAACAGCCTGATGATGAATTTCAGGCACCGTGTGGAGATCGTGTACCTTCTACTTACACTACTACCACGACATTCGACGACGGCCCTTCTGCTACACCTTCGTCGAGTCGCGCTCCAGATCGAGTTCAAGTGGAAGCTGATGTTGAGGGGGAGGCAATCTCGAGGCGAGAAACTCCCCGGCTGGTACAGAGGGATCATCCACCTTCGAAGATCATCGGGAACATGGATGAACGCACTACACGGTCGAGGTCACAGAACATCTCTCATTATGCTCATTCTGCTTTTGTCGCGTCTTTTGAGCCCAAAAATGTTGGACACGCTTTATCTGATTCCGATTGGGTCAATGCCATGCATGAAGAGCTTGAAAACTTTGAGAGAAATCATGTGTGGAAGTTAGTAGAACCATCTCCAAATTGCCATCCCATAGGAACCAAGTGGGTGTTCAAGAACAAGAGGGATGAGAGTGGTGAGATTGTGAGAAACAAAGCGAGGTTGGTTGCTCTGGGGTTTTCGCAGCAGGAGGGGATAGATTATGAGGAGACATTTGCTCCTGTTGCCCGTTTGGAGGCAATTCGGATCCTTCTAGCATTTGCAGTTGCTAAAGGGTTCAAATTGTACCAAATGGATGTGAAGAGTGCCTTCTTGAATGGGGTGATCGAGGAAGAAGTGTATGTGAGGCAGCCCCCGGGTTTTGAGAGTGAGAGATACCCACACCGAGTGTACAAACTCCACCGAGCTTTATATGGCCTAAAGCAAGCACCCAGAGCGTGGTATGGTAGATTGAGAGGGTTCTTGCTTAGCAAGGGGTTTGTGATGGGGAAGGTTGATAAGACGCTCTTCTTACTGAGAAATGGCAAAGATCTTCTAATCGTTCTGTTTTGGGAGAAAAATACCGGGACGGATTTCTCTACACGCGGGGGAAAATAAATATCGCGGGCGTGCCAGTGTAAATAAATACACAAAATAAATAGACAAACAATATGATGGGAACATATTTTTATTCATATTTCCGATAAATACAAATACATGTCCCCAATATGTATGCGCGCTCCATTGCCTGCCGTTGGGCAGATCTGAACTGGGCGAATGTGGTGTCTCCTGGTTCCTAGGGCCTCGGAAGGCTCCTAGTTAATTACATCCGCGAGACGAACTCGCGGAATACCTCCGATTAAGCTGCAGTGGTCGTCTTCTTCGATCTTCGCTTGGTGTTCTCCATGCACGATGAGATGGTGAAAATAAACATGGGCGTCGGCATTATCATGGCCTCGTCGGTCCATGGGCCGGATGTAACGCAGTCGAAACGTCGACGGCGTCCGCCCGTGCCATTCGGCCTCGTCGGTCGCGAACGGGAGGTGTTGTTGTAGTAGTGTTGACGGAGTGCATGGTGGCGCCTGGCTTGATCGATCGAAGATCCCGTATGGCCGTCGGAGACAGGTTGTTCCTGGGTACGCGCCGGTGGACGACGTGCGCAGCTCTTCAATTGGTGAAGTCGCAGACCACGCGGCCGGGCTATTCGAGGACGAGCTCCGGCGACGGCGTGGCGTAGGCGACTCGGGCCACGGCCGGCGCGATGATGATCCATGCAGCGGCGATCGTCGGCGGTGGCGTGCTGCCGGTTCAGTCTGCTGCGGATGACACGGCGACGGCGGCGTCTTTCCCGGCAGGCTCGGCATCTTTTCTCATGGCACTCACGATGGCCAGGATGTTCAAGTCTCCATGCATATGCGATCTGAAACAGACATGCAACAGGAGGAAAGAGAGACAACAAGATATAACCATGATCTTAACCTGAGGTGATGCTAGCCGGGAACGTCGGGGCAGCCATGGCGTCGGCGCCGGGGTACTCGGCGACGGCGGCGGCGTACGGTGTTGCGGGTCGGTGCCGAACCTCCGACGAAGGCCGCGGTTCTCCTCGCCGGCGATGTACTGGTGATGTAGATGACCGTGCTTCACGCGGAAGATGAACTGCGTGCTCCAAAACGACGGCGCGGCGATGAGTTGTATGGGCGGCGGTGTGTATGCGATGATGCGTGTGTGTTGCGTGAGAGATGTGTGTTGCCTGAGAGATGTGTGTGTTGACCGGGCCTTTACAGGAGAGTGGAGGCGGCTTTTTATAGGCAGCCAGGAGCGGGCGCTGGCACTCCGTTCTGTTGACGGGCGAGAAGGAAGTCGAGCGAAACGTCCGGCTCCAAGCGCGGCGTCGCCTTTCAAATTTGAAATCGATCTTATCTGCTGATCACGCTTATCCCTTCTCCTTCGCGCGACCCAGCGAGCAGGATCAAACTTAGCTCAGCTGCATGACTAGTGGGACCGGTTGCAGGTCAGTCACGTACGCGTAGACGACCTTTGAGAGACCGACTAGCTGGCAGTCAGGTCTCGTCGTCTCGGGCTGAAGCTAATTCCGATGCGGTGCTCGTGCTGCGGCCGTTGAGACGAGCTACACATGAAGCCTCTAGAAGGCATGGGGCCACCTGCTATTCATATACACGAATCCATAGTCTGCTCCCGTATACACCGGACTCAAGTATTCATACGTGTACATGGACCAGAGGAAGTGCACATATGCGTATGCGTATGCATATGCACACGGAGAGTCTTTGCCAGGGGTACTTGCATGCATGCTGGGCCTTCAACGTGAGCCCATATAGATTATTTGTGTTAACCAAATTAAAAGCTCTTGTAGCTTAAACAAAATCCCAGACACATTAAAATTATTAGCCGGTTCGGGCCGAGTGGATCGCGGGCTGCAGGCCTGTTGAACCTCCGGTTGTTTCTGGCCAGCGAGCTAGAAGACTTTGTCTTACGTACATGCATGTGTATCATTTGTTTTGCTTGTCGGGAATGCATAGACTTGCACGCACCCCACCAGGGTTCTTATTTGTACGTGAACGTTGCTTGCATCTCGATCTTCGATGGCACGTGCGCGGTTCGTGTACGAAATATCGTCGAACAAATCCCCCCTCACCAAGTAGAGTTCGAGTGCGAAGCAAACTCGAGCTCGACTTGGTGAAAGTTATGTTCGACTCAAGTCGGCGCATTAACTTGCTGGATTGCAGCCTCATGTAATTCTGTGTTTCTGGCCTTACGCGGCAACCGGAACGGCCGAGCCTTCAACTCCAAGCACAAACACGCAGCGATATCCTAACATCCGGCACTTGTGTCTCTTGCAACAGACGGGATAACCACTATCTCAACAGATTGGATGAGAGCCTCCGTTTGTTTCTCAACAAAAATTTGTTGTGATCCGTGGTGCTGGCGACGCTATAAATATCCCGGCGTCGAGGAGACGGAGGAGTTCACCAATCACCACCAGCACCCATCCTCCATCTATCGAGCTCCCAAAAACTTGCGTGTTAAGTGCCCTCTTGCCGTAGGTGGGCATTCCGGGTTGTACTTCTGTTAATCTCATGTAGATTCATTTTGTAACCAGCATTTTTCTAATCTCTGTTGGCTTTCGTCGCAGCTCTGATGACGCCCATCCCCAACAAGACTGGTTCCTCTCACCGTGATGGCAAGGATAACAAACGTACAACAGAAAGTCCCCGCCGCCAGGCGGATCGTGAGGGTGATCATCGTCGCCGTGAAGTCGATCGTCCGGAATGGGGTCCGAAGTCGACCCGTCGCAGCATCGCGGGGCAGTCTGCTCTGGTGTCCCAGGATTACGGCCCCCAGGCGAAACGCGCTAGGCATGCTGTGGAGACCTCCCGAAACGGCGGCTCTTCTGCTGGAGATAGCCGACGTTCCTCCCAAAACATGGCGCCAAATGTGTCGTCCCCATGTCAGCCCTTTAACTTGGGGCGAGAGGTGACATACACCCGGTCTCCGAGTCTTCAGAGGGCTGCAGGCGACTCCCGCCGTGTTCGTTTCGCAGTAGGGGTGTCCGGAAGTCAAGCGAGGGATGCTCCCCCAATGGCTCTTGGGCCGCAAGAGAGGCTGGACTTGGATGTTATGGGGTTTAGCAGTGACGATGACGTGAGTAGCCTTATTTCTCATTCACGTTTTTTTTAATCTTTTTTTTTGTTTACCTCTGACTTGAAACATCTTTAATGTCGTGTAATATTTCATTGCCCAGATCGACTCTCTAGGTATCCCCGAGGCTCTGGCTGACCTCGAGTCTTTGCTGGACGCGGCGCCCTCAGGGTCCTCTCATGGTGCTGGCAACGAGAGAACGGTCAGGCAGCCCCGAGGTGACCAGAGATTTCCTTTTTTTTCTTTTTGGCACAATCTAGGTCGCAGCCTTTTTTATGTTCTAAGATTTTTTGCAACGGTGTAGATGATGACCGTCTCGACCAGCTTCTGCTCTCTGAGCGGGCGAGGCAGCTGAAGGGGAAGGATGTGATCCCAACTCCTGAGCAGCCCAAGACGTCAGCCGACGTGATCCTGCCTGCAGCGCCGGCCGGGACCGAGAAGGGCGCTGAGAAAGGAGTGGAGAAGGGAGCACTCGCCCTCGTGGAGCGGATGCGCAAGTTGAAGGAAAAGACAACATCTTATGTCTCCGAGTTGGTCTCAGACAGCCCTCGCTTCGTCGTCAGCTCGGTTCATCCCGTGAAGAGCAAGAGAGTAAACCCTCTGAGCCTCATCCTCCCGGTTGAATCTCTGAAGGACAAGGGTTCGGCAAATATCATCCGTGGCGACTTAGCTCGTCTCCACAGCTTGCTACAGGAGACCCCGCTAAATGAGGTCAAGATTGTTGAAATGCTGAGGATGCTCATGGGCGAGTGGGAGAAATTGTACCCGTCGCCGCCCCCTGCTGACCTGGAGTTGCTAACGACCCGCTTGGGGGTGCTGGCGCAGCGTCTGGAGCATAGGTCTGCTTTGGAGGAGAACCTCAACAAGGCTGAGGTGGATGCACGTTCTCATCTACAACGTCTTGATGCCGCGTGCTCTGAGGTGGCCGCTGACTTTGGGCCCATCAAAGGTAGCCGGGTAGAATTGGTGTGCCTTGGCCTGATGGTCACTTCCATGAAAGAGAAGTACGCTTCGAAAGTTGCTGAGCACGAGCAGAAGCTAAAGGAGTATGAGAAGAAAATGACGGCTGTGCGCAAGCGTGAAGAGGAGCTCCGACGTCTGGAAGATCTTGCCTTGGAGGATCTTGAAGCCTTCGACAGGGATGTCAAGTCCCAGGGCGACAACATTGGCAGGCTCACAAAGCTCCGCGACGAGATGAAAGACCATGTGGCGCAGGTCGTCAAGGAGAAGAAGCGCCTCCAAGCCGAGATGCCGGCTGACGTTGCTGTTATTCTGGCTTACTCCGTCAAGCCCCCAGTGGAAGAAGAAGAAGCATAGTTCATGGTTCAGCTTAGATGAATAAATGTTAGGCCATGTCACATCAGGCCTGTAGAGAGTTTTATTTATTTCCTCCACAGTTCGTGTCAGGGTCTGTTAGAGTCGAGTCGTCGTTGCTGAATTTAGGTTGGAGCACTACTCGTGCATCCATAGGTTAAATCGACATTTGCTTTGAACAATCCATATATTCCCTTTCATTATTGGAATGAAGTTTGTCATTGGTTATATACTTCTTGCTTGTTCATCTCTCTCTTTTATTTTATTTTTTTTACGCGCTGTGATCTTTGGGCCGCAGCAATGACGCTTCAAGACAGGCTAATGGTGTATGCCATGCCGCAATGGTCATCGGCCAGCAGCGGCCGCGCCGACATTAGTCGACGTCGCTGGCCATAATCGCGAGCGTTGCCTTGCGTAGACCAATGTGTGTAACAGTAGCATGCAGTTTCACGTGGCCATTCTTTCCCTTCGTGTCTTCATCTTCGTCCAGTGCGTTTTTTTTATTAGCCTGCACCAGATATTGTTCTCGGGGCTTTGAACTTCATCCTGAACTAGTAGGCCACGTCCGCCGTGCAGCACAGATCGCACCGGCCGGGCTGCTGTAATCGCCGTTAAAACGGGTTGTGTTATCGTTGCCGCCGCGCCGGCGGCGCCGGCGTAATGATATTTGAGTCATGAGTTTTGCCATTGCGGAGCTGCAGTCGACAGAGAACCATATACGGTTATTTTGTCCGTCGCTTCACGCCGCAATTCTCAATGCCGTCTCACATACTGAAACTAGGCTGTTTAGAAAACAATACCTGTACAAAAACAAGTATAGAATAGAGAGAGACAGGGATGATGGGGAAGAGTAAAAGGAAATTTCAAAGTAGAAATTTCATAGTACCAGTTACATGAGACTAAGGCGAATGTCCAAGCCGTGGAGAATCACGTAACGTGTGGACTTCTGCTGGGGCCGCCTAAATGCTACGGCATTAGCCAGCAACAAGCCATCTCCAACACACGGTGAAAGAGTCATACCGCCTGGAGGAGTCATCATTTTTTTTTCAATCCGATGGTGACCGCTTGAATGGAGCAGTGCTTGTACGATCGGACGAAGAGTTTCACAGCTCGACGCTAGCCGCACTGGTGCGCCTTACTGCTCCCGATGATGCGAACTGCGAAGCGAAAACCATGCAACGCATTTGATGAATGAGGCTTTTCAATCTGGTGGCGACCGCCTAAATGTCGCGGTACCGAACGACCAAATAAAAAGTCTCGTGGTTGGAAGCCGAGATGTACTCGGGTATGTAGATGCAAAGCGAAAACCATGCCTTGCCATAAGAGAATATCTGAACTATTCCTGCATATGTTAGTACGGCAACACAACATAGCTGCAGCGAAGAGAGTGAAACCGGTAAAAAGGACACAGTGTTTTGTTTTGGTTTGTAAAAATGTTGGCTTTCCCATTTAGGGCTAGCTATAGGAGCGACTTGGGTATGGCTGCCGAGGGACTTAGCTATCAGGTTGAATGGCCATCACAATGCAAACGTGAAGACAACATGCTTCCGTACCCTCATTGGATGGCAATGGGAATCCTCATATGAGACTTCCGTGCGTTGAATAGCACCACAGCTCTTAGTGCTCCCTGACTGCGGGACATGGGTGTAGCTGAGTTGAGAAAATAGTTTTGGGATCACGGCTATATATAGAGCTTCGCCATCGGTTTTTGCCGAGGGTGGTGAACGACTGCCTCCCGCCTTCCGACTGTCTTGATTGAGATTGACTTGTTTTGTTGCTTGGATTGAGGTCACCTTCTTTGGGGACTTCTGGAATTTGACTTTTCTTTCTTTTTTTTGAGGAATTCTTTGATCAATTGATTGCCTTCTGAGGAATTTGGGGACAGCCGTTCACCTCTGTGTGGCTAAGTGAGCCCTCGCAGGCGCTTTAATATATTTTGTTTGTCCCTTGTTATCACCTCCCAGGGTGGCAAGTGGCTGCACACTTAACGGAACTTGTGTTTCGTCAGGTAGCCCTTTCTTGCTCTTCACCTATAGTCTTCCCTGGGGTGTGTTGCCTCGCGTCAGAAAGCATATGGAGCATGGTGACCTCATTGCTGAGAAGTATCCCAACCGATGTTCCCACCGCCACCGGTAGAGGATGCTTGGCATGTGTCTCCAATTGTGTGCAAAGTTGTCCGTCGCACGTTGTACCTTTTGGACGAAGTCCCAAGGCAGTCAAACCTCATATCGCAGCTGAGCACTATTATAAGGGGAAAGCCGTTTTGTGTTGGACATTTGAAGTCCATTTTTAGAAAAGAAAGGGGAAAAAAAAGAGGGTCAAGTATGCAACTGTTAATGCACCAAGACCAAACCGGGGTAAGGAAGGTTTATGCGAAGTACTCTTTCAAGAACCTCCCGTTGATTGGGGGCATTGGACGTGCACCCTGATGATCAATAAGTTGGTAAGTGCCTCCATCATAAGCCTACTCGATGACGTGTGGCCCTTCCCATTTGGGCATGAATTTACCCTTCGTCTTGCGTGTGACGACGATGGAGCGCCGTAGTATGAGCACCAGTTCGCCCTTCTTGAAGACTCATTGCTTGACGAGCTTATTGTATGCTCTGACCATATTCTAGCGATATAGCTCTAAATTTTGGAGGGCGTGAAGGCGCTCCTCTTCTAAAGTGTCGAGCTCTTGAAAACAAAGGCGAATCTGCTCATCTTGGGTGATTCCGTCACGGAGCGCCACCCGTAGTAAGGGTAGTTGGACTTCAAGTGGCAAGACTGCCTCACACCCATAGACAAGAGAGTACAGGGTGGATTGTGTCGGGGTACACACTGTGACTCGGTACGCCCATAAGGCTTCAAAGAGACAATCATGCCAGTCTCTTTTATGCCGGTCAAACGTCTTCTTGAGTATTTTACCAAGGGTCTTATTGAAAGCTTCAATCGCCCCGTTTGCTTGAGGGTAGTAACCTAGTGGAGTAGTTCCACTTGATCTTGTATTTCTCGATGTACCTGCACATCTTGTTAGACCTGAAAGCTTTACCATTATCTGAGGTGATGTGATGCGGGACACCAAAGCGATATATGATGTGTCACTCTAGAAAGTTGATGACGTTGCCGCTCTTCACCTCGCGTAGCGGCACCACTTCTGCCCATTTGGAGAAGTAATCCGTGGCAGCCAAAATGAAGCGATGGCCGCCTGAGGAAGGATGATCAATAGGCCCAATGACATCAATCCCCAGCCATCAAAAGGCCAAGAGGGAATGGTTGGGTGAAGAGCTATAGGCGGTTGGTGTTTGAAGTCGCCATAAATTTGGCAACCGTGTTCGCCACTTTTAGGCAATCTTCCATAATGTTAGGCCAATAGTATCCGGCTAGACGAATGCTATGATACATCTTTGGCCCACTTTGATGTCCACCACAAACTCCATGGTGCACCTCCCGGAGGACCTGGTCAGCCTCAATCCGGTTAACACATCGGAGGAGCACCTCTTGCCCGTAGGACCGCCTGTATAGGATGCCCGCCTTATAGACATAGGAAGGGAGCCGCCGTTGTAGTTGGCGCCTTTTAACAGGGTCGTCAGGGAGGCTACCGTGCTTGAAGTAGTCGAGGAAGGGTCTAAGCCAATCGTCCTCTTCAACGGCGCTCGTAGTGACGGTGTTGACTTCACATTCCTCCGAAATAAGCTCCAAGACGGTGGGAAGGAGTCATCTTTCTTCTACAATGACTTGCGCAGGTTCACCTTCAGGAAAGACAAGTGCTGCAGCAAGCTTTGCTAGAGCATTTGCGGGCGCATTCTCTGCCTCATTGTTGGAGCATTCTTCTGTAAGGAAGGAAAATGAGTGGTACATCACTCCTCCTTGTGGCATCTTGAACACCAATCCCGCTCTGGCTCTCCTTCGCAGGGTGTCATCGAAATCCGCTCGTGTGCATGAGGCTCCATCAAAGTAGAGCTGCCATGGGGTTTTGAGTTGTGCGGTGAAGACCTCCTCATCCGATAGATTGGTGATGAGTGGAGAGTCATCAAGTATCGGGTGTGCTTATTGGATCCGCTCTCACGACGAGCTGGATTTCATGCGGCAACATATAGTGCCTCAAATTTTTGTAATGCGAAGAAGCCAAGCACAACTTTTCTATGGGGGAGTAGTGTGTTCTGCCCAATGTTGCGGATATAGGAGATGGCACTTTGATGCATTGGCGGTGTGAGCGATAGAGGAGCGGTGATGCTGCTCATTATTCTGTCATTGTCACAGAGGACGCCAGGATAAAATTGCTGGCATAAATGACCAAGGGAGTGTGATGCCACTCATAGTGTTTTGTTGATGTAGATAAAAAAAACCAGGATGCCATCAATGAGGTGTATGGAGTAGCTGTGATGCCACACCTAGTGTCGGTAATGTTGAAGAAGACACTGGGAAGCCATTTGGCAGTATAGATGAGCTGGGAGGCTTGATGCCGCTCATGGTATTGAAGGCTATACCGGAATGTCGCGGTGTCTATGGTCATGGAAGCACATTGATGGCCCCCAACAACGTCGATGTAGAATGTCATGCCAGAATACCATTGGTGGTGTAGATATGTGAGGAGGCACACTATTGCCCCCAGTGTTGTTGACGTAGAGGAAAATTCCGGAATGTCGTCGGCAATAGATGTGTGAGGAGACACACTATCGCCCCAGTGTTGTTGACGAAGAGAAAAATGCTGGAATGACGCCAGTGTGTAGAGGTGCGGTACCTCTCCTTGTATTGTCGATGTATAGGAAGACGCCGGAATACCATTGTTACGTAAACGTATGAGGAGGGGAGATGTCGCTCCTTTGTTGATGTAGAGGGAGACTCCAGAATGTCGTCGGCGTGTGCCACTCCTTTGGTTGTCAATGTAGAGGAGACGCCAGAATGCCATTGGCATGAAAACATACATAGAGGGTGGAGTCACTTCTTGTGCCGTCGGTGTCGAGGGATACGCTGGGATGCCATCGGCGGTGTAGACAACCGAGGAGGTATGGAGCAGCCCTGGTGCTCGTCGTTGTTGAGGTGGACGTTGGGATGCCGTCGGCGGTGTAGACGACCGAGGTGGTGTGGAGCTGCCCCCGGTATTCATCATTGTTGAGGTGGACGCTGGGATGCCATCGGCGATGTAGACGACCGAGGTGGTGTGGAGCTGCCCCCGGGGGTGTAGACGAACGAGGAGGTGTGGAGCTGCCCCCGGTGCTCGTCATTGTTGAGGTGGACGCCGGGATGCCATCGGCGGTGTAGATGACCGAGGAGGTATGGGGATGCCCCCGGTGCTCGTCATTGTTAAGGAGTACGCCGGGATGCTCTCGGCTGTGTATATGACCGAGGAGGTGTGGTGCTGCTCTCGGTGCTCATCATTGTTGAGGAGTACACCATGATGCCGTCAGCTGTGTAGACGACCGAGGAGGTGTTGTGCTGCTCTCGATGCTCTTCGCTGTTGACGTAGACACCGGGATGCCGTCGGCGGTGTAGACAACCAAGGAGGTGTGGAGCTGTTCCCGGTGCTCGTAATTGATGAGGTGGACGTTGAGATGTCATCGGCAGTGTAGACGACCGAGGAGGTTAGATGCCACTCCTGGAGTTATCGATGCAGAGGAAGATGCCGGAAAAGCTGCCAGCATGTAGACGGCTAAGCTAGCCATGTCAATGCGGAGAAAGATGCCAGAAAGTTGTCGGCGTGTAGGTAAACAAGGAGGCGTGGTGGCACTCCCTGAGTTGTTGTTGATAACAAATCAGATGCCATCGAAAGGCTCCATGTTAGATGAAAAGAAAACTAGGGAAAAAAAGAAAGGAAGAGTAGAATTTGCTGGTCCAGACACGGATTCATGGACCTAATTATATTTTCTTGTGAGGAGGTAAACAAGAAACGTAGGAACTTCCAATAGTAGAATGCGATGAACCATGTGCACAACAAGTATGTGCAACAAATGAGCAGCATGTCGTTTAACAATACACTGCCAGAGATCTTGACCATCAGCAGTATATAGGAACTTTGCCCGGATGGAGATGAAGAAAACACCAAGTAGTGGCAACCACATAGAATGGCGCATTGTGTACGCCCCCAGCTACTGCTGAAGATATGATTTAGGCGCTTCTATTGATGCACCCAATTAGAATTGGTGGCTTGAAGCTGCCTTATAAACTCCTGATGGATGAGGATCTTCTTGCCAAACATGGATCCCTCTTAGAAACATACTAAGCCGTGCACCTTTATCAACCACCATGTTTGTCGGAGATATATAGATGAAGAAGAAAATGACGACCATTGATGCATAGCAAAGATGGGAGGAGAACCAGGTCCCACCGGGCGTGCCAATTTGTTTTGGGAGAAAAATACCGGGACGGATTTCTCTACACGCGGGGGAAAATAAATATCGCGGGCGTGCCAGTGTAAATAAATACACAAAATAAATAGACAAACAATATGATGGGAACATATTTTATTCATATTTCCGATAAATACAAATACATGTCCCCAATATGTATGCGCGCTCCATTGCCTGCCGTTGGGCAGATCTGAACTGGGCGAATGTGGTGTCTCCTGGTTCCTAGGGCCTCGGAAGGCTCCTAGTTAATTACATCCGCGAGACGAACTCGCGGAATACCTCCGATTAAGCTGCAGTGGTCGTCTTCTTCGATCTTCGCTTGGTGTTCTCCATGCACGATGAGATGGTGAAAATAAACATGGGCGTCGGCATTATCATGGCCTCGTCGGTCCATGGGCCGGATGTAACGCAGTCGAAACGTCGACGGCGTCCGCCCGTGCCGTTCGGCCTCGTCGGTCGCGAACGGGAGGTGTTGTTGTAGTAGTGTTGACGGAGTGCATGGTGGCGCCTGGCTTGATCGATCGAAGATCCCGTATGGCCGTCGGAGACAGGTTGTTCCTGGGTACGCGCCGGTGGACGACGTGCGCAGCTCTTCAATTGGTGAAGTCGCAGACCACGCGGCCGGGCTATTCGAGGACGAGCTCCGGCGACGGCGTGGCGTAGGCGACTCGGGCCACGGCCGGCGTGATGATGATCCATGCAGCGGCGATCGTCGGCGGTGGCGTGCTGCCGGTTCAGTCTGCTGCGGATGACACGGCGACGGCGGCGTCTTTCCCGGCAGGCTCGGCATCTTTTCTCATGGCACTCACGATGGCCAGGATGTTCAAGTCTCCATGCATATGCGATCTGAAACAGACATGCAACAGGAGGAAAGAGAGACAACAAGATATAACCATGATCTTAACCTGAGGTGATGCTAGCAGGGAACGTCGGGGCAGCCATGGCGTCGGCGCCGGGGTACTCGGCGACGGCGGCGGCGTACGGTGTTGCGGGTCGGTGCCGAACCTCCGACGAAGGCCGCGGTTCTCCTCGCCGGCGATGTACTGGTGATGTAGATGACCGTGCTTCACGCGGAAGATGAACTGCGTGCTCCAAAACGACGGCGCGGCGATGAGTTGTATGGGCGGCGGTGTGTATGCGATGATGCGTGTGTGTTGCGTGAGAGATGTGTGTGTTGCCTGAGAGATGTGTGTGTTGACCGGGCCTTTACAGGAGAGTGGAGGCGGCTTTTTATAGGCAGCCAGGAGCGGGCGCTGGCACTCCGTTCTGTTGACGGGCGAGAAGGAAGTCGAGCGAAACGTCCGGCTCCAAGCGCGGCGTCGCCTTTCAAATTTGAAATCGATCTTATCTGCTGATCACGCTTATCCCTTCTCCTTCGCGCGACCCAGCGAGCAGGATCAAACTTAGCTCAGCTGCATGACTAGTGGGACCGGTTGCAGGTCAGTCACGTACGCGTAGACGACCTTTGAGAGACCGACTAGCTGGCAGTCAGGTCTCGTCGTCTCGGGCTGAAGCTAATTCCGATGCGGTGCTCGTGCTGCGGCCGTTGAGACGAGCTACACATGAAGCCTCTAGAAGGCATGGGGCCACCTGCTATTCATATACACGAATCCATAGTCTGCTCCCGTATACACCGGACTCAAGTATTCATACGTGTACATGGACCAGAGGAAGTGCACATATGCGTATGCGTATGCATATGCACACGGAGAGTCTTTGCCAGGGGTACTTGCATGCATGCTGGGCCTTCAACGTGAGCCCATATAGATTATTTGTGTTAACCAAATTAAAAGCTCTTGTAGCTTAAACAAAATCCCAGACACATTAAAATTATTAGCCGGTTCGGGCCGAGTGGATCGCGGGCTGCAGGCCTGTTGAACCTCCGGTTGTTTCTGGCCAGCGAGCTAGAAGACTTTGTCTTACGTACATGCATGTGTATCATTTGTTTTGCTTGTCGGGAATGCATAGACTTGCACGCACCCCACCAGGGTTCTTATTTGTACGTGAACGTTGCTTGCATCTCGATCTTCGATGGCACGTGCGCGGTTCGTGTACGAAATATCGTCGAACACGTTCAGATTTACGTGGATGATATCATTTTTGGTGGCTCTTCTCATGATCTTGTTGCCAAGTTTGCAGACGATATGAGCAGGGAATTTGAGATGTCGATGATGGGAGAGTTGCAGTTCTTTCTCGGGCTGCAGATCAAGCAAACCAAGGATGGGACATTTGTGCACCAAAGCAAGTACACCAAGGACATTCTCAAGAAATTCGACATGAGCGACTCCAAGCCGATGACTACGCCGATGAGTACGACTACAGCTTTGGATGCGGATGAGGACGGAGAACCAGTGGACCAGAAGGAGTACCGGAGCATGATCGGCTCCCTCCTCTACTTGACGGCGACGAGGCCGGACATACAGTTCAGCGTGTGTTTGTGCGCTCGTTTTCAGGATTCACCGAGGACTTCACATCGTCAGGCCGTCAAGAGGATTTTCAGGTATCTCAAGTTTACTCCTGAGCTGGGTCTTTGGTATTCTGCCGATTCCACTCTTGCACTTCATGGTTTTTCTGATGCGGGTTTTGCTGGATGTCGTGTTGATCGCAAGTCTACTTCTGGTCAGTGTCAGTTTCTTGGATCGTCTCTTGTGTCTTGGTCTTCTCGCAAGCAGTCTAGCATAGCCCAATCCACCACTGAAGCCGAGTATGTTGCTGCTGCTAGCTGTTGTTCTCAGTTGCTTTGGATCACATACACCTTGAGAGATTTTGGCTTAGACATGTCCCATGTTCCACTTCTTTGTGATAGCACCAGTGCCATAAGCGTAGCCAAAAATCTCGTGCTTCATTCCAAAACCAAACACATAGAAGTGAGGTACCACTTTCTGAGAGATCATGTGGAGAAAGGAGATATTGAGCTTGCCCACGTTTCTACCCAAAACCAGCTTGCAGACATTTTCACCAAGCCACTTGACCAAGTTACCTTCACCCGCTTGCGAGGAGAACTTGGTGTGTGTGCAGTTTTCTGAGCTAAGTTTTGGAGGCTTCTCTTGTAGCATATGTATATTTTTGTACCATCTTTGTATCTTGATTTTTCTTGCTTTTGTATCTTGATTTCATCTTTTGTATCATATCTTAGGATGAGCTTCTCCTATATGCAGTGATTGGTACAACTTGTTACATTTTAGAGTTTAGGCAGGCTGGCTAGGGATTGCTTGTATGGATGGCTATGCTCCTGATGGTTTTGATATATATTCTGTTGAGATAGTCTCTTTTTGAACTAAAATGACAAACTGAACTTAAACTTCTTCACCCATGAGTAAATACCTTTGCATGTCTTGTTTGAGCCGAAATGGCTATATCTGGCTTAAGATCATGTTAGGGTGTGATATTCTTTTCAATTGGGTCAAAGACCTTTGTCATTATAAATGTTTAGCCCATGCTTTATCTTGTGGAGGAGCATAAGCTTCTTTCTGTCGCAAAGACATTTCATGTACCATGCTTAACTTGAAAAACTTGAAAAATGAGATGTCTATGCATGAAAGAAGAAAGTTGAGAAAAAGATATATTTGCAGAAAATTATGCTCATGTCTCTATGCTTTCACCATTGCACACACTTGCACACATGGGTGCTAAGCGGTTGCATGTTGTTTGCCGGAGAAGTCTCCCATGAGAAGTGAACACATGGCTCCGTGCTTTGACATGACATGAGGTAGAACTTGGGCGTTTATGATGATCTTTTGTCAAGAATGCTTGTCCTTTCATGATTTTGGTGAGATGAAGTTTATTTTTGCTTAAACAATCCATGGTTAGGACTTTGCTCATGCGGTGACATTTTTGATAAAATTCCACAATTTGCTCATGGCTTTGTCAATTGGATATATGTCTTCGCCTTCTTGATGGCAATGCCCGTGTGACATGATGAACTAGCTTGTATGCCTCTTCTCTACCTTGTAGCATTTTGTATTGCTCATTGTATATTTGAGAAGCTTGTAGTTGCATTTTGTACATTTTGCCTTGATGTGTGCATTGTCAACAAGGGGGAGAATTTCTGGAGCATTTGGCAAGGGGGAGAATTTCTGGAGCATTTGGCAAGGGGGAGTTGCTGCTGAATTTAGAAGAAAGCTTTTGCTCTAGAATTTGTCGAAATTGTGTGAGAGGTTGAAAGTTTTGCCCAAATAAGGTTTTCTGAAAATTTGCGAAGTTTCTGAGAGTTTGATCATTGGAATATCTTGCTGGGCATATTTGGAAGGTTTTCAAGTTGGAACGGCATCGTTGCGAGTTGTTTTGTGAAATTTTGGCCTTTTCCACTTTGGTCATCTGCCAGGGGCGGTTTAACCGCCCCCCCTGGGCGGTTTAACCGCCCCTGTGCTGAGAGCACACAAGTTGTGAAGATTTGAGTCATTTTCGAGTGATTTTCGCACGCACAAGTTCACTTGTTCAGGGGGAGTTGCATCTTTGCAGGGGGAGTGCTTTGAATGTCCTGAAAAGTGAGTTGGAAGATTTGAAGTTTGTGATTTGTGCTTTGTGCTTTTGCTCTTTTGCCGATGGTGTTGAGCCCTTTCGCTTCTTCTTGAAGGGTCGGCGTTTCTGGAGTTTTCTCTTGCTAAGTGACCTTTGATTTGGCTTGTTCTTGCTTTTAGTCACTTGCTTGAGTCTTGTTTTCGATTTCTTTTACATTTTCTTTATATCATTGGTTACTATGTGTGTGTTGTCAATGCACTCATCAAGGGGGAGATTGAGGACCCTGTGTGTCCGAGGACCGGTGGATGGTCGCTTCCTGGTGTGATGAGTGATTGACAACGTGGTGTGGATTGACGTTTCCCTTGGCTCAAGTATTGCAGGTGTAGAATGCGGCTTGGTTGCATTGGTGCAGGTGAAGAACAGGCGCGAAAGGTCTTAGCCATGGCGGCCTCCGAGGAGCGGAGAGACAAGTAGGCTTGGTTCGAGGGACACGATGGCCGGTGGATCAAGTGCGGTTCACATGCTGGCAAGAACGAGCAAGGGGACGTGGTTCCGGTGCGAGGTAGCGGCTCACAACCGAAGCTCGTACGCGGACGAGAAGCCGGCGCAAGGTGGCGGCTAACAACCGAAGTTTGCGCGCGGGGTTTGGTGATTTGGCCACAAAATCATCGGTGGACGGTTTCCCTTGGTTTGGGCCTCAAAACCAAGGACCGAGGACTCGACGAGGCGAACTTGGGCAGCTGGGCCTGTGTGGGCTGACAGGGGCGGTTTAACCGCCCCCCAGGGCCGGTTTAACCGCCCCCCTGGGCTGGCCCAAGAACGGCGTCGAGGAGCTTCGATCCGGAGGACACGCGGCGTGACTGCAAGGCTTGCGTCGGAGGGAAGCTAGCTTGCAGTGGAAGGTGCCCGAGCCGGAAAATATCTGAGATCAAAATGTCAAATTTGCCCTGAGGGGTATGTATCACTTAGGGGTAGTTTAGTCTTTAGGACACCACCACTTGGACTACTAATAGGCCCCTTCAGGGCTGGTGGCTGTCATCTCTCTAGTTATCTCTTTAGGTTTTACTTTGAACTTGTTTTCCCCTTCATCCCCTCCACCTAGAACTACTTCGAATCATTCCTAGTTTGTATAGGTGAATTCATGGTTATGTGATTGAGTTTGTGCTGCTCATCTTTGTGCCATGATTTGATTTCCCGAGCTCCCTTTCCTTTTTCTATTTTCGTGGGTATTTTCGGAGGTATTTTTGAGGGATTTTCGTTCTTCTTGTTCTAGGGCGTTTTCTCTCGGATTTCTTTGGGGGATTCACGTATGAGTGCCTTGTGCCTCTTTTGCTGGTGATCCTTTGCCCCCAAACTCCGAGAAACGCTCTGGATTTGAGATTTTCGGGATGAACTCGAGGTCATGGTGTTTCTTCGCGAGATCTGCGATTCCGGGAGTTGTACTGAGTTAGAGGCCGAGATCTTTTGGGAAAACACTCCACTGGAGGTCTAGATCATCTGACCAAAATCTCGCCTCAAGAGCTCAAGCGGTTTGGGAGATCCACTTTTGTTTTGACTTTTTCCCGAGGCTCCCAGGCCCGGGCGGTTTAACCGCCCCCCTGGCCGGTTTAACCGCCCCCCTGGGTGTGTTAGATCGAGCCGAGTTTCGGGTCGTTTTGGTGTTCGTTTCGATTGGTTCGAGTTCCGCTGCTCGTTTCTTGTTCCTAGGGTCAGTAGCTTGACAGTGGCTACGTGATCTTGGCAAGATTGCTCTCGGAGGTTTCGGAGTTGTTTTGGGAGAATAGCCGGATTGTTTGGAAAGAATTTTTATCGGCTCCCATTCACTCCCCCCCTCTCTGGTCGCCGTTTCGGTCCTTCAGACTGCTTAGAGCAAGTATCATAGGAGGCGTTTCGCCTACCTCGTCATGCCAAAAGCTGAGGTGGAGAAGAGAAGTAACGAAAGATTCTCTCAGCTGACGTCTCGCGAACCGCCGATGAAAAACAGGCGCATGCGCTTTTTAGGGCTGCAGTACCGTTTCCTTGATTCCCATTCGTTGTCCGTCACCGGTGAGAGATGCAGCGCATTAAATGAGTCAGGGGCCATCACAACCAGCTCGCCACATTTGGTGACCTGGAGCCCGAGTCGCCCGTCTGCTAGCGGAACCGTAAGCTTTGCTCTTACTTTTCACTCTTCTGCTCTCACTCCTCCACGTAGGATTTAGCTTCACTCCATAACAAAAACTGCCAATTCCTCCACCGAAGAAGCATAGTTTATTTTAAAGTTTAAATCTCTCACGAGATTAAATTCAGTTATTTTTTTAAAAAAAACATCCTTGTCAGCTGCATTGGGACTGCCCTACCCTTTGCATTGGAACTTGGAGTAAACAGTGCAGCACTAAATTCTCATGTCCTTTACTCCGCCTCTTGCAGTCTTCCTTGCAAAAGCAAGAGGGTTGCGCCGCGCCATGATCTCCCAATGAGTCCATGGACCATGGCCTTTGACCAATCTCCACGATAAATAGATCCTGGAGTAGCACGCTAAACAAATCCTACTGCATTCGGAGTACAGTACGTCCTTGTAGATACGGAGTAGATCGAGTGCTAAGAAGGATGCAGATGTCTGGATATCCGAAACATCCGTATTCGTATTCGATAAAAACGTAAATATAGATATCCGTATTCGTATTCAATTTTAACATGGATGTCAAATGGACGTAT
Organism: Urochloa ruziziensis; assembly: GCA_015476505.1. Lineage (NCBI taxonomy): Eukaryota > Viridiplantae > Streptophyta > Magnoliopsida > Poales > Poaceae > Urochloa > Urochloa ruziziensis. Next base: position 4,158,596 of record CM027122.1, read on the forward strand.
CCGAATTCGATTTCCAACAATTTTCTCTATCCGATTCCACATTCGTATTCGAGAAAAATCCGAAACATTTGGCATTCAACATTCGTATTCGAGAAAATTCCGAAACATTTGACATAGATTAACTTCTCTTTTTAACTAACTATTAATTATAAATGATATAAACTGTTTAATCAATTTAAAAATTATCTACATGATAATTACTAATTATATTGATTATAATATTACTAATGGTATATAAAATAAATTTCAATTAACTTTAAGATGGACAATCGTATCAATTTTAACTACTTTAATTTACTTATCTAATTAATAAATTATATTTTACTTACTAATGTACTTTTTGCTTATTAAAATATTTTATATATTATGAAAATTATGTATATTTGTATTTGTATATTTAATTATTCAAATATATATAACATACATGAGATATATACACATAATTTACTCTTAAAACAATCCATAAAGTGAATTAATACACAATAAGACATTTTCTGTCAAAATCAACTAAACATCCGAATGCGAATACGAATTCGAACTATTCGTTTTCTATTCGTATTCGATAAGATTCGTATCCGAATTCGAATTAAAATGTGGTAAATAGTGGTATCTGAATTTGAATCCATTCGTATTCGATCCGAATCCATCCTACTGATACTATCCGTATCTGTTCATATAGAACTATAAGTTATCTTTAGATAATTTTTATTTGAATATTAACAATGATAATGTATCATTGGAACTATTCAAAAGTTATCTCCATGACTAATAATTATGATATTTATTTTAATATTATTAATATTGTATCCATAAAACTATTTAAAAGTTATCTCTAATTTGAATGACCAAAGTCATTAATTTTAATGATAAAGATATATCAATATTAAGTTTAATATTAAATACTATAATTTATCTTTCTATTGACGAAAAAATATTCTACATAGTTTTTATTATTTCTTGGTATATATATTTAATATGTATTTATTATAGTTTTATTTATTCTATATGGTTAGTCACTGAAATAATTGTGGATGAATATGATATTAGTAATGAGCAATCTTTGTCTACACTTATTATGTAATCATCATACTTTAAAATCTTCTTGTATAATGATTTTGTTGTTCGAAAAATATCAATAAAGAAAATAGGTAATTCTATCTTACAAGTTGAGTAAATATTTGAATTTGTATCCGCATTCGAGACATCAATTTTGTATTCGTATTCGAGAACATTTTAATTCATACTCCAGTTAAAATGTGATAAAAAGTGTTACGTGAAGCTAATATGATGCGTAAGTGTATCCTCCCACTTGTACACGCGTCCCCGCTCCTATCCTCTCGTGGCGCTTGCAACTCTCTCCATTCTCCCATCCTCATCCACTCCCCTTCCACTCATGCCACTCGCCGCCGCTAGGCCACGTGCCCCCCGTCCCCGCCCCCGCCCCCGCGCGCCCTCGCCGACCCCTCCTGTGCCTCTTGCCGTTGGCAGGCCGCCGCGCCAGGCCCTAGTGTGCTCGTTGGGCGAGCTGCGCTCCCCTACGCCTCGCCGCCGGGAGGTGGCCCCCGTCACCTGCCACGGCTGTGAGCTCCAGCCGGCCGGATTCGCGCGGCGGCGAGGCAGCCCCCCTCCTCCCCGAGTCGGGGCAGCTCACGGCCCAACGTCGATGCTGGCGAGCTCACTCGCCAGCGACAACCTCCTTCGCACGGGAGTGCCGGTTCTGGTGAGCTCGCCTTGCCGGCCCGAGGCGACAGCGCGAGACGCCGGGCCGGCGGCAGTCGGGGGCGTCGATGGTTTTTTTATTAAAATAATGTTTTTGCATACAGGCCCTCCACAAGCAACAGCAGCCAATTGAAGTGGAGGGAGGGGGTGCTGGCGGGCCCAAATATCACATCCGCCCGCTCAAAGCCGGCGTCCCAGCACTCGTCCGCTTCTTTCTCTCTCCTATTTTCTCTCTGCTCCATCTAAGATTTAGCCAGCTCTATGTCCACCATAATACTTGCTCTTATCCAAATCCGATTTCATCAATCTGATTCCATCTCTACCGGCACGAACAGTCGCGGGGAGGAGCGCCGTCGCCGGTTGGGGGAAGAGGCCACGTTGGGAGTGGGTCCGGTCACCGGAAGAACATAGCCATTCAATCTAGCAGACTCAAGCAAGTACCCTAACCACTTCCCTGTGCTAATGGGAGATCATTCTCATATCTAACCCTTCCCCGTCACCCTTCCCCGCCGCCCCGCTGGCGCCGCCGGCCCCCCAGCATGGCCGCACCCCGGCAAATCCTACGCCGGAAACCACCCACCCAAATCCAGCAGCCTCAGATCTACAAGCCAACACCCCTTTCGTCGACGCTGCCGTGGGAAGATTTCTTCTGTGCTCCACGGCCGCCACCGCCGCGCCATGGTCAACGCCGCACCGACGAGCTCGATTGGGCGTCCCTCTTCCCAGATCCGCGCCCCTCCCCAACGGATCCGGCCTCTGCCAAGCCGTCTACACCAAGAACCTACGCGGAGGTGGCTCGGGGGGGGGGGGGGCCAGGACGATGCGCCCCAACGGCCGACCGCCAGGCCATTAACTCCACCACGACGTCGCCCTGCAGTGCCGGCCCGTCGCTCCGCGGCGCCAGCATTTACTGCGCAGCTACCTCCTCTTCAACCCGGCGGAAGGAGAAGCACGTCGTCTGCCAGACCAAGTACCGCACCTGACCCGGGGCACGGCTGGACTCCCGCACGCAGCAAAGGGCGCCGCTCCTTGCGCCGCACGCCGCCCAGGCCAGCTGCACGACACGACGGACGACAAGACCGGCCATCAAGGCGGGCGGACTGGCAGCCAGCCAACCCCGCTCTTGATGCATTCAAGCGGGCCACGGACGGCCGCTGCTTCACTTGCCTAGCGCGAGACCACCGTGCGGCCGCTTGCCGAGACCCCATCTGCTGCTTCTTCTGTCGCCGCTCTGGGCACCGCGAGCGCTCCTGCCCTTCCCGCCGTCGACAGGAACAGAGAGCCAAGCCGCAATACATCCCAAAGCGCTCCCCCCCAATCAACACCAGGCGCGCCACCCCGCCTCCCCACCGCCGCCGCCCTCACCTCCTCCACCGCCGCCACCCCCGCCGCCGCCACCGCCACCACCCCCACCACCCCCGCCACCGCCACCCCCCCGGCAGCAATGCCTGTCGGCGACCCGGACACGCGGCCGGAGGTGGAGACCGTGTTCGTCCCTGCCTCCTTCGACCTCAACAGGGACGCACGGGATTGGGAGAGCTGCACACTCGTTCCCTGGGCTCTCCACTTGCCCCGTGGTGATGGTGCGCGCGCGATTGAGGAGCTTTTGCTGGAGCAGCTTCGTCTCCAGCCGGGAGACGTCTCCGTCTCCGTGCACCAGCCGGAGCCGTATCTGGTCCGCTTTGAGCGCAGCGAGCACTGCGCAGTGGCGAGGGACAAGGGGCACTTCAGGGGGCACGGCATCGACATCTGTCTTCGACCCTGGCGCAGCCTCACCCACGCCATCGGCATGCGGATCTTCTACCGGGTGAGGCTGTGCCTCGACGGCATCCCATCCCATGCCTGGACTCCGGAGATCGTCGAGCGAGTCATCGGCCGGCGATGCGCGCTGCAGTGCATCAACACGGACTTGGTGCAGCCCCGCGACACCAGGCACATCGACCTCTGGGCATGGACGGCGGACCCAAGCGAGATCCCGAAGAAGGTTTGGCTCTTCATCACCAACCCACCGGCAGATCAATCCTCGGCCATCTTCATCTCGGAGCGCCCGCCGGAATACTGGCACCAGGGCGTGCGTTTCGAGGTGTTCCTACACATGCCCTTGATCGAGGACTACTCTTCGGTGGCGAACAACCTCCAAGAGGCCATGTCCAATCCTGCAGGTGTCGTGCCCATCCGTCGCCACCATACCTGGCGCTATGGCGTGGTGGACGGGGCTCCTCCTGGGGCAAGGCCGGCGTTCCCCTCCCGGCTTCCGCTGCCGCCACGGGAGCCGGAAGGCCGGCGACGTGACGACGGACGCGACGAACAGAGAAACGGCCGTCGTGACGGGGGTGATGGGCACCGCGACGGGAGGGATGGCCGTACCGACCGCGCGTCTCGTGCCAAGCAGCCTGCACGAGATGGTCGTGCCGGGGCACGCCCGCGCTCTACCCGGGGATCCTGCAAGGACACAGACTTTGTGTGGCCGCGAAGGAAGGAAGACGAAGACGACGACTACGACCACCCTGGGCGCGGCCGTGAGGCGCCGGCCGGCTACGCCTTCTTCCCCCTGGAAGATAGCGAACCTGTGCGCCGCGAGCGCACCCGATCGCCAAGGCACAGAGAGGGGGGCTACTGGCGTCGTCGCGGACGGAACAATGACCACCCTGACGAGGATCCGCATCCTCACAGCGATGAAGATGATGACCACTCGGCGGGGCAAATGCGCGCTGGCCGGGAAGCGCCGACCCCTCGGAAGTTGCAAGAGCAGGACCTCAGCAACATGAGCACCACCGAGCTACAAGCGGTGCTCTCCGCGCGGGCACGGGATCTCCGAGCCATCTTCTCGGCAAGCAAGGTGAGCCAATCAGTTAATGAAATCTCCCAACTTCACTTGGATGCTGCAGAGGACTACATCATCATGGCCAGCCGCTTCGCGGAACGCCTCGGCCTCGACAACGATCTCACGGGGAATGACGCCTGGTCCTCGCCATGCCGGGTCGGGGAAACTGAGGTGCCGGCCAACCGCGTCTTCCACCGCCTCAAGTCGTTGATGGCATCTCCTACGGTGGAGGAGGTCGACCGGGCACTGGAAGCCTGGGAGCTCGCCGTCGACGCGAACCTGCCGACGGCCACGGTCACCCCCGCCGGCGACGCGCCACCGCCAGAGCGCCCAGCCGTGCCACTTGCTGGGGACGGGCCGCAGATGGGCCCAGGGGCGACTGGCCCGCTGGCCGGGGAGACGGGCCGTGCTGGGCCGACCCCCCGCAGGATCCTCTCCAGGACAATGGGCCTCGCCATGATGGGCCGGGAATCCAGGAGGAGCCTGGCCTCTCCGAGGCCGAGGGGGACGCCACCAACGGGCCGTCTCAACTGGCCCCCCTTGCTGTGCTGGACGTTGAGCAGCTCCAGGCCGCCGAGACTGACGCCGTCGAGGTTCCCGGCGTCAACGACACGACGCTCCCTCGCCCGGCGGCTGTAGCAGCACAGGCACCCCAGGCATGGTCGGTGGACGACTTCTTCACCACGCCGTCAGCGCCGCTGATGCAACACAAGCCGGTACGTGTGCAACGCCCAAAACGTACCTTCGATATGTCTGCTGTCCGCCGCAGCACCAGGCTTGCGAATCGGCCACCCATGCCTTCGATGCAACGAGCACAAAGAAATTTACTCCGCAAGCTTGGTTTACAGGCCCAAGAGATGCTGCCGATTGAGGAAGTATTGAAAGAATACATCAAGTCCGTCAAAGGACCGCTCCCGGACTACATCATTGCTGCACTAGCAACTCTCCTCGACCTTGACGACGACAACAACGACCAGATTACAGAAGCGCTTTTGCAGCATGCGGGCGATGCTGTTGCTGACGTCCAGGAGGAGCAAGACGCACTGCTTGGGCACGTTGCCTGAAGGCCTCCGCACCTATCGAGTCTCATTTGTTCTTAATGCATTTCAAAAAACAACCGCAACTGTTTCCTAGCTTCCGTCCTGGCCCTGCTGGCTACGACCTTCGGGCAGGACTTCTTACATTCCGCCCTGCTGGCTGCGACCTTCGGGCACCCTACGCGACTTTCGACTTGCACCACCGCCCTGCTGGCATCGACCTTCGGGCAACTACTTTCACGATAATCATCCGAACCTTAACCCGCCAAGCCCGGTCAACTTTTGAGGCGTCCATCCGGTCAACATGATAAAAGGAAACTTTAGCATTCTCAACTGGAACGTACGGGGCCTCAACGCAGCGGCTCGTTGCCTCGTCGTACATGATATAATAAAAGATACTACGTGCCACATAGCATGCTTACAAGAAACAAAGCTACATAATGTAGACGCGGCACTAGCGCTATTCCTGGGAGCATATAGACTTAACCGCTTCGCTTACAAACCAGCAACCGGAACAAGAGGTGGTATATTACTGCTTTGGAATGACACTGTGGTGGATATCCGAAACGTCAGTATAGGCAGCCATTCCCTCTCAGCAGACGTGACAATCAATCTCTGCGCATCCGAGTTTCGCCTAACAACGGTCTATGGCCCATCTAGGAGGATGAACCAGCCGGCATTCCTGCAGCATTTACGCTACCTGAAACCAACGGGGGATGAAAAATGGCTAGTCATTGGAGACTTCAATATTATCTACCGCGCAAGAGATAAAAATAACCGCAATATCAACCGACGTCTCATGCACAATTTCAGATCAGCTCTGAACTTTTGCGGGCTAAAAGAAATCCACCTACAAAATCGGAAGTTCACATGGAGTAACGAACAACGAAACCCGACACTTGTGAGACTGGACCGCATGTTTTGTAATCAACAATGGGACGCCGAATTCCTCAACCACGCCTTACACGCGCTGTCCTCTTCCCATTCGGATCACTGCCCGCTACTACTAGCCCAACAGTCCGGCCCAAGGCGGCCCACGCCCTTCAGGTTCGAGAATTTCTGGACGCGTCTGCCTGGATTCCAAGACCTGGTCTCCAATATTTGGAACGCCCCCACATCCCACACTGAGTCGTTCCACAGACTTGGCCATAAGCTGCACTCACTCGCCTTGAATCTACTGAGATGGAGCAAATCATTCACCTCGGACATCAAACTTAAAATGCACCTTGCCCGTGAGGTCATCCTTATCCTCGACATGGAGCAGGACTGGCGTGCACTCTCTGATGCGGAGTACAGACTGCGTGCCCGGCTTAAGAGAAGACTATTAGGGTGGGCAGTCATCGAGAAGGCTAGGAAAAAACAGAGCTCCCGTATAACTTACCTTCGGGAAGGCGACGCCAACACAAAATACTTCCATCTAAGGGCAAACGCTAGACGACGGAAAAAATTCATTCAACGACTACGAGTAGGTGCTGGATGGGCGGTCTCGCATCAGGATAAGCAAACAGCTATAACCACCCATTTCCAATCCGTCATGAGTGACCCCCCAACAAGGACGGCAGACTTCAATTGGGAAGACCTACGCTTCCCACCTGTGGATCTCTCCTCACTTGCGGATCCTTTCACCGAAGAGGAGGTGCACATGGCCATCTGGCAGTTGCCTCACGATAAAGCACCAGGGCCAGACGGTTTCACCGCTTTATTCTTCAAGAAATGTTGGGATATCATTAAAGGGGACATAATGGCGGCAATCAACTCCTTCCATAGCCTACGCAGTGCTGACTTCAATCTCCTAAACTCAGCAAACGTCGTATTACTTCCTAAGAAGGAAGGTGCCGAATGCGTGCAGGACTATAGACCAATCAGCCTTATACACGCAATCGCCAAGATAATTAGTAAATTGCTCGCCCTTAGACTCGCTCCGCACATGCCTTCGCTCGTAGCGCCCTACCAAAGCGCTTTCATTAAAGGACGTAGCATCCATGACAACTTCCTTTATGTCAGAAACATCGCCCGCAGATTCCACCGTAACAAAACGCCGGCCCTACTCCTTAAGCTGGACATATCCAAAGCTTTCGACTCTGTGCGATGGGATTACCTCCTCTCCTTATTACAGCACAGAGGATTCCCACTCCGGTGGTGCGATTGGATCGCCGCGTCCTTCCGAACCTCCACCTCAAAAATCCTTTTGAATGGCATCCCAACCGACTCAATCCCGCATGGGAGAGGACTCCGACAGGGCGACCCGCTTTCGCCGCTACTCTTCGTCCTTGCAATAGACCCCTTGCATCAGCTCCTTCATAACGCCACTGACAAAGGCCTCCTTAGCAAGCTGGGGGGCCGCCTGGTACGATATCGTGCCTCCCTTTACGCGGATGACGCGGCAATCTTCATCAAGCCAACTTGTATGGACGCACAAAACACACAACGACTCCTACATATGTTTGGCGAAACCACGGGGTTGGTGACAAATATGCAAAAATCCAGTGTAACACCAATCAGTTGCGACTCCATTGACTTGGACACCGTTCTCTCAACCCTTCCGGCAACCCGTCTAGGGTTCCCAATGAGATACCTCGGGCTACCCCTGACTGTTAGAAGGTTACGACGAGTCGACTTCCAGCCAATAATCGACAAGGCGGCAGGAAAACTATCGAGCTGGAATGGAAGGAACCTCAACACAGCAGGCCGCACGAGCCTCACCAAAACCGTCCTTACCTCACAAGCCATCTACATGTTGACAGTACTAAAAGGAAACCATGAGGCTCTTGAAGAGCTAGATAAGCTAAGGAGGAAATTTCTCTGGGCTGGTGACAAAGCCCTAACAGGGGGCAAATGCAAAGTAAACTGGACAAAAAGCTGCTTGCCTAAGCAGCATGGAGGGCTTGGGGTTCTAAACCTCCAAAAATTCGCTAGAGCACTTCGCCTCAGATGGTTATGGCACGAATGGGTTTCACCAGAAAAGGCGTGGGTCGGCATGGAGCCGCCCTGTGATGAGACAGACCGCCTACTTTTTGCGGCATGCACAACAATAAACCTAGGCAACGGAAAAACGGCGGCGTTCTGGAACTCCGCATGGCTGCACGGCTGCAGGCCGCGCGACATCGCGCCAGCTATTTACGCCTTGTCCAAGCGCAAGAAGAAATCAGTGGAGGAGGCATTGGCAGACAACTCATGGGTGCGCGACTTAAACCTTTCGGGAGGTATCACACCGGCACAGGTCCGAGAGTATGTACAACTCTGGAGATTGGTCACCGGCATTCAACTGCAACAGCAAGAACAAGACACAATAACCTGGAACCTCACGACGAATGGGGTATACTCTGCAGCATCCGCCTATAAGGCATAGTTCATTGGCTCAGTCTCCAAACCGCAAATCAGCAAACTATGGCGAACCTGGGCCCCGCCCAAATGTAAATTTTTCACATGGCTCATTGTGCATAACAGAGTATGGACCGCGGACCGGCTGGCCAAGCGAGGATGGCCACATACAGCACAGTGTCAACTCTGCCGGCGCTCCGCGGAATCAGCACATCACCTCCTAGCGGAATGCAGATTCACCAGACGTATCTGGACCAATGTAACCACCTGGCTTGCCCTGCCGGATCTTCTGCCAGGGTCGTGGCCCCAAACGGACACAGTCCAAGGGTGGTGGGAAGCCATCACGTCCATCCGCACGATACCCAAGAAGGCCCTCCTCTCCCTAACAATGCTCATAATCTGAGAAATATGGCTAGAGAGGAACGCGCGGGTTTTCAACCGTAGGGAGAGTTCTGCCATCAACCTACTCGCAAAGGTCAAATCGGAGGCGGCAACCTGGGCAACGGCTGGGGCCAAGGGGCTAGCGATTCTATTAGCGCGAGAATAGTTGATTCGTTGTCCTTCTGGCTAGCCGGTGTTTTTTTGTAAAAAACAAACTCTTCTCTATCAATGAAATTAGCACAGTTCGTGCTGGTTCGTTCGAAAAAAAAAAATCTAGCAGACTCGATTAGTTGGGAGATTGACGATCAATTTCATCGAGTGAAGCACATCGAGAGCAGTGCGCAAACTGATTCGACCTCCGGCCAAGCGAGCTGCATTCTGCATCTGGGATTGCATGCAAGTATCGGTTCTTGAACTGCGATGCACGCCTGCTTTCCTGCATCGGGACTGCATGAACATATACGAACTTGATCATCGACAGTTCCCGATGAACGTTCACTAAATTAATTACTCGTCGCCGGAGTCTTCATGCTCGTTCGCTCACTATATAAGGTCATACCCCTCTCGTATCAGCAGCTCCCTCCATATATAGTTCCAACCTCTAAGGCCAGAAACAAACAGAGAGTAGAGTCGCCAGTACAACAATGGCCGCAACCACCTCCGATGCTACTGCTTCCACGCTGAGCATGAAGCTGCTGGTCGACACCAAGGCCGGTCGCGTGCTGTACGCCGAGGCCAGCAAGGACGTCGTCGACTTCCTCTTCTCGCTCCTCACCTTGCCCGTCGGCACGGTCGTCAAGATCCTGAGCAAGGACTCCATGGTCGGGTCCGTCGGCAACCTCTACGGGAGCGTGGAGAATCTGGACGACATCTATGTCCGCTCTGCTCGCGCGAAGCAGGCGTTGCTCTCGCCGGTCGGTGGTTGTGCCGGTGGCAAGCTCCTCCAGCTGCCGGAGGCGCCGGCGCCGCAGCCACCGTGCACCCAATTTTATCGGTGCCAGAACCAAAACTACACGGACTGCTACAACAACGTGACCAAGTCGTGTGGCTCGCCGTGTCAGCGTTGCTGCGGCGAGATGACTGTGCCGGTGCAGCTCGTGGGTTCGAGCACGGGATCTGGTGACGGCGCAGCTGCGACCGCAATGTCCTCCCTTGCAGGCGCCGGGTTCGTCCAAGGCATTGTGACGTACACTGTGATGGACGACCTCAAGTTGGCGCCCATGTCGACCATCTCCGGCATCACCCTGCTCTGTTAGCGATCAGGATATGATCAAGATATCTCCTAGCGTGTATTGATAGGAGTAGTTCAAGATACTAGAATAGAGATAGAGTTGTATCAACTTGTGACTCAAGTTACTTGTAACAAACTCCATGATCTGTACACCACGCTAGGGGGTTCTTCCCAGCTATATAAACACGCAACCGTGGATGCCTAGGGCTAACCACGTTAAACCCAAAACTTCACATGGTTATCAGAGCCAAACTACCTTCCTAGATACATCTATCCAACACCCATCCATCCATGGCCTCGTCGTCAAGCTCTTCGTCGGGATCTCTTGGCCCACCGATCTCCGAGAAGCTAACGCGAGACAACTTCCTGTTGTGGAAGGCTCAAATCCTTCCAGCCATCAAGGGAGCCAGACTCATTGGCATCCTGGATGGTTCTTCCAAGGCGCCGGCAAGGACCGTGGCCCTTGAGAAGGACGGCAAGCAAGAAGTCGTGCCCAATGAGGCCTACGACTCTTGGCTGGTACAAGACCAGCAACTCCTCAGCTACATCGTCAACTCCTTGAGCAAGGAAGTCCTGGCGTCCGTGGTGACCATCACCTCGGCAGCTGAGGTTTGGGCGGCGCTGGAGAAGATGTATTCCGCGCAGTCACGTGCACGGATTACAAATCTACGACTCCAGCTGTCCACGTTGAAGAAGGGCAGCATGAACATTGCTGCTTACTATCAGAAGATGAAAGGGATCGCTGATGAGCTCTCTGCCATCGGCAAGACAGTTGAAGATGATGAGTTGGTAACGTTTATCCTTCTCGGCCTTGATTATGATTACAATCCTCTTGTAACATCAGTTATGGGCCGTGTCAATCCAATTTCTCTGGATGATCTCTTTGCTGAGCTTGTTGCATATGAGACTCGCTTCGAGATGTTCGGTGGCAGCTCCAACAACGGGAACTTCTCTTCCTCGGCAAATTCTGCAACCAGAGGGAAAGGAGGTTACCGTGGCAAGGGAAACAATGGACGTGGACGTGGGGGCCGCGGCAATGGTGGCCGTGGCAATAACTCCCCGTCCGTACACAAGCAGCAGCAAAGGCCGTCCAACTCAGGAAGCTCCACAAAGCCAAGGTGCCAGATATGCAAGAAGGTGGGACACGAAGCTCCTCAGTGCTGGTATAGGTACGATGAAGATGAAGAGACAGATGAACCAGAAGGAGCATATGGTATTGACACCAACTGGTATGCTGATAGTGGGGCTTCTCATCACGTCACCAGCAACCTTGAGAAGTTAACGGTGAAGGACAAGTACAACGGCCGAGATCAAGTCAACACGGCTAGTGGGACAGGTATGAAAATTAGTAACATTGGGCATGCAGTTTTACAAACTCCTAACCATGACATCCTGCTCAACAATGTTCTCCATGTCCCTAGCTCATACAAAAATCTTGTTTCCGTTCATCAACTAACTTCTGATAACAATGCCTTTATTGAATTCTATCCAACTTTCTTTCTTATAAAGGATCAGGAAACGAAGAAAATTCTTCATAGAGGGAGATGTGAAGGAGGACTTTACCCCTTAGTGTCTCATGGAGCTGTTCTGCGGAAGCAAGCTCTTGGTGTTAATAAACCATCCACTTCACGATGGCATAGTCGTCTAGGTCACCCTGCCTTTCCCATTGTTAGAAAAGTTCTTGAGAATAATGATCTTCCTAGTATTAGTGATAATTCAGTGGAGTCTATTTGTGATTCGTGCCAAAGAGCTAAAGGTCATCAGCTACCTTATAATAAATCCAATAGTGTTTCTAGTGTCCCTCTTGAGCTTATTTTTTCGGATGTTTGGGGGCCAGCTACTCTATCTGTTGGAAAGCATTCTTACTATGTTAGCTTCATTGATGACTTTACTAAATTCACTTGGATATACCTCCTACGACAAAAGTCTGATGTTTTCCAAGCCTTCCAAAACTTTCAGCAACTAGTTGAAAGGAAATTTAATAGAAAGATCATCACAGTTCAAAGTGACTGGGGAGGTGAATATGAAAAGTTGAACTCCTTCTTTCAAAAAATAGGCATCTCTCATCAAGTCTCCTGTCCTCATGCTCATCAACAAAATGGGTCGGCAGAGAGAAAGCATCGTCATATCGTTGAGGTTGGTCTAGCTCTTTTAGCTCACGCCTCAATGCCCTTGAAATTTTGGGATGAAGCTTTCCTAACCGCAACACATCTCATTAACATGTTGCCCAGCAAAGTACTTGACTTTAAAACTCCGGTTGAGCTTCTTCTTAAACATAAACCTGATTACAACTCTTTACGCACCTTTGGATGTGCTTGTTGGCCTAATTTAAGACCATTCAATTCTAAGAAACTCTCCTTTCGATCCCTTCGTTGTGTTTTTATGGGCTATAGTGCCTTGCACAAGGGATATAAGTGCCTCGACATGTCTACTGGCAGAATTTACATCTCACGAGATGTCGTCTTTGATGAATCAGTGTTTCCCTTCTCCACCCTCCATCCCAATGCCGGTCCTTCCCTCCGCCAAGAAATCTTGCTCCTTCCTGAACATCTTCACAACTTCACTGCTCATGGGGAAAACTGCATGGAACCTAATGTTACTAACCCACATGCTAGTGTTTTTGATGATCAACAGGTGCAAGGGCAAGCTACCAGCGCTCCAGAACCAAATTCGGAGCCAAATATGGACGGCTCTCGCATACAGGGAGGCTCTTTCCCTTCTCGGCTACACGACAACGGCGCAGAAAGCCAAGATGATGCGCCGGCTGACACAGGATCTGGCGCGGGATCCGGAGCTGATCCGGCGGCGCGACAGGACCTGAATGCGGGTGCTTCCTCCTCTCCCCAGCCGCCGCGTGGCGCGCGCCGGTCTGTGTCGGCCACCGATCCAGCAACGTCCACTCCTCCTATGACGCGTGGCGTTCCTGATTCGCCCACGGTCACGCGCCAACGCAACCTGCCCCCTGACACTGATCCGGGTACAACTGTTGGGTCCACTGTTCCGGGATCTTCTACATCACCTCTTGGATCTGATGCGGATGATGCTTTGCACTCTACAACGCCGTCACCCGTGTCATCTTCTCCAGTACTGCATGATCAACAAATTCGTCCACGAACACGAGGTCAGCATGGTATTGTTAAAACAAAAAAATTCACTGATGGTACTGTTCGTTATGGATTCTTATGCAGCACGGGAGAACCGGGGGATCTTCAAGAGGCACTAGGAGATAAAAATTGGAAGCAAGCTATGCAAGATGAATTTTCTGCATTAGTCAAAATAAAACATGGCATCTTGTCCCCTCTTCACGAGGGCAAAATCTCATTGATTGCAAATGGGTATATAGAATCAAGAGAAAAGCTAATGGTACTATTGATAGATACAAAGCAAGACTAGTTGCTAAAGGTTTTAAGCAAAGGTATGGCATTGACTATGAAGACACCTTTAGTCCAGTTGTTAAAATTGCTACTGTTCGTCTGGTGTTATCTATTGCTGTCTCTCGAGGATGGGTTTTGAGGCAATTAGATGTACAGAACGCGTTTCTCCATGGTGTTCTGGAAGAAGAAGTTTACATGAAACAACCACCGGGATTTGAGGATGCACAAAAGCCAGGTTTTGTTTGCAAATTGGACAAAGCAATATATGGTTTAAAACAAGCTCCTCGAGCTTGGTACTCTCGGTTGAGCTCCAAACTTCTTGATCTTGGGTTTAGGTCGTCCAAGTCAGACACCTCATTGTTCATTTATCAAAAAGGAAATGTAACTATCTTTATGCTCATATATGTTGATGATATAATAGTTACAGGAACATCTCAAGAAGCTATTTCAGCACTGCTTCAAGATTTGCGGGTTGACTTTGCTATGAAAGACTTGGGAGAATTAAATTTCTTTCTTGGAATAGAAGTGAAGAGAGAAGGAAGTGACATTATCTTGTCGCAAGAGAAATATGCAAAGGATATACTCAAACGAGTAGGTATGAGCAACTGCAAACCTTGTACAACCCCTTTGTCTACTTCAGAAAAACTCTCCAAGTTTACAGGAGATGTCTTAAGCATTGAAGAAAGCACCAAGTACCGAAGTATAGTAGGAGCATTACAGTATCTCACTATTACACGTCCAGATTTGGCATATTCAGTTAACAAGGTTTGTCAATTTTTGCATTCTCCTACTACAAGTCATTGGTCCTCGGTTAAAAGAATTCTTCGATACATCAAATTTACCCTTGAGTTTGGATTAGCAATCAGAAAGTCTAGCTCTGCTCTGGTCAGTGCATTTTCGGATGCAGATTGGGCAGGTAGTATTGATGATCGACGATCCACTGGAGGTTTTGCTGTGTTCTTTGGACCAAATCTCATCTCTTGGAGTGCTAGAAAACAACCCACAGTAGCTCGATCAAGTACTGAGGCAGAATACAAGTCATTAGCCAATGCTACAGCTGAAGTTATTTGGGTTGAGTCACTTCTTAAGGAACTTGGTGTTCAGCAAAAACAACCTCCGTGTCTTTGGTGTGACAACTTGGGTGCTACATATTTATCAGCCAACCCTGTGTTCCATGCTAGAGCTAAACACATAGAGATTGATTTTCATTTTGTAAGAGAACGTGTGATGCAGAAACTTCTGCAGGTTAGGTTTATATCCTCCAAAGATCAACTTGCAGATGGATTTACAAAGCCCTTGGGTGCTCAAGCTTTTCATGAGTTTCGAAACAATCTGAACTTGAAGAAGAAGACAAGTTAGATTGAGGGAGGCTGTTAGCGATCAGGATATGATCAAGATATCTCCTAGCGTGTATTGATAGGAGTAGTTCAAGATACTAGAATAGAGATAGAGTTGTATCAACTTGTGACTCAAGTTACTTGTAACAAACTCCATGATCTGTACACCACGCTAGGGGGTTCTTCCCAGCTATATAAACACGCAACCGTGGATGCCTAGGGCTAACCACGTTAAACCCAAAACTTCACATGCTCAACACCTTCGGCATCACCGACATCGGCACGCTCCAGGAGAAGACCGTGAAGCTGAGCTACGACGAGGTAATAATGATGATACTATATGCCATTGCAAATTTTGTTACAACGGTTATGTTTGCGTTCTTGTGTTAACAACTAAATTATTTTTGGGTAGGGTTTGGAGATCCTGCGCGTGGCGCTGCAGTCCAAGACCGTGCTCACAGACGTCTTCCTTGGGAAGAAACGCAAGGCTTGAGGCGCCGTTCAAGAGTTCGCTAGCTTTTGTTTGTCAAAGCGTGCGTTCGTGTCCCAGTCTATCCGAGATTGCTCCGGCCTGTGCGTGTTACTTTAGCTTTTCTTCCCTGTTTGTCGTGAATCTTTTGTGCGGCCGGACTTGCTGGTGC
This sequence comes from Urochloa ruziziensis, assembly GCA_015476505.1. Taxonomy (NCBI): domain Eukaryota; kingdom Viridiplantae; phylum Streptophyta; class Magnoliopsida; order Poales; family Poaceae; genus Urochloa; species Urochloa ruziziensis. The sequence continues at coordinate 4,174,461 of CM027122.1, forward strand.
TCATGCAGTTATGTAATGTCAACTCCAGTTAATTTGAGTAACTTTGGTGGTGTTTAATGTTATGGTGTATAACCGTAACGTGCCCTGCTAGCTTGTTCTATGCACGATCTGAGCTGTAGCCCAATTAAAACTCCAGTGAACGAACGGATCGACGACGCCTTTTGCGTGAGACCCTTGGGTTGTCATTCATGCACTGGAAGCCGCACGGGCAACTTCGTCTTATTGATGACGACATAATCATCGAACGCGCGTTCCTCTATCGATTCGTGTCCTGGACTAACGTTTCCACTGGCCTCTCGAGACCGTTGTGCATTTGTGGGGATCAGTTCTTTGCTCACTATATAAGGTTAAGGCGCCTGGCACGTCATCATAGGCCTCAAACTTGATCCACAGGCACCAAACTTTTCATCAACTCCCTGGTAGCTAGAGATCGACATGGCCCCAACCAGTCCCAATGCCAACAGTGCTACGCTCAGCATGATGTTGCTGGTGGACACCAAGGCCGGGCGTGTTCTGTACGCCGAGGCGAGCAAGGACGTCGTCGACTTCATCTTCTCCCTCCTCGCCCTGCCCGTTGGCACCGCCGTCGAGCTTCTCGGGAAGGAATCCATGGTCGGCTGCGTCGGCAACGTGTACGCCAGCGTCGAGACCCTTGACGACGCCTACATCCTGCCCGGCGCAGCCAAGAGCGCGCTCCTCCACCCCACTATGCTCTCGCCGGCGGTCGGCACGTCTCTGTTCTGCTTGCCGGCGCCGCCGTCCGACCCGCCCCGCCCTACTAAGTTTTTCAGGTGCAGGAACAATAACTCCAAATTCTTCCTACTCTGGCCATCTCTGTCAAATCCGCTGCCACATCATCAAAATTACTGACGTGACAAGGTTATTAAATGAGAGAGTTTTATGGAATGAGAGAGGGGTTTCATCCCATGAAACTACAATGATACAGTTACCTAGTTCGTAGACTAGGTAATCGTGTCCATGAAACTTCCATTGATAATGACCTCAGATTTAATCCACAGCTCCAGCAACATCTCCAACTCTAGAACCCCTACTTCCATATGATATGTGGGACCTGCTCATCGGTCGGTCATCATTTTTTTATGAACCTTCTCTTCCTCCCCAACCGTGGTGCATTCCTCGAGCTCGATTTGGCATGCAAGCTTGAAGAACAGGCGCTTCGTGGACGGTGGAATCATGATGGAGAGTAGCACAAGGCCGTTGGCTAGTTCCTGCTGAGCACGTGACGAGAAACTGCCCAACAACCGAGTAGGGGGCTTTCTACATGTCCGCGGGAGATGGAGCTAGAGAAGGGAAAGTAGCGGTCTCTCTAGAGCAAGTACTCGAGTAAAGACTCCGATGGAGTTAGATTTTTAGCCTTTGGCTTCTACTTTTTATTAGAGGTTTGAGGGCAGTCCCAACCCATGGTGTCTATGGATAGTTTCTATAGTGCCACGTAAGCAAGAAACCACTCTAGAAACTACACTCCACAACCCATGATTTCTTGATGTGTGTCATTAATAAATTCATCATCTCTACCAATCATCTTTATTCTTTATCAATCATGAAGAAATCATCCTCCTCCAATGCAAATTTTAGTAGTGTCTAGTGCATAGGTTCTCGTGTAGAAACTAGTCTCATGCAAGACCTGATTTCTTCCTCTCTCTCTCTACTCTCTTTCTTATTTAATATAGTGCCACCTAAGCCAAAAGTCCTATGTGGCAATCCAATTAATGCTATGGAAATTATCCTAGTTGGAGGGTTGGGACTGCCCTGAGTAGGGCACTACTACGACACAACCAAAAATCAGCTGCTGACGTGTTTAGTTATAGGAGAGAGAGTGAATAGTAAGCAGGATTTAGGAAAGCGCCCAATTAAATGTGGTTTTGACTGATTCGACCTCCGGCCAGCCAGCTGCATTCTGCATTGGGAATTTGGGACTGCATGCAAGTATCGGTTGTTGAGCGCTGCAATGCACGCCGGCCTGCTTTCCTGCATCGGGACTGCACGAACATATCTCCGATCTTGATCATCGACGACAGTTCCCGATGAACGGTCACTAAATTAATTCCTCGTCGCCGGAGTTTTCAAGCGCGTTCGCTCACTATATAAGGCCACCCCCTCTTGTATCAGGGCAGTCCCAACCCTCCAGCAAGGATGATTTCTATAGCATTTAATATGGTGCCATGTAGGCAAAAAAACTGATGTGGCATGAGAGTAAATGAGGAGAGAAGAGAAAAACTGAAGAAATCTTTTCTCAGGAGAGAAACGAAGTCGGCTCGTGAACCAAAGCGCGTAGACGCCGCACAAATCGCGTTGGAGGGACGCCATCGTTTCCATCCTCGATTTCCTTGCTCCTTCTCAGATCTGGTGTGCCCTCCGCTCGCCCATACGCCGCCGCGACCATCCCCGCGCGCCTGCGTCTCCGCCACCCCCTCCCGCGTGCGCCTGCAGCCGCGCTTCCGCTCCTCCCGCGCGCACCATCCCTGCTCTCGCGCCATGCTGCCTCCGCCTCTGCAAAATTCTCGCGTCATATTGCCTCCGCCTATGCCTGACTGCCTGCTTTTCCTACGAGTCAAAGATCAAATTCCCTTTCCAATCTCCCACGCAAGTCCTTTCCCTCTCTATTTCCCTCCAATTTCGTTGTTTGCTGGCTCCATTCCATCTTTCCCCTACCTCATAGCGACAACCACCTCCAGCCCATGACCTAGCCCCCAAATCAATTCCCAAACCCTCACCAGGAGAGACTAATCTAAATCGAGATGGATCCATTGTAGAAGCAAGGTGCGCATCAGAAGAATTCAAGAAAGTCCCTTTCTACGTCCAGGAGATCCACTGGTGTTGTTCCTGCCACAGATTTTGCACGCACTGGTGTTCCATCTGTTGCTCATCTCCTGGCAGCTCTGAATGGTATGATTTTGCTGATTTTATTTACCTCATTTTTTTTCTGTGATGCCATGGAAATATCTGTAGGAAAATAAAATTCTTTGAGTGATGTTCAAATCACCGAGATGTGATATGCACTATGCAGTTAAAACTGAAAGCTAAAAGTGATACGCAAGTAGGATGTTCAGATGTTTATTTAGAAATAGAAAATTAAACTAGTACTGCATATAGGTCATATGTGCCTTTAGTTGTCTTATAAATTTATAGGTCATTACCGATTTACTAAGCGCACATTGCCAGGTGAAATATATGTCATCTTAAACTGTTCCATTGCCTTTTTTTTTTTGACAATTGGATCTATCATTTTTTCCTTATAGCAGGATGTGAAGTTGCATTGCATCTGGAAGTTCATGTACAATTGTTGTGCGCATGGAGTCCGGAGTTGCTGTGGATCATCGTCTCATTGCTACCTAAATATTAATTAGATATTAGTACTATATATTCAGAACTTTTCGTGTCTAACATGTCTACCGTATGTCACTGGATTGATATGGTTTACCTGTTCTTTTTGCTATCAAAATGCTTGCTCGGTATGTATTGTGAATCATGTACGGTGGAAGCAGGAAGGCTGCACAACTGCATGCCACAACTGATCAGGTTATGTTTGTGTTGCTTGGGTGAATGCATTAAATTTTGCTCTAGATAGAAACTGCTATGGAAACTGTGCATTGGAGAGGTTAGGTCTACAGGTAGTGTCTTGATGATATGGCAACATAGAAACCACTCATGGAAACCATGGGTGGGGACTGCCCTCAGCAGCTCACTCCATAGTTCAAAGGCCAGAGAGGAAGAGACAGTATAGTAGTCATACCATTAGGGCAAATACAACGGGTCGTTGATTGCCGTAGACATGCATCGTCTTTTTGCAGAAAGCCCCCTCCGTGCCCGCACTGCCCACGGCGCCGTCGTCTCGCTCGTCTACGGGCTTGGCTCGTGCTCCAAGCCTCCAGCAACGACTCGCCGCGCGTTGTACCAAGCCGCTGCGGGGAGACGCCGTCGACAGGGATCTGCTGCGCGGGAGCGATTCCTTTGTCGTCCAAGGTTCGCGCCGAAATCTTCTTCCTCCTCTTCTCAAATAGTCTGGCTCAAATCTTCCCTCTTCATCCCCCATCGAACCCTAGGCTCGGGTGCGGCGGCGATGCAGAAGGGTGCGGCGGCTGCGGGTGCGGAAGGTCCATAGGCCACCACGGGGTGGTGCCGATTCCGGAGCAGAGGAGTCCGACCCGGCCGTCCCATGTGACAGCAGAGAGGAGCTTCGGCGGCACGGAGATCTCCAGCAGCGACAGCGGGAGGAGCTCCGGCTACACCAGCAGGAGGAGCTTCGGCGGCGGCGGCGGCAGCGGGAGGAGCTCCGCCGGCCACAACGGGTGGACCTCCAAGGGCAGCAATGCGTGGATCTGCTTCTTCACCAACCTCGTTTACCGACAGGGCATGCTTTTTCAATAGTGCCAGCGGCTTCTTTGGCAGCAGCCCCTTGTCTCAACCATGGATGCTACCTCAATGTTTAGATACTGCAACATGGTACACTTTCAGTTTTGCTTCGATATTTATCATTCCTCAATTTTGCAGCAGGTTGTTCATTAGCTGATGTTTGAGTTGTTCGTATGTCTAGATGTTGAGTGAGTGAAGGTTCTGTTAGTTTTGCATGGTAGTTGATGTTTCTGTATACTCACATACTCTAGGAGTAACTGTAACTGGTGACACTAATTTTTCTTTGATGTACCTGTCATTTGCTTGCTAGAACAATTCCAAATGCAGGGAAGGGTAGTAGTGATACCTGTAGTACATATAATCGGTAGGTTCGATGCAGTGATCAGGTGCAACAATTCTATGTATCCGTCGACAATGTATATCTGTCATGGGTGTGCTGAATAAGTGAATATCTATCTGTCGGCAGTGAATATCTGTCATGGGTGTTTAAAAACGAAACTATTTGCTGAGAACTGAGGTTAGTTTCATCCACTCATTCTGTCATTTTCAGATTTTCAGTTTCATCCATTCGTTCTGTTTATTACTTTAGAAATAATCATGCCAAGTCTGTCATTTTCAGATTTTGGTGAGTCCGTCGAAGTGGAGCACTGAACTGTGGGAGTGGAGCACTGATCTTGTGGAAATAATCATGCCAAGTCTATGTTTATTTTTTTTCCTAGTTTGATCTGTGGGAGTCTTGCTGAACTGAGTTAGAATTAAGCCTTGGAGCCATTCTTGTGTGAACTAAAGTCCTGTGGGCTGCATGCCATTTTTCAGTTCTTATTTTTGTGTGAACAGAAGTGCTGAATACGTGTATAAATAACTGTCCGGTGATGATTCTGGTCATACCTCTCTTCCATTTTATAATCCATGGTGACTGGTGATGGTTCTGATCTGGGCGATGGTGATCTGGCAGATGATCTGTGAAAACTAAAATTACTTGGATATATTTTTATATTATTTGGATATATTGTGCATTCTCTCATGTAAGCACCAAATTGGCTACAAAGATCAAATTGTGTTCTAGATCATCATGATTTGCGTGTCCAAACATGTATTAAAAGTCTTGCAGACAGCCAAATAGACGATCCATTGTACAACCTGTCTGTTTAAGCTGTCTCTTAGTGTAAAAAGACAGCAAGTCGTAGAGACGGTTGTACTTGCCCTTACGAATACAACATGGCCCCAACCACGTCTGATGCTAGTGCTTCAACTCTCAGCATGAAGCTGCTGGTGGACACAAAGGCCAGTCGCGTGCTGTACGCCGAGGCCGGCAAGGACGTTGTGGACTTCCTCTTCTCCCTCCTCACGCTGCCGGTCGGCACCGTCGTGAAGATCCTGAGCAAGGACTCCATGGTCGGTTCCGTCGGCAACCTCTACGGGAGCGTCGAGAAGCTGGACGAGACCTATGTCCGCTCCGATGACGCGAAGGACGCGTTGCTTGAGCCGGCCGGCGGCTACAATGGCGGCAAGCTGCTCCAGCTGCCAGAGCCGGAGCCCGCGCCCACTGAGTTTTACCGGTGCACCAACGCCAGCAGCTACACCGAGTGCCAAAATCTCCTGAGTGAGGTGTATGGCGATCGGTGCACTCGTAAGAACTGCAAGGGCAAGATGACCACGGTGATGAAGCTCGTGGATTCGAGCGGCGGCGGCAGATCTGGTGGCGTGTCAGCGGCGGCCGCCGCGTCCACTGTCGCAGGGACGGGTTTTGTTCAAGGAGTGGTGACATACACGGTGATGGACGACCTGAAGGTGGCGCCCATGTCGACCATCACCCTGCTCAACTCGTTCGGCATCACCGACATCGGTACGCTCCAGGAGAAGACCGTGCAACTGGGCTACGACGAGGTAAAGATATATGTCTGTTCAAATTTTGTTACAAAAATCATGTTTGTGTTCTCTTGACAACTATTTTTTTGGATAGGGTTTGGAAATCCTGCGCGTGGCGCTGCAGTCCAAGACCGTGCTCACTGACGTCTTCCTCGGGAAGAAACGGAAGGCTTGAGTCGGCCGTTCAAGAGTTCGCTTAGCTTTTGTTGGTTCGATCATATCGTGTCCCAGTTATCAGATTCCTCCAGCTTATTGCGTGTTTCTCTTTTTGTGTCGTGCATGTTTTGTGCGGTCTTGCTGGTTCATGAAGTCATTCGAAGGAGAACTGTATCCTGTATGCATGCGTTGGTTATGTAACTAGCAAGATGGCCCGCACAAATTGCGCGGGTAGCTAGTTTTCTAATTTTATTTTTTTACTTTTCATATGATGTTTGGATGAAACTACTGTATGCTACGTGGTTTGAATTTGCTATTTTTTAGAATTCATTTATGAGGCAACACTTGAAGTTCATTTTTTCTCCCAATTTTATTTTGCTCTAAATCTATTTTTTACAAATATCTTGTTTATGTTTTCCCCAAATGAGCCTACACATAGATCATATATCTCCCTTGGTTTTTTTTGTTTTCCTTTATGTGCATTAGGTACTATTGTTATCAACTATATATATTTTGATCATGGAATCACATCTCCTGATGAGATTTCAGATCATATAATTTTAAGGGATGACAACATTTGCATGTTTGCTATTCTTTGAAGTGAGAGAGATCAGAAAGTCAATGTGACAATCAATAGAAGGAAAATAAAAAAACAAAAGAAAGAAAAACATGGTAAAATTGAACTAAGCCTTCTTAAGATCTTGCTTCATAGGAAAGAGGAGCAAAATTACATCATTGAAACAAAGTAGAAACCTTCCACAAAATAATTGCATGGCTATACAAATCAGAACACTACATCATAATACGCCGCCAAATTGAAACCTATAGGGCAAAGTATAAACCAAGCATGGTGAGCCCATGCTTGTTGTTACCATAGCTACTTGCTTCCTTGTTGCCCCACTATAGTTAGCTTGGTTGCTTGTTTATGCATAACGGACCAAGACAACAATATATATTTTTTAGTCCTCAAATGTTATTTCATTATATCATGTCTCTTTCCCCGCAAGCTCTTCTTTTCTATCGATCAAATGGACAAATAGAGCAAAATCTTACCCAAATGGTTGCCTCATCTATCGAACCTCGTTTTGATGTATAATAGCTCCACTGTTGCCCATGATCTTGTTTGGAGGAGCTTGGACAATCTTGGGATATGCCGGCTTAGTCTCTCGAAGGTACTCATAGGGGTAGGGTTGTGCGCATGTATTCATAGAATTGAGTGTGCCAGTGTGCTTGTGTTTATGTGAGCATCTGTGTTTTGAAAAAAAAAGATACGACACACTTGTTTAGTCTTTTGGTGAAGCCGTTCTATTTGTTTTCTCCCCATCAGAATTGCAAATGGACAAAGGATGTAATATTTTTATTTGGTTAAATCCATTCGTTGTGATATGTACATATTGTTCGTACCACTATTTCAATTTTATTTGTATTTTACTAATATTAATTTTACTCTTTGTTTGAATCTATATAGGTATCATTTTAAAATAGCTACTAAATAAATATACTTCAAAAGAGTTATTAGTGAAGGAATAACATTAAAATCAAAAAGTATTTATTATTATTATTTTTATTTCAAATTTATGTATTTATTTGTTGCATTTTACTTTTTATTTAGCTATTTTACTTCATAATATGTATATAAATTATATACTACTCCATCTATTCTAAATTATAGATCGCTTTGGCATTCTAGGTTCATAGTTTTTGCTATGAATCTAGACATATTGTATATATAGATGCCAAATAAAAACTATGAATCTAAAAACACCAAAACAACCTAAAGGGAGGGATAGCTTGTTGTGGGAGTAATCGTGAGGTTTCACTGCTCATCACTTTCAGCCCTCTTCCATAGGACATGCGGCGCTATATAACTATTCGATCTGTCAAGTTGTCAATATGCTCGAGCTCTCGTGGGATAGTTTATTGTTACGCGTTGAGGTCTTTTATGGTGCTCCATACGACCTTATACGGGTGTTTGAAAAGGACTTGTATAAAAGGGTTTGACGGTCTAAATTATTGTATACCACTGGAATTTCACATGTAGTATAATGTGTTATATGTTAAGTAGTATAGTGGTATAGGGATATTATGAAAAAAAATATGAATGAGGCGTCGCACGGCTGAGAACAAACGGCGACAGCCGGAAAAAATGAAAAAGGGAGGAAGCTGCGACGAATCGGAAGGAAGTGGCATGAATAGAAGAGAAAAATAATGCTTCAATTCGATTAAATGTTAATACCAAATTACCCATCTCTCCATACTGCAGTCCACAACGTGACATGGAGCATTAAAGAGCTTGCTGTAATTAGTTTTTAATGATTAAAAAAGCTATATACGGCTGCTGCGTATGATTATTCTTTTATTTGTGGGAGGGAATTTGTTTTTGACCAATGGCAGTAGTAGTCCGTGTAATGGACTCCAAAGGAAACGAACTTTTCTATATTTAATTGGATTGCGAAGTTGATAGTTCTTGGACGTAATAGATTTATCTATCTTTGGTAATCTCATTTAACACACGGTTATTATTGAGGCACACAAAAATATATACAGATTTCCTAAATTCATATGTAATGACTTTCAAAATGGGTTGTTTATATTTTTTAAAAATGGTTGCTTATGTCGACGGTCAGTCAAATTGATTTATATTAGCGACCAGCTTAATCACAAACCATTTGTGTTGGCGACCTGCAACCGTCGGCACCAGCTTTTTATTCTGACCGCCACCACAGAAAAGTTGGAGACGCCGACATACGTATGATCATCCTTGTGCTAGTGGTTTTAGGAAGAAAGGAAGCTGGATTCTTTTTTGTCTTACCACATGGGATGGCTCATGTGTGAATTGGCTATCATACATGTTGCAATGTTTTCCTTTTTTTTTTACCATGGAAATCGAGTTGCTACGTCTTTGAAACCTGGTTTTGTTTATATACAGACGTGTAGTTTATGTGTCCGTCTCTAAATCTTCCTTTGTGCGTGTTAGGCCTCCTCCAATGGTTAGCTCTTAGCTAGCTCATAGAATTTTCTTTCTTATTTTAATAGAAGAGAGAGAAGAGCTATCTCTTAATAAGAGATAGTCTCATGCACGCATTTTGAGACTACGTGAGTATGACATGTAGGGTCATTCATATTATGAGCTATGTGCTAAAAGCTAGATCATTGAAGAGTTGTCTCTTAAAATGCTTAGAGCTAGTGTGCTAGCTCAACCATTGGAGGAGGCCCAGTAAGAAAGAAACTCCAGCCTCATAAAAAGAAAGAAAGTTCGAAGCTTTTTTGTTTTACCACATGGTAACTTATGTGTGATTTGACTGCCATACATATTGCATTGTTTTTCTTTATTTTAACAATGGAAAATCAAGTTGCTAGGGCCATTGAAATCTATGGTTGCATGTAGTATACGTGTCCGAATCAAATATTTCTTTCTATACATTATGCGTGTAGTGTACACATTGGATTCTACACCTACACGGTTGACTTCAAATTTATATATTTATTATTCCTATTTGATGTGAAAGTTTTAAGTTAGTATGGGCCGTCGGATCTTCATTAAATCCGACGGTGTATATTCTTCTCTTTTTTAGATTAACGTGGGATTTTTTAGGCCCTCTCGGCGAATCTGTTGGCTCCTTTTGCTTCTCTTTTAATAAGATAATAGATGGCAAGTCCATTTAATTTGAGTAACTTTGGTCGTGTTAATGTTATGGTCCATAAACGTGCCCTGCTTGTTCTATGCACGATCTCAGCTGTAGCCCAAACGTCCACTTATTTGTCCTCAGTACTTGAATGGTAAACGAACGGATCGCTCTTTTGTGTGAGACCCTTGGGTTCTCATATTCATGCACTGGAAGCCGCACGGGCAAGCCAATAAGTTCGTCTTATTAATGACGACATAATCATTGAACGCGCGTTCCTCGATCTGTCGATTCGACTCCTGGCTGACACGTTTCCACTGGTCTCTCGAGCTTCGCTGACCGTTGTGCATTTGTGGGGATCAGTTCTTTGCTCACTACGTACTATATAAGGTTAAGGCGCCTGGCACGTCATCATAGGCCTCAAACTTGATCCACTGGCACCAAACTTTTCATCAACTCCCTGGTAGCTAGAGATCGACATGGCCCCAACCAGTCCCAATGCCAACAGTGCTACGCTCAGCATGATGTTGCTGGTGGACACCGGGCGCGTTCTCTGTACGCCGAGGCGAGCAAGGACGTCGTCGACTTCATCTTCTCCCTCCTCGCCCTGCCCGTTGGCACCGCCGTCGAGCTTCTCGGGAAGGAATCCATGGTCGGCTGCGTCGGCAACGTGTACGCCAGCGTCGAGACCCTCGACGACGCCTACATCCTGCCCGGCGCAGCCAAGAGCGCGCTCCTCCACCCCACTATGCTCTCGCCGGCGGTCGGCACGTCTCTGTTCTGCTTGCCGGCGCCGCCGTCCGACCCGCCCCGCCCTACTAAGTTTTTCAGGTGCAGGAACAATAACTCCACCAGTGTGTTTGGCAGTGGTCGTAGTACTCGTACCGCATGCCGTGACTACGTGACGGACATGTCCGACTGGGTATGCCCATCGTGTGATAACCACATGAACACAGAGATGACATTTCTCACATCGGCGGAGCCAGCGAAATCGCCGGCCGAAGCGACTGCCGGATGCGAGAACGGGTTCGTGCAGGGCGTCGTGACGTACACGGTGATGGACGACCTGAAGGTGGCTCCCATGAACACCATCTCCGGCGTCACCATGCTCAACAACTTCGGCATCACTGACATCGGCATGCTCCAGGAGAAGACCGTGCAGCTGGGCTATGCAGAGGTAATAATCGTATATGCAAGCACTCGCTCACTGCTACTAAAAATCTCATGCCAAATCCATGCATGTAATTCTGTAGGGCTTGGACATCCTGCGCGTGTCGTTGCAATCGAACACGGTGCTCACCAACGTCTTCTTGGGGAAGAAACAGAAGGCTTGATGCGCTTCTGCGATGCAAGAGCATGAGAGTTTAATTGTCTGGTTTTCATTTTTTTTTGTCATTGTCCTAGTTTGATCCGTCGTATGGGAGATGGTTTATGACATGATCCTATCGCAGCCATGTATGGCAAGGCAAATATTGTAAAGCAACATGCTGCTTATTTATTTTCTGCAAGAACTGAAATCGGATGCTTCTGGTGTTTAATTCAATTCTTGCAACATGACATTGCTTTGAATCAGTTAAGGTCGCACTAGAAACGATGACCAAACCCGACAGATAGTTCTCCATCAGACCTAGACGCAATCGGAAATGATTCCTCTGCAATACTGTTGCATGAGGAACCCGGTAGAAGTCGAGACTCTGTTAACGGATCCTTCAATTTGCTAGAAAGTAGGCATTATCTTTACTAAATCATGGATTTAGTTTAACCATGATTTCACTACTAGTTCATGGATTTTGAAAAAAGATAAGAAAATACTGAACTAAAAAAATAACAAAGCTCCAAACTTAAAATCTGATTAAATGAGGTTCAGATCCAATGAAATTTAACCATAGCTCCAAACATACTCCTTTCATCCTGAAAAATAAGTTCCTAGCGAAGCTAAGGAGGTAGGAAAAAGACTAATATGCCCTCATGGACATATTGTTTGGTTATCAATAAAAGCAGTTTTAAGGTCAGCTCGTTAGGTGACCCTTTGTTTAAAAGACATCCTTATATTCATTTACTTGGGGGCAGAGGCATTTTTGCATGTCATTAACTCGAATGGGAAAGTTTAGTGGAGGATTAAATGATATTTGTGGAAATACACCTAAAACACCTTGTACCTTATGCTTAATGAGGGAGGGATTGTATGTTAAACCTTTGCTCAAAATATCTTAAAAATATACATATTCAAATATGTGGATTTGACCAAGAACGCAAGAAACAGCTTGGAAAATGAAAATTTGAGGGGGGTGTGTGTGTGTGTGTGTGTGTGGGGGGGGGGGGGGGTTACTAGGGGGATCAGCCTAAAGTTTTTCTTACACTAGTCCATCAATTTGTGCACCCGCATGGGCTAGTAAGATTAATAGACACTGCATTAAAAAATATTTAAAAATAGACCTTCTTATATAATAATAAAAAATATTTATCTATGACTCTCTCATTAGTTTATTATTCTGAAACAATATGCATATAGATGTGTTCATCTTTGTCCAGTTGTGATTGATTTTAATTAGTAATTACTTTGTACACTTTATCATCAGTCATATTTTTTTCACTTTACATTGCACCTCCACACAATGTGCTTAACACGAAGATCATCATTTTTCATTGCTTCCTCCCATGTATATATAAATAAATGCTCTACTTATTGATGCTGCTGCAGCTCAACACAAACTCCAGGACTAAAAATCAGTGGTAGGTTGCTGAGCAGCCACAATCGCAATGTTGCTGCTGCACTCACTGATAAAACGATTATATATTAACGATAACTTAAGTTAGTAATTACTATATAATTTTTTCATCTATATTTATACTCTTTCATTTTTAACAGGTATATGCGCTTGCATTTGTTTAATGAACTTTTAGTTTAAGCTACATTTTAACATAGAAATCTATATTATCATCAATTTATTTGTATGTTTATAAATATAAATGGTGACACATCATGTATACACTTTAATCTTTATTTTTTATACAAATAATGTAAGAAATAAACAACTTAGAATTCTAAATTGGTGTACCTTTTGATATTTTTTAATGGCATATATAGGTGATTTGGATTCAAATCTAGAGTTATTTTAAGTGTGTAAGTTAGATGCAAATTTAAGTGGTTACTTTAAGTTATTTTTTATAATGTTAGAAGCGGGCAATTTAGATACAAATTTATGTGTTCTTTTAAATTATCTTTTATAATGGCATAAGTGAGTAATTTATATGAAGATTAACGTGTTACTTTAGTTTGCTTTATATAATGGCAGAGGTGGGTGATTTAGATATAGTTTTATGGGATTACTTTAGAGTATTTTCATAATGGTAGAGGTGGATAATTTTTTTAAAAAAATAATAAATCCAATGGCTTTGATGATTTGAGTATCCAAATTAATGGCTAGATCCAATGGCTATTTTTCTAGAGCGTCCACCTAGGACCTAGGTGGCTTCACATGAAGGCTTCAAAATGGTCCTCCAATTAGTAATAGCAAGATAAAATGTCCTAGCACAAATTTGCCTTAAGAAAAAAAACACGTCAAGATGCAAAAAATTATGAAATAAGAAAAATCACCAAAAAGAGCTCTAAAAATAGAAAAAATAACAAATTCAAAATCTCGAAGAATAAGAACACTTTAGCACATTTTTCATATATAATATCTCAAGATGAATAATTATAAGCCTATTCTAGTCTAATACATAGTTTAGATGTCAACCCGCTCAAATCAAAAGAGTCCCTCCTCCTCTGCACCTCTCTCTAGCCTTAGCCGAAATTAAACTCTCAACCACACAAATAATAATAGTGACGATCCAACCACCTTTCCCAAGCCTTGATGCCACATGCCCTCTGACTCACCGCAGCAGGTTATGTGGCCCAAATCGGAAAACCATACCGCGCTCGTGCTAACGGGTTTTTGAGTGGCACAAACCTTGCTTAATTTGTCCTTCCGTGGATCACGTGTCCTGGTTACATCGAATGTGCGATACAAGGCATGCGTAGGAAGGGAAGGCGTAGTGTCAAGATAATCAATTGATCTGAAACGTACTGTAGTGGTTATCCAAGTAGCAAAATCCAATTGATCACGATATATAAACACTAGCACTCGTTCCCGTCTATTCGCATAGCCTGAAATAATTGCGGCCTCTCGGCCCTTTCAGTTTTCACCTTCCACTCCCAGATCGACCAGCAATTGCGGTATACATAGACCATCTCAGCACAGCGCGATTGTTCTCCAAAAAGTTGTCGTGAATCTGTTTCAGATCCCATTCCGCCGAGACGGCATGGCCCCAACTAATCCTGATGCCAACAGCACCACGCTAAGCATGAAGCTGCTGATCGACACCAAGTCCCAGCGCGTTCTCTACGCGGAGGCCGGCAAGGACGTCGTCGACTTCCTCTTCTCCCTCCTCACCCTGCCCGTCGGCACGGTCGTCAAGATCCTGAGCAACGACTCCATGGTCGGCTCCATCAGCAACCTCTACGGCAGCGTCGAGAAGCTGGACGAGACCTACGTCCGCTCAGCCGGCACGAAGGCCGCGCTGCTCGCGCCGGCCGGAGCTTATCACGAAGGCGCCAAGCTGCTGCAGCTGCCGGAGCCGGAGCACGCGTCCATGGAGCTGTTCCGCTGCAACAACTATTCCGAGTGCGTGTACTTGTCCAAGGTGCGTGGCGCTCGTTGCCCGATCCAGAGGTGCGGCGGCCAGATGAACACGAGGATGATCCTCGACGTGGGCTCGAGCGGCGGCGCATCTGGAGGCGGGGACATAGCGGCTGCGACGTCTGCTGTCGGGGCCACTGGTTTTGTGAAAGGCGTCGTGACGTACACGGTGATGGACGACCTCAAGGTGGCGCCCATGTCGACCATCTCCGGCATCACCCTGCTCAACACCTTCGGCATCACCGACATCGGCATGCTCCAGGAGAAGACCGTGCAGCTGGGCTACGCAGAGGTAATCCATTGATGCACATTTGTTACCGTACTCCAAATTTTGCCTTTCTCGACCAAAAAAAGAAACGCGAAAGTTTTACTACGAATTAGCACGTTGTAATAGCCGGTGATGTGTTCGCGTTTGCACTTTGCAGGGCTTGAAGATTCTGAAGGCGTCGCTGCAGTCCAAGACGGTGCTCACAGACGTCTTCCTTGTGAAGAAGTAATCGTAGTCGTCGTTCGAGGTCTTCAGATGCTGTCGTCGTGCTATACTAGATCTTGGTGGTTCTCGTCTCAACGTCAGAGTCTTGTCGCTTGATTTACTACTACTTTGCAAGTCCATTTTGGGTACAATCTGATCATGTCCCTTGAATCCTTGATGACGTTGTTGGTTCCGTACGATTCAATCAAGAGGAATAATCGTAATGGATGATGCGTCTTTACCAGATCTGATTTTTGGAAGGACATGCATGTTGAGCAGGAGTAGTTGCCAACTCAAATTATATTCGATCCAAACTGAAAAGATACGCGCCCTTCCACATTATCATTACCCGAGAGTCATGTTCCTGTGCACTGCACGGCAACCGTGTCCCGAACTCTCCTCTCCATATATTTAGTTTACCTGCTCGCGGGAAATCCTCCGTCCCACAACGAAACATCTCGATCAGCCCATCGATCGATCTACCCGTGACCTCGAGACGTGCGACCTAGGTCTCGATCTTAGACAATGGGCAACGCCGCCGCCATGCCGTCGGCGTTCCCGGCGGCGCCGTTGGCGACCCCGACGATCAAGCTGCTGATCGCCAAGGACGCGCAGGTGGTGGTCTTCGCCGAGGCCGGCAAGGACGCCGTCGACTTCCTCCTGGGCCTCCTCGTCATGCCGCTCGCCAAAATGTTCAGCCTGCTCGGCATCGGCAAGGAAAAGGACATGCCGCTCGCCGCGCTCGCCAACCTCTACGCCAGCGTCCACCGCATGGACCCCGAGTACATCCAGAGCCCGGAGACGCGGGCCGCGCTGCTCAACCCGGCGCCGGCGGACCCCGCCCTCGCCGCCGCCGCCAGGGGCTACCCCTCCCTCGTCCAGCCGCCGCCTCCGCCGGCTCATTTACCGGCGCCGGCGAGGCCATTGCCGAACGGCGCCTGCAGAGCGCCGTCGTCGTTATTGTCGCCGCTGCCGCCGGGCCTGTCGTCGTCGCTGAAGGGGATGGCGCGCCCGCCGCCTTTCAACTTCGGCGGCGGCGGCGCGTACCAATGTAGTGACGACGCCTACCACGCCGAGAAGCAGGAGCAGGAGAGGAGAGGCTTCGTGCGGGGCCTCGTGACGTACACCGTCATGGACGACCTCAGCCTCACGCCCATGTCCAACATCTCGACCATCGCCAGGCTCCACAGCCTTGGCGTGGACTACAGCGCCCTCGAGGAGAGGACGGTCAAGATTGGATACCAAGAGGTAATCCAGTAATACATACACTTTCCAAGATTTTACTCTTATAGAGTACTATCATCTACTACAACGCTGGTTTTTTTATTTTTAAAGAATCCGGCCGGGTGGAAATCGAACTTTTAATTTCTTGCACAATTTCTACCTTGCAAATGAAATTAATCTAAGCATGCACACACATGAGATTTGCAGGGTTTGGAGATCCTGAATGCGTCGTTGAGGGACTCCAAGACTGTGCTGACTGACGTGTTCCTGGCCAAGAAGAAAGAGAAGAGGGCGCGCACAGCCGGCGACAAGAACGGTGCAACCAGCCAACAGCAAGAGAAGAAAGCGCGCAATGATCCAGCGGCGGGAAAAGAGTTAGCTACTGAATAGATAGTTGTTTATCGGCGTGCTAAACTTTTTATGAATTTTTTTTATAAAGATTGCTGCTGGTCTGCAAGGAGTGTTATGGTTATCATTAGGGTTGTGAAGTTTGCTTTTCATCCATTGCAATACATTATTTTAATAGGATTTGTGGCTCCAGTTTCATTAGTATTGAGAAAGGGAGAGGGTTCTCTAGATAACCTTACTTGTTTGTCCTCCTTTTATTTACCTTTGGAACACAAGAATATACCCTCTTTTGGATTCCCCACGAGCACGAAGATGGGTGGTGGTGTTGATGCGGCTGCCCACATGGTTGGCGTTCTTCTAGAGCAGTGGTTGCCGATAGGGCTACTAGCTGTTGGCGGTGGAGTTGTGGAGCTGCAACAGAGGATACCGGCTGATTAATGTTGTTGAGTTGAGCTGCTCAAAAAAAAAAAAATGTTGTCTAGTTGAGCTGAGAGTTGTGATGTGGGGTGCGTCGTCGTTAATGTCCAGCCGGCCAATGGGTGTCGTTGAGAACGGTAATGCTCCAGGTAAGACGTTTCCGGTCCGTTGTAACATCTAAAATATACGTTTGCAAAAATCACGTATTAAAACACAGTGAAACATATGGATGCAGGAGTAAAAATTTCCGCCGCAACATCAGAGCCATGTTTCATACAACATCCGTTCAATTCATGCAACACCAAAATAAAACTAATGCAATACCGAAATCATGCAGCTGCAACAATCAAAAGCTTCTATTGCAACACCATGGGGGGCTCGCCATCGCCGCCACGTGGAGCTCGCCACCGGCCTGGAGCAATTCAAGGTTATTTCAATTGCACTCGTCGTTCATTAAATTTTACACACGTTAGCTTTGTATTCTAACCCATGCATCATATTTTGTAGGCCCAGATGGAGGCATCGTTCCAGGCGCACGTCCAGGCGACAGTCCAGGAGCAGTTGCGGGCCCAGACAGAAAGGATTGAGCAGGAGAATGCAAGGAGATGGGAGGCCTATGCTTAGTACATGCAGTCCTTAGGCTTTCCGCAGCCTCCGGTGTCACCGTTCGGTCCACCACCTGGAGCTCGTGCCGGTACTCCGACTCCTGTGAGTGACTTCATAGCCGTGTACTTTCATTTGTTATAGTGACTTAGCACTTTCCATTCTTAGGATACAAAGTAGAAAGACTTAGTATATAAACTACAATGACTTAGTAAAATCACTTAGCTTAACACATTCAATATCTGCAACTTTGGACAGAATTAATCAGCGGCATCCAATGAAGGGCCAATCAATCCAGATCTGTCGCCTCCGTGGAGTCAGTGGCCGTCTCCATAGGGGATGCAGGCTCGCTCGTGGCAGGGGCCGCCGACTCAGCCGTGGCAGGGGCGTCGCCTCAGTCGTTGCCGTCTCAGCTTCCGCCGTCGTCGTCGCAGATGCCGCCCTGGGCTTGGGCTACGCAGCAGATGCATCCGCCTCCGCCGTCACCGCCGGCGGACGAGTGAGTGGTATGTATCATGGTTTCTATGTATTGACTTTGTATGAACTTGGTTCTGGACTCTGTACTTGTATGGACTCTGTATAAACTTGTTTATAGACTTTGGACTCATATCGACTCGTATGGACTGTATATGAACTTGTTTATGGACTTTGTATGAATTTCTGTGGCCGTGTATGGCTTATGGTGTTCGTGAGCTGGTGAAGCGATATATGAATGTCTGTGATGCATATAAACTGCCTGTGATGTTAATTGTGATGCATATGAACTGCCTGTGATTGATTTGCTGTTTGGAGGACATTTCAAAGAAAAACAACAAAAATTTGGACGGGGAAGGGTGTATGCCGTGTGCAAAGCACATGGCACACGACAAACTATGGTTGTTTGCCGTGTGCATCCCACGTGGCACACGGCAAACAGCCGCCTCCGCCGGCCACCGTCAGTTACCATTTTTTGTCGTGCGGGACCCATGGCACACGGCAAACCAGAGCGCCACACGGCAAAGCTCTTTGCCGTGTGCCCGTGATACGGCACACGGCAAAGATGGCTTTGCCGTCGTAGGGTTTGCCGTGTGTCATTTTGCACACGGCAAAACCTTTGCCGTGTGTTTTATGGCTTTGCCGTGTGCCTGACCCGGAATCCGGTAGTGAACGGCCCAACCTCGAGTCCAATCCAATCCGATCCATCGCCCATCTCGATCAACATGAGCGCCGCCGCCGCCACGCCGTCGTCCAGCACCTCCACCATGAAGCTGCTCGTCGACAAGGCGTCCCAGCGCGTCCTCTTCGCGGAGGCTGGCAAGGACGTGGTCGACTTCCTCTTCGGCATCCTGACCATGCCGCTATGCGCCGCCGCGAGCCTCCTCAGCGCCGGGGACGCCGCTACCTCCGAAGCCGACGTCCTCGGAAGCTTTGCCAACGTCTACGCCAGCGTGGAGAACATGGACGCGGCGTACATGCAGTGCCCGGAGGCCCGCGACGCGCTCATCGTGAACAACACCCTGCCGTCAGGCCCCTCCACCCGTCTCCTCCCCATCACCAGCGCCGCCGCCGCCGCCTACGCCGCCGCCACTGCTACCAACACCATGGCGGCCCCGAGCTACAACCCCTACGTGTGGCCGTCGTCGGCCGCCGGCGGGATGCCGACCAGCAGCATGCCGCAGGGATGCCCATGCCAAACCTACGCGCCACCGCCGTACCATCCGGCGCCGGCACACGAGAGCGCTGCTGCCGTCGGCCTGCTGCCGGCGCCGGACGCCGGGCTCGCCCTGCTGCCGCCGGCGCTGTACCGGTGCCACGCATGCTACGCGCTGGGGTCGATCCAGGGGACCAAAGGGTTCGTCCAGGGCGTGGCGAGCTACACCGTCTTGGACGACCTCACCGTCAAGCCGGCGACCAACGTACGTGTCCACCGTGGCGCTGCTCGGCACCCTCCGCGTCAAGGACCTCGACGCGCTCGAGGAGAGGACGGTCACCGTCGGCCGCAAAGAGGTGAACGTTCTTTAATTGGTGCATATATGGTAGCTTAATTTAATTTATTTCCCTGTTAATCACGTGTGTGCACATGCCTGCTAATTAAATTTGTGTGAATGGCCTTGCAGTGTTTGGAGATCCTCAAGGTGCATGGGGTTAAAATCCAAGACTGTTCTGACTGATGTCTTCCTGCCAAAGACGACCAAGAAGAGGGCGCGCACTGCCGGCGACAAGGACGACGACGATGACTCTAGTTCTGAGTAGGGCAGGGCCTCCTAGTCGTAGAAATATTGGTGGAGAGACAAATACGCATTGTGGAGTGAGCTCTTAAGTTGTTTAACTTGTTTATATCACGTTTGCCATTACCACTATGAGTTAGTACATATCAGGACGATTGAGGTTCTGTTGTTTTAGATCCTAAATTTCTGGCCCATGACATGTACAATACCCTTCTTCTTCCTTGAGCCCCCATGTAGAAGATCATTTTCGCACTCCATGCCGGCTCGATCCTTTCCGGATCTGCACGCCCCATCTATATAGTATATACAATCTTTTTTTAACAAAAATATTTAGTATACAATCAGTTGTCTCAATCTGCCTATCCCCAAATCGATCAACGTGATGAGCAGCAACACCGCCGAAACTGCTGGTGGACACCAAGTCCAAGCGCGTCGTCTTCGCGGAGGCCGGCAAGGACGGGGGCGACTGCCTACCGCAGATGCGGTATCCCGCCCACCGCCGCACGTACCCCAAGGCACCCTGCCTTTTTTTTCTGCGAATACCCACGTAAGCCAAGCGCGTCAGGTCAGCCCAAAGCGCTTCGTCTTTTTTCAGCGAGCACCCACGCAAGCAGGTCAGGCACGTCAGTTCCGCAGGACCTTGAACAGAGATTTTTTGAAAAAAAATCGTATATCATAAACTAGTTACCGAAATAAAATTCCGATTATACCACTAGATTTCTTATCACGAGACCTTCAAAACTAGACCACACTTGACTAAGTTTACAATTAAAAAAATCGAAACATTTTTTAAATAGGAGAAACAATTCATCCGATTTTAGCAACTAAAACAAATAATCTAATCTCACGGAACAAAAATGTCGTATAGAAAGAACATAAATTTTAACACGTGGAACAAATCATCTAGTGGAATAAAATATTATCATATAGAAGCAAATTAAAGTGGAACAAATCATGTAACTTGTGAAACAAAAATATCATATGGAAGGAACATAACTATTAACATGTGGAACAAATCATCCAGAGAAATAGAATATTATAAAAAAGGTAAAATTAAAGTGGAACAAAAATATTGTGTGGAAGAAACATAAATACTAACATGTGGAACAAATCATCTAGTTAAACAGAATGTTTACCAGAAAAAGACAAATTAAAGTGAAATCATGTAACATATAGAACAAAAATATCATAAAAAACATAAATAATGGTACAAATTATACTACACGAATTATCTTTAAACTAAAAGAAAGAAAAGAATACATCAGAAGAGAATACATTTTAAAATAGGGAAACTAAAAAAGTGAAAGAAAAAATAAACAAGAGAAAAAAGAAAAATAAATAGGAGGAAAAAATAAAACACAACGTGATAAAAAACTAAAAAAATAAGAAAGATAAAAATAAAACATGAAACGGCGTACATGCACGCAGCCATACATGTTTCTTTACTATCGAGGTATGGAAATCTAATCTACATAGTACGTAAAAGAATACGTAGAAAAAATAAAACAAAAAAATAATAAAAAAGTGTCTAACTCACCTGCTGCTGACGGCAAGGCGTGGGCTTGGACTGGCCTACCTAGGCCCAGCTGCATGCAGCATCCACGACGACGAGCTTAGGCTGGCCGCCTGGCCTACCGGGCCCCGCAGCCTGCAGCGCGCAGGAGCAAATCTGCATGCAGTGCGGCAAGTGGAAGAGTGTACGGTGAAGGCGTATGAACCGCATGTGCGGTGCATAGAAAATCCGGGCAAGGACGCCACCGACTTCATCTTGGGCCTCCTGGCCATGCCGATCGGCGCCGTCCCGAGCCTGTACCGCGCCGCCGACGTTGTCGCAAGCGTCGTCGGGAAGATGGCCGACAAGCAGAGCACGGCCACCCGGGAATGCCTGCTCGCATATCCCTCGCCGGCGTATCCCTCTGCTTTCTCTGCCGCCGCCGGAGCCCCTTGTGCTTCACGCGGAACCTGCATCTGCGCTGTCTCCAAGTTCTACGCGTGCCACTGTCAGGCACGCCGTGCCTCGCGTTTCCCTGAGGGCGGAAACAGAGTGCTCGTACGTCCAGGGTGAGGCGGCGACGTACATCGTCATGGACGACCTCACCATGACGCCCATCACTGCGGCGAACGTCTCGCGCGCCGCGCTGCTGAAGGAGTTTGGCGGGGAAGTCATGGACATTGCCGCGCTCGAGGAGAGGACGGGCCATGTCGGGAATGAAGAGGTGAAAATCGAGATGTTTGCAGTTCACCTACTTGTTTCGTCTAACCCTTTTGCTGTTGTCTGCTAATGAAATGAACATGCATGGACGACGCACTTGCAGGCTCTGAGGATTCTCAAGGCGGCGTTGCACTCCAGAACCGTGCTGACAGATGCATTCCTCCCCCAAGGAGGAGGAGAGGAGGAAGGAGGAGAAGGAGAAGGGAGTCCTGCCTCGTAGAGGGCGGCAAGCCACAGATGTTTAGAATTACTATAAACACCAGGAATCAAAACACATCAAGGGACAAGAGCACTCATGTTTTAGAATGCTTTTCTACGTTTGCACTCCAAAGCCCAGAGAATCAGGCAGTTTCATTTTTGATCAACACACAGCCGGTTTTGGTTCGCCGCCGTGCACCACGTTCTCGCCACCGTCGCCCTGGCTAGGTGGCATGACGGCCTTCATCTCATCAACGTTCCATGCACGCGGACTCGATCGGTCGGTTCCATTCCAGGAACCAGACCGTCACGCCTCGTCTATATATGAGCGATTGATCGATCAACCGGCGCCGGGGAGCACGATTTATTCCATCAGCCAAACATGAGTAGCGGAACTGCCGCCACGCCGGCGCCGTCGCCGCCGACCATGAAGTTGTTCGTCGACACGGGATCCCAGCGCGTCATCTTCGCGGAGGCCGGCAAGGACGTCGTCGACTCCATCTTTGGCATCCTCGCCATGCCGCTCGGCGCCGCCGCGCCCCTCACAACATTTACGCTCCGGCACCGCCGACACACCTTTCAGCGAGCCGGCGGCGTTGTCCTTCCCGTTCGCTCCTGCTGTACCACCACACATGCTCACATTCGACCCGACGGCGGCCCCCTTTTGTTCTCCTGCAAGACAGACATGGGAAACGAGGTTCCCTTTCGGCGTCCCGCCGCCGGTACCCAAACCGCCGGCGCCGGCGCCGGCAGTCACCGGCGTCAAATTGTTATGCCCAGATCCGAATTGTGCTCTCCCGCTGTTCCTCTACCGCTGCGATGCCTGCCGCGCCGCGCGTCTGCCCAAGGGGAGCGGAGGGTTCGTCAAGGACCTGGCGGCGTCGTCGTACACCGTCACGGACGACCTCACCGTGGCGCCCGCGTCCGGCGCCTCGAGAATCGTCGCGCTGCTGAAGAGCCTCGGCGTCAAGGACCTCGACGCGATCGAGGAGAGGACGGTCAACGTCGGACGCGAAGAGGTGTAGAAGATCGACGGTCTCATCGTCGTCATCGATCCATGCTTTTTCTCATTTCTGGTTCGATTTCTCTTCTGGCTTCTTTTTAACTTGTTGCCGTCTGGTAAATACTTGCAGGCTCTTGGGATTCTCAAGGCGGCGCTGCACTCCAAGACCGTGCTGACAGATGCGTTCCTGGCCAAGAGGACGAAGAGGGCGCGCGTCTCCGGGCCTCTCGTCGTGGAGATTAGAGAGCAAGCATTCATAGACGTACAAACTATGCGACAGATTCTGATTAAAGGATGTGGCTGATTAGAGATTATTCCATGATTGTTGATTTGCACACAGTCATGTACTGCGTGTGCTACCTTGCTGCTTGCACCAGTACAGTTCCATTTGTACTATCGCAACCTGTAACTAGCAGTCTAGCATGCGCTCAAATGCTATGATCTGCAGTCAATACAGTTGAATTTCCTGCTCCAGGCATCCATGATCCATCCAAGTACTTGGGCTAAACTTGCATCCGGCGAAGCAAAACGTCGATGAGCACTATCTTGACTGCAGCGACACCTTGAGGATCTCTTTGCTCTTTGCACTAGCGAAACCAGTGTGAAACAGAGTGGTAGTCTGGTAGATCACCAACGACACCAAATTAAACGCAGCTGCTCGCCTCTCTCATGGGGAAAGAAGGTCTTAGCTCAACAGTTTGTGTGTCGCATACGAACAACAGCTGCCAATTGCATGCCACAGTGATCTCCGTATGACCGTCGGGAATTCGCCCCCAACTACTAATTGCCTTGAGATGACAACTATTATGTGATTCTATAGACTTAAATATATACGTTAAGTCATATGGCACTCTCTTCATGCTAGTCAAAAACGCTTTTTAGAAGCAATCCTTTACAAGTTTCTACGGTACATCTGCCTAGAATAGTGCAATTTGTAGTGTAGATTGCAGTGTCATGTCTGTTTTAAATCTCTATTTTGGTGTTGTGCACCCATTTTACATCCCAACAACTTATGCGATGTTTAATTGTTCATGCTCCACGAGGGTTTTCAAAGGTGCCCACAAGTTTGTTGCAAGGTAACAGGGGAACACAATCAAAATCAAGTGCACCAACCCTTTCAACCATCTCATGTCATCGTTGTCGTCTTTTCAAGTGAAAATAAACGCAGTTCCACCTTTAGCTAAAGCGAGAGGAGAATTAGAGGTAGGAATAAAAAAACTGTGGGTAAAACTAACTAAAGAAATGAATAGAAATTTTGCAAAAAGCTACTATGGGAGCAAAATGACATTAGAGTACTACTATGGAGAACCTGCCATCTATTGATGAGGTATGCTCGACTGAGAACTTCACATTTGGTACACATTTTAGTTATGATACATGACTAGTGTGTGCACATATATATGTGTGTGCTCGTACGCGTGCTTTTGTGAGGACATTCACTTCCCACTTGCAGAGGAGGAGGAGGATTTGTCATCAGGAAAGAAGGATCATAGAAGAACAAGAACGACTAAGATATTGATTAGAGTGAACTTGTTCAATAACCTATGCTCCCGCATGGGCTAATGATTTTATAAACCATTGTAATAGAAAGTTATTTAAAAATAGACCTTCTAGCTAAAAATCAAAATAGTTACTTACAACTCTCTTATTTATTTAATATTCTAACATAATACACATATTGGTGTGTACTTGTCTTTGTTCCATTGTGATTATTTTTTAGTTAATTACTCTATACACTTTCATATCAACATTCATACATTTTTTATACTTTCCATTGCATCCATACATTGTGTTCAGCATGAAAATCTGTATTTTACATAATATGCTCACATACATATATAAACTAGTAAGATGGTTCGGGCCAACAACGTTGATATCTTTATGCTAATATTTAGTTAGTTTAGTGCAAAATAAATGTGTTTAAATTATTGTGTTTAGTCATTTCATTGTATAGATTGGTATCATCTTTGGTTTTCATTATCATATTCGGTGGCATGTCTTTTAGAAACATGAATTCTAAAGAAAAGAAAATATCTTATATATAAACATATTTTTATATTTACTGAAGCAATATAAATATTTAAACACTTTCGATAGGAATAATTTTTTAGATTTTTATGGTGATTGTGGGGAGCGCCCGCGTTACGGGTCTCCCGAAGTACTTGCATTAATCCTGGAATAATCTTAATACAAGTAATTCCGCACAAGGGGTGTTCAAACCAACACCAGGTAACTTTTATTGATAATTTACATTAATGTACAGCTTAGAGTCTGTACAAGGGTTTACAAGCGGGCCTCAAAGCCTCCGTCTTATTCAAATAGTATAAAGCTACCGGTACTACGTAGAGCTTCAACGCCGCGGATGTGTTCGTCACTATTCTGGACCTTCGTCGTCCGCCTCGTCCTCGGCGAGCTCCTCTGGTATAAAGGGAAAGCAAGGGTGAGCACTCCTGACAGGGGTACTCAGCAAGACCCATAGTAATTTTATGAATTTTCTAAGTTTGGTCCTGGAGGGGCATGACCTCCCGGTTAGTGAACAAAAGTATTTATCAACCTGCGGGAGAGTCCGCGGGTCACATTAAATTCAGTGTGATCTAATCGTCGGGGACTTTAACCAATTGGACTCTTCCCGAGATTCTCGGCTATCCAGATAGATTCATCGCTCTGCAGAGGTCGTACTTCTCTGTCCCGCATTCGGTCAGCCCGTACCGCATACTTAGGCGGTACTGCCCTACGAGATCCGTTCCCACCAGCGTCTATCTCTAGACAGCCCCTCCCTAGCTCTGTCCATGGAAACTATTGGGGCCTAAGTAGGAGTCGCACATGTCCACAAAAGCACCTTCCCTCGGTATTGATTCATCAAAGATGTTTATCGTGGCAACTCTGCCACCAGGTCATACCGACCTTGTTACCTGCGACTCGTACCAGCCAGACCCAGCCCTCTGTTGGGGTCTGTCTCCAATAGTTCTGTTACCCATCCGTGGCCCCTTGGGACAGGTTACCAAGGCTGGCTAGCGGGGTGTGGATCAAGTCCTCACATAAATAGGCATTCCCAAAGGCTATGCCCTTTTGGCATGCAGAACTGTACTAGAAAATGGAAAGATTCTCCCGCGAACCGGTCCTTAGTGGCGACCGAGAGTGGCTCTTAGGATAGAATCTCCCTCGAGATTATCCTTCCACTCCCTGGTCTTTCAGAATAAACAGTGTAATTTAAGTGTCGGTTTTCAAGATTTATCATCATTGCATGCTCATATAAGAAAGGTAATTTTGCATAATTATTATTATTGGCGGGATTTGCCTTGCCCTGCGTCGGGGTCGTTCCCTGCTTCCTCTTTGTAGTCGGGATCTTCGACGTCGTTTTCGGGGCTTAGAGCCTGCAAGTTAATCACACAGATCAATACACCAATCAAGGGTTAAAAGGGTGGCTTCACTATTTAAATGGATTTAGACCTAGAAGGGAAGATAATTTATTCCAGGGGTTGTGAGTTGGGTTTTTGTGAGAAAAGGGTATTTCTAGGCTTAGAAATTATTCTAAGATTTTTGGTGAATTTTTGGAATTTTTGGAAAGCTCTAAGGTGGAGAACTAAATTCTTGTGTGTATTAAACCGGGTGTACCTAGCAATTTCCCAGGGGAGAGAGACCGGCTCGCGGGGGCGCGGACCCGCGCTGTTACTGTGTTGTGCTCCCGTGGACGACGGCCCATGGACCGAAGGACCGCAGGGTTCTTGGTTCACGTGGACCGGATGCACGGAGGGAGGAGCAGGGGAACTAGCGGTCGCGCTGGCGCGGATGTGCCGAAGGCCCATGGGGCCACGGCTTGCATGGCAGCCACGCGGGCGCCAGTTGGGTGAGTGCGGCGGCGGAGGCAGGGTGCCTCGCCGAAGCTCGGCGCACCAGCCGTTCTAGGCCACGGGAAGGACTAGAAATCGGCGTGGGGATAAAGGGCGGCATCGTGGGGTGGTGGAGCATGCTCTGGCGTAGCAGCGAAGCTCGAGGCGGCAGGCGGCGCGAATGGGAAAGCGGGGTAGGGGTGTTCCTGGGGATCTAGAAGCGGCTTGAGCACGGCCTGGGG
The DNA here is from genome assembly GCA_015476505.1 of Urochloa ruziziensis. Lineage (NCBI taxonomy): Eukaryota > Viridiplantae > Streptophyta > Magnoliopsida > Poales > Poaceae > Urochloa > Urochloa ruziziensis. The sequence goes on from CM027122.1 coordinate 4,201,924, forward strand.
GTGCGTGGGGTGCGCCGGCGTGTTTGGGTGTGGGAGAGAGAGAGACGACCCGGCCGGCAGCTTGCCGGGCTACGACGGCGCTCGGGGGCCTGACGGCTCCCGGCCGGGGGCGGGTGTGGGGAAAGAGTGGGGCGATGGCGTAACTCGGCGTGGGGTCACTTACCAAAGTGCGGCAGCGGAAGGCTTCCGGCGTAGCCTCGGCCGATCGTGCGGCGGCGGCGCGCTCGGCCGGCGCTCGGCGTGCATGTGTGCAGTGTGTGTGGCGAGTGGAGGTGGGGTTGAAAGGCTAAGAGGGGCGCGAAAGCTATTTATAGCCCGGAGGGGGTGCTTTGGAGCTCCTCCGGCGCCCTCCGTGGCCGGACGCGTGGCGGGGAGGGAGCTTAAGGCGGCGACGCGTGCCCCCCAGCGGCGAGCTCCGCGCGAGGCCAGGGAGAGTGGTCGGCGCCGCACTTGGGGTGCGGTGGAGGGCCGTGGGGGCGACACGCGGCGTGCTCGTCCCCCTAGGCTTCATCCGTGCCGGTGGAGGCGGATCGGGCGACGATGGCGGAGGCATGGGCGCGCGGCGGAAGGAGGAAGTAGGAGGGGTGAACGGTGACGTCAGCGCGACGTCACCAGGGAGGCGGGCCGCGCGCGTGGAGGAGTCTGAGGGGGTGGAACGGACTTAGGGAGAGGGAGGCGTAGCTGGGTTGGGCCGCGGGGAAGGCGGGGAAGAGGTGGGCCAGTCGTCGGGTTCCGGCCCAGTGTGAAGGTTTAACCCTTTTCTTTTTCTATTTTCCTTTTCTCTATTTTGAGTTTGTTTGAGTTTGGATTTGAATTCTATTTCAAATCCAACTTGTGTTGTTGGGAGGATTTATGCTCTAAGGTTATTCTAGGGTTAGAGCAAGTATATGCACATGGTTTATTTCAGAAATAAACTAATCCATTATATTTTTTAATGCATGGTCCTATTCAAATAAATCAAGTTTTAATTGTTATAATTTTTTTAAATTCTTTTTAAATGCTTTTTAAACTGTAGGGTGTTACAGTGATGTGCATGTCTGTGTGTGGGTGTTTGTTACACAACAAATTATCTTCAGGAATATATATATATATTAGATTTTTTATGGTGATTTATGCTACCACGGTCGTCAAGCCACATATGCATGTTCTTCTAATATCTAGATGAGTGGTTCCATATGCTAAAAAACAAATTTCTAATTATTAGAAGAATTTTTACTTTAGCCATCAATTGCTACTTTAGAAGAATAACCTAGAATTTCCATGTTCAAAGTGGTGACCGTCCCTTGGCTTCTACGAATTTATCTTTGCTTGTTTCTCCTTGGACATGTTGGATCTCTATAGATTTTCTATTCTTACCACCAAATATATGCATCTAGCTATATCTATCTATTTGTCTCATCCCGGCACCATGCATGTTAATATGGTGCCCAACCCTCCAATTAGGATGGTTTTCGTAGCATTAACTAGATTGCCACATAAGACTTTTTAGCTTAGGTGGTACCGTATTCAATAAGAAAGAGAGTAGAGAGAAAGAAAATAGATCTTGTATGAGACCCAGTTTCTACACGAGAACACATGTACTAGACACTAACAAACTTTGCATTGGGGGATAATGATTTCTTCATGATAGATAAAGAATAAATATAGTTGGTAGTGATGAGAGATGATGAATTTATTAAGGACCCACACTAAGAAATCATGTGTTGTGAAGTGTAGTTTCTAGAATATTATGTGGCAACATGAAAACTACCCATAGACACTATGAGTTGGGATTGGTCTGAGTATCTCCAGACCCTACAGCAAGAAAAAACAATATATGTTATAGAGAGGGGCAGCGAAATAACCAGATTAGCACAATACTTTCTAACGTTCGTTTTTCCGAACACCTTGCCTGCACGAAAAGATTTTCAAGTGGTTACGTTACATGGTTTTGAAGGTTTCGGGTAGGGTAACCATATCACCATCTGAACACTTTTACATGCACATTCATACATTTTTCACTTTGCATCACATCTTCATACATCGTGTGATTCGTGTTTAACATGACAATCAATATTTTGCAACGTTTCCTTCCAACATATATAAACTGTGATGACATCCATCATGTCATGCATTTGCGCCTTAAATTTTTTTTTTTTGAATGAACCGGCATTGTACCAATTTTTTTTATGATAAAGAAGAGAATAATTTATTTTTTGAAGGCAAAAACTGTAGGAGAGTTCCCCACAACACTTCATTTTATATTTTTAAGAACCAAACAAAAAGTCACAGAGGGATATATACAAGCATGAGGGGAGGTAGAGAATATACATCTGCAGCTAGAAAATAAGACTTAGCCATTGTAACAGCATAGTTCGCCGGTCTTCTCTAAGCCTCAAGGCTTGGAGCTTGATCTGGTAAGAGAATAATTTATTACTAATAATAATGATAAAATAGGTGTTAGTATCGTACATTAGTTTACTTTTGGACCTTTTTGCATAAAGAACATGTAGATAATTTGATTAATATTCAGATAGTTACTAGGTTATCTTAACTAACTCGAGCTGGCCGGGCCCAACAACTGCCCGTGTTTCGGCCGGTACGGGAAGATGGGTCGTGCGAATCGATAGTGATCGAGACGAGAGTGTGTGCAGCTAGCTTGGGCAATCTGGCCACCAATCACGCGCGTGCTTTGTTTGTTTTGCAGCTTGTGCAGCCATTCTATGCATGTTTAGTTTCTTTCATTTTGCAAAATAAAAATTTACAAAATGAGATTTTTATCTGAATGGGTACTAAATGTGAATGAAAAAAAGAACTCATTACATTGATGGTGTGTATTTCGCAAGATGAATCTAATAAGTCTACTTAACTCATAATCTGTAATAGTGATGCTACAATAACAATTCACTAATCATGGTTTAATTACCCTCATTAGATTCGTCTCGCGATCTACAAGACAGATTTGTAATTAGTTTTATTATTAGTCCACGTTTACTACTTTTAAATGATATTTTTCGCTTTATAAAAATTTTGCAAAACGAAACTAAACAGGGAGGTGCTACTGTTGTGTCACTGTGCAACGGGTTCCTGTTGTGCCTAGACCTGCACATTTTTTGTGTCGCTCTGGTATAACGAGACGTGGCGTGGTGAAATGGTAGCAGAGACTCAGAGAGTGCAGTGACCTCAACCTCATCGTTGCCTTTGCTGCAGCACTGAAAAAGGCCTGCGCATCGACAATAATCCCCCATCAGAAATTTTGTCAAGCCGCAACGGAGCAGGGTAAATTGTTATACAGTCATCTCTAATCTTCATGTGTTACAATGGCCTTGTTTTACCTATCCGTAGGTGTCATCTTATGGTACTCCCTTCGTCCCACAATGTAACCATTTTTAGGATTTAAAAATTGTATCATAGTGTAAGCATTTCTAGGGATAAGATTAATGTTGGCAATAGCCCGCTAATAGTCCGCTATAGCTCCGCTATAGCTTTTTGAGACAGATGCCGCGACGATATTGCAAATATTATCGCTAATGCCGTTAACTCCGCTATAGTGTGAAATAGTGCCGCTAAAAGCGCCGCTAACTCCGCTATGACTGAGTTATGAACTTATATATTTGTAATTTATGAACTACGAGTAATAACTGATGACTTATTGTGTGTATTGTGACTTATTTTTATATGTTACTTATATTTGCACTCATGCCTAGACTTATACTTATGAAATATAAGATGAAATATTTGAAATTATAAAGTTTTAGCCTAAATTTTACTGTTGTTTTACATACCGCTAAAGGCAATAGCTTCCGCTATAGCTGCGTTGTAGCTTTTATAGCTTTTTTTAGAAACACTCCGCTAAATTCTATAGCCCGCTATTGCCAACATTGGATAAGATAAAACTAAATGGGTTGGTGTGGGTGGGTGGAGAGTTGGTGGGTAGTATAAAATGAGGGGTATAAAGGTCTTTTAACAGTTGAGATATTGTTTGCATTTGAATGCTTCAAATGTGAAGGACCGAAACGGCGACCAGAGAGGGGGGGAGTGAATGGGAGCCGATAAAAAATCTTTCCAAACAATCCGGCTATTCTCCCAAACCAACTCCGAAACCTCCGAGAGCAATCTTGCCAAGATCACGTAGCCACTGTCAAGCTACTGACCCTAGGAACAAGAAACGTGCAGCGGAACTCGAACCAATCGAATCGAACACCAAAACGACCCGAAACTCGGCTCGATCTAACACACCCAGGGGGGGCGGTTAAACCGGCCAGGGGGGGCGGTTAAACCGCCCGGGCCTGGGAGCCTCGGGAAAAAGTCAAAACAAAAGTGGATCTCCCAAACCGCTTGAGCTCTTGAGGCGAGATTTTGGTCAGATGATCTAGACCTTCAGTGGAGTGTTTTCCCAAAAGATCTCGGCCTCTAACTCAGTACAACTCCCGGAATCGCAGATCTCGCGAAGAACACCATGAGCTCGAGTTCATCCCGAAAATCTCAAATCCTGAGCGATTCTCGGCGTTTGGGGGCAAAGGATCACCAGCAAAAGAGGCACAAGGCACTCATACGTGAATCCCCCAAAGAAATCCGAGAGAAAACGCTCGGGAACAAGAAGAACGAAAATCCCCCAAAAATAGCTCCGAAAATACCCACGAAAATAGAAAAGGAAAAGGGAGCTCGGGAAATCAAATCATGGCACAAAGATGAGCAGCACAAACTCAATCACATAACCATGAATTCACCTATACAAACTAGGAATGATTCGAGGTAGTTCTAGGTGGAGGGGATGAAGAGGAAAACAAGTTCAAAGTAAAACCTAAAGAGATAACTAGAGAGATAACAGCCACCAGCCCTGAAGGGGCCTATTAGTAGTCCAAGTGGTGGTGTCCTAAAGACTAAACTACCCCTAAGTGATACATACCCCTCAGGGGCAAATTTGACATTTGGTCTTCAGATATTTTCCGGCTCGGGCACCTTCCACTGCAAGCTAGCTTCCCTCCGACGCAAGCCTTGCAGTCACGCCGCGTGTCCTCCGGATCGAAGCTCCTCGACGCCGGTTTTGGGCCAGCCCAGGGGGGGCGGTTAAACCGGCCCTGGGGGGCGGTTAAACCGCCCCTGACAGCCCAGCCAGGCCCAGCTGCCCAAGTCCGCCTCGTCGAGTCCTCGGTCCTTGGTTTTGAGGCCCAAACCAAGGGAAACCGTCCACCGATGATTTTGTGGCCAAATCACCAAACCCCGCGCGCAAACTTCGGTTGTTAGCCGCCACCTTGCGCCGGCTTCTCGTCCGCGTACGAGCTTCGGTTGTGAGCCGCTACCTCGCACCGGAACCACGTCCCCTTGCTCGTTCTTGCCAGCATGTGAACCGCACTTGATCCACCGGCCACCGGGTCCCTCGAACCAAGCCTACTTGTCTCTCCGCTCCTCGGAGGCCGCCATGGCTAAGACCTTTCGCGCCTGTTCTTCACCTGCACCAATGCAACCAAGCCGCATTCTACACCTGCAATACTTGAGCCAAGGGAAACGTCAATCCACACCACGTTGTCAATCACTCATCACACCAGGAAGCGACCATCCACCGGTCCTCGGACACACTGGGTCCTCAATCTCCCCCTTGATGAGTGCATTGACAACACACACATAGTAACCAATTGATATAAAGAAAATATAAAAGAAATCGAAAACAAGACTCAAGCAAGTGACTAAAAGCAAGAACAAGCCAAATCAAAAGTCACTTAGCAAGAGAAAGCTCCAGAGACGCCGACCCTTCAAGAAGAAGCGAAAGGGCTCAACACCATCGGCAAAAGAGCAAAAGCACAAAGCACAAATCACAAACTTCAAATCCTCCAACTCACTTTTCAGGACTCTCAAAGCACTCCCCCTGCAAAGATGCAACTCCCCCTGAACAAGTGAACTTGTGCGTGCGAAAATTACTCGAAAATGACTCAAAACTTCACAACTCATGTGCACTCAGCACAGGGGCGGTTAAACCGCCCAGGGGGGGCGGTTTAACCGCCCCTGGCAGATGACCAAAGTGCAAAATCCCAAATTTGCACAAACCAACTCACAACGATGCCGTTCCAACTTGAAAACCTTCCAAATATGCCCAGCAAGATATTCCAATGATCAAACTCTCAGAAACTTCGCAAATTTTCAGAAAACCTCATTTGGGCAAAAACTTCAACCTCTCACACAATTTCGACAAAATCTAGAGCAAAATCTTTCTTCTAAATTCAGCAGCGACTCCCCCTTGCCAAATGCTCCAGAAATTCTCCCCCTTGTTGACAATGCACACATCAAGGCAAAAAATACAAAATGCAACTATAAGCTTCTCAAATATACAATGAGCAATACAAAATGCTACAAGTTAGAGAAGAGGCATACGAGCTAGTTCATCATGTCACACGGGCATTGCCATCAAGAAGGTAGAGACATATATCCAATTGACAAAGCCATGAGCAAATTGTGGATTTTTATCAAAAAGGTCACCGCATGAGCAAAGTCCTAACCATGGATTGTTTAAGCTAAAATAAACTTCATCTCACCAAAAGCATGAAAGGACAAGCATTCTTGACAAAAGATCATCATAAACGCCCAAGTTCTACCTCATGTCATGTCAAAGCACGGAGCCATGTGTTCACTTCTCATGGGAGACTTCTCCGGCAAACAACATGCAACCGCTTAGCACCCATGTGTGCAAGTGTGTGCAATGGTGAAAGCATAGAGACATGAGCATAAATTTCTGCAAATATTTCTTTTTCTCATCTTTCTTCTTTCATGCATAGACATCTCAATTTTTCAAGTTTTTCAAGTTAAGCATGGTACATGAAATGTCTTTGCGACAGAAAGAAGCTTATGCTTCTCCACAAGATAAAGCATGGGCTAAACATTTACAATGACAAAGGTCTTTGACCCAATTGAAAAGAATACAACACCCTAGCATGATCTTAAGCCAGATATAGCCATTTCGGCTCAAACAAGACATGCAAAGGCATTTACTCATGGGTGTAGAAGTTAAGTTCAGTTTGTCATTTTAATTCGAAAAGAGGCTATCTCAACAGAATATATATCAAGACCATCAAGAGCATAGCCATCCATCCAATCAATCCCTAGCCAGCCTGCCTAAACTCTAAAATGTAGCAAGTTGTACAAATCACTGCATATAGGAGAAGCTCATCCTAAGATATGATACAGAAGATGAAATCAAGATACAAAAGTAAGAAAAAAATACACATCAAGATACAAAGATGGTACACAAATATACATATGCTACAAGAGAAGCCTCCAAAACTCAGCTCAGAAAACCGCACACACACCAAGTTCCCCTCGCAAGCGGGTGAAATTGACTTGGTCAAGTGGCTTAGTGAAAATGTCTGCAAGCTGGTTTTGGGTAGAAACGTGGGCAAGCTCAATATCACCTTTCTCTACATGATCTCTCAGAAAGTGGTACCTCACTTCTATGTGTTTGGTTTTGGAATGAAGCACGGGATTTTTGGCTACGCTTATGGCACTGGTGCTATCACAAAGAAGTGGAACATGGGACATGTCTAATCCAAAGTCTCTCAAGGTGTATGTGATCCAAAGCAACTGAGAACAACAGCTAGCGGCAGCAACATACTCGGCTTCAGTGGTGGATTGGGCTACGCTAGACTGCTTGCGAGAAGACCAAGACACTAGAGACGAACCAAGAAACTGACACTGACCAGAAGTAGACTTGCGATCAACACGACATCCAGCAAAATCCGCATCAGAAAATCCATGAAGTGCAAGAGTGGAATCGGCAGAATACCAAAGACCCAGCTCAGGAGTAAACTTGAGATACCTGAAAATCCTCTTGACGGCCTGACGATGTGAAGTCCTCGGTGAAGCCTGAAAACGAGCGCACAGACACACGCTGAACTGTATGTCTGGCCTCGTCGCCGTCAAGTAGAGGAGGGAGCCGATCATGCTCCGGTACTCCTTCTGGTCCACTGGTTCTCCGTCCTCATCCGCATCCAAAGCTGTAGTCGTACTCATCGGCGTAGTCATCGGCTTGGAATCGCTCATGTCGAATTTCTTGAGAATGTCCTTGGTGTACTTGCTTTGGTGCACAAATGTCCCATCCTTGGTTTGCTTGATCTGCAGCCCGAGAAAGAACTGCAACTCTCCCATCATCGACATCTCAAATTCCCTGCTCATATCATCTGCAAACTTGGCAACAAGATCATGAGAAGAGCCACCAAAAATGATATCATCCACGTAAATCTGAACGATTAAAAGATCTTTGCCATTTCTCAGCAAGAAGAGCGTCTTATCAACCTTCCCCATCTCAAACCCCTTGCTAAGCAAGAACCCTCTCAATCTACCATACCACGCTCTGGGTGCTTGCTTTAGGCCATATAAAGCTCGGTGGAGTTTGTACACTCGGTGTGGGTATCTCTCACTCTCAAAACCCGGGGGCTGCCTCACATACACTTCTTCCTCGATCACCCCATTCAAGAAGGCACTCTTCACATCCATTTGGTACAATTTGAACCCTTTAGCAACTGCAAATGCTAGAAGGATCCGAATTGCCTCCAAACGGGCAACAGGAGCAAATGTCTCCTCATAATCTATCCCCTCCTGCTGCGAAAACCCCTGAGCAACCAACCTCGCTTTGTTTCTCACAATCTCACCACTCTCATCCCTCTTGTTCTTGAACACCCACTTGGTTCCTATGGGATGGCAATTTGGAGGTGGTTCTACTAACTTCCACACCTGATTTCTCTCAAAGTTTTCTAGCTCTTCATGCATGGCATTGACCCAATCGGAATCAGATAAAGCGTGTCCAACATTTTTGGGCTCAAAGGACGCGACAAAAGCAGAATGAGCATAATGAGAGATGTTCTGTGACCTCGACCGTGTAGTGCGTTCATCCAAGTTCCCGATGATCTTCGAAGGTGGATGATCCCTCTGTACCAGCCGGGGAGCTTCTCGCCTCGAGATTGCCTCCCCCTCAACATCAGCTTCCACTTGAACTCGATCTGGTGCGCGACTCGACGAAGGTGTAGCAGAGGGGCCGTCGTCGAACGTCGTGGTAGTAGTGGAAGTAGAAGGTACACGATCTCCACATGGTGCCTGGATCTCCTCATCGTCTTCATCATCAAGCTGTTCTTCCTCAAAGATGGGCTGTCCCAAGTCATCATCACCTGCACACTCAAAAACAGAAGAGCTACACGGAATGGTCTCGTCGAAGGTGACTTCGCAAGTCTCCATGATTTGGTTAGTTTCAAGATTGAGCACACGATATGCTCGAGAATGATTAGCATAACCAAGAAAAATTCCATCCATCGAACGAGACTCAAACTTGTCCAAATTTCCTTTCTTCAAGATGAAACACTTGCAACCAAAAACCCGAAAGTGACTCACACGGGGGGAACGACCATGGAAAAGCTCATAGCAAGTTTTCTTCTTGAAAGCACGAAGGAAAATCCGATTTGAACATAGCAAGCCGTGTTCACCGCTTCTGCCCAATACTTCCTAGGAGTCCTATGCTCATCTAGCATCGTCCTAGCCATCTCACAAAGTGTTCTGTTCTTTCTCTCAACAACACCATTCTGACAAGCAACATATGGCGACGAGTATTGATGTTCAAGACCAAGATCACGACAGAAGGCATCAAAACGAGTGTTCTTAAATTCCGTACCATTGTCGCTACGAATAGCTCTCATGGCACCACCATTACTCTCGTTTTTCAACCTCAAAATCAGATCTCGAACAAAATCAAAAGTCTCATCCTTCGACGCCAGAAAGAACACCCACGCATACCGAGAAAAGTCATCAACAACCACAAGAACATACCACTTCCCACCAACTGAACGAACTCGAGCGGGGCCAACCAAATCCATGTGCAAAAGCTCCCCTGGACGCTCAGTCATAACATCTGTCAAAGGTGGGTGAGAAGCAGCAACCATTTTACCATGCCTACAAGGTGCACAAACCAAATCTTTCTCGAACTTGAGCTTGGGCAATCCTCGGATAAGGTCAAGAGCACTCAAGCGTGTGAGTAAATCAAAGCTCACATGACCCAATCTCCTATGCCACTTCCAAAGCTCAGAAGAAGTACCAGCGATCAAACAACGTGAAGGACCAAAAGATCGAGAAAAATCAGCACGAAAAATCTGTCCCTCAGGAATGATCATACAGACAAGGTCACCTCGAGAATCAAGAATTTTCGAATCACCACGTTTAAAGCGAACCTCATAACCTTCATCAAGAAGCTGAGAAACAGAGAGCAAATTGAAACCAAGATTCTTGACAAGAGCAACTCGCTTCAACATGAAAGTGTCGCTCACCTGAATAGCACCCTCTGACAAAACTCTACCTCTACCCTTATCCCCGAAAGTGATGTACTGCCTGGACACCACCGGGGTGAGACTGGAGAACCACTTACCATTACCTGTCATGTGTCTCGAGCAGCCAGAATCCATCAACCAAAAGTTCTCCAAGCCTCCCACCTGCACAATCAGAACCGAGAACGAGAATGAGCAAATGACTCGACACTGGGGTTAGCACAGAACGAGTCAAACCAGTGTCGGGCCATCTGCTCAAAAGAAGGGTTAGCAAAATCAGCTCTACCGCGTGACACCCTCTCGTCTCTCACCATCGGACCTCTAGCACCACGCGGGGGAAAACGTGGCCTAGACTCTCTCCTAGCCTCAAAGCTACGGTCGAACCTCCCTGAACCAAACTGACTGCGAAACGGAGGCCGCCTAGCAAACTCACGAACAACAGGAACACCACGACTAGTAACCACAGGAACTGTACGCACAACAGCGTCGCCTCTCGGCCAGGGTGAACGAGACACAGGCACACTACGAGAAGAGTAGTACCTGTCCCTGTTCCCCACCTCCTTCTCTCTTCTCACCTCCCTCTTCTTCCTCCAACAAAACTCCTCAAGGTGACCATCCCTTCCACAATGCTCACAATGGAAGCGGACTGGCTTTGGCTTTGGGGTTTCTCTCGGCTGTGCCCTCTCTCTCGGCTGGTAAACCCCACCTCTCACAAAGGTCACTCTCCTCTGAAAGTTCTCTAACTTAGGTGGAAACTTGGGAGGATCTGGAGTGGTGTCAAGCTTGTTCAGCAGGTGGTTTGGTTTGGGTGTAAAGGTGTTCTTGAGAATGGTTTTTGGTGGGTTTGTGGGAATATTTGCGGTGGAGCTCTCTGGATCTCTCTCTCTCTCACCACTACTCTCACCAACCTTCTCAGAACCAAGCCCACAACCATCAGCTCTCTTGAAACTCGCAATCAACATCTTGAGCTGAGGCTCACGACCAGACAACCAACCCAAACACTGTCTCAGCTCATCGTTCTCACCCTCCAATCTATTCACACACTGTTCTAGCTCAACATTCTTTAAAGCAACAACATCACAAGCAGAACAGGAATTCGCAATGGGTGATTTAAGTTGTGCTTCAAGTGAACTAATCATGGTGCGTGATTCAAGCAACTGAGCATGCAAAGCAGGACAAGAAGTACAAGCACCTAGCAAAGATGACCTAGACTTCAACTCAGCAAGCTCAACTCTAGCACTCTCTAGTTCATCCAAGCAGTTCATGTGTTTTTCTTTGAGCACAACAAGATCAGCAATATGCACATCACAGAACGAGCACTCTACCTCATCAGACACAAGAGGAGCATCTTTCAAAACAGCAATCTCAGACTCAAGCGAAGCTGCTCTCTCCCTGGACTCGCAAAGCAAAGACTCAAACTCCATGGCCTTCTTTCCAGTCTCAGAAAGCAAGGTCTCAAGCTCAGCCACTCTATCCCTAGACTCTCCTAGCAAGGACCTAAACTCCCTCTTCTCTTTGTTGGTCTTCCTAAGCACATCATCGCGGTTATCGACCAACTGCTCTAACCTAGCAATCTCCTGACGCAAAGAGGTGGGATCTGTCAATACCTCATCCTCGGAGTCGGAGTCGGAGTCGTCCTTGCCCTTCACGGAGTCGTGCGCCATGGTGCAGTAGTCGACGGCGGCGAAGGAGATGCCGTTGAAGTTGCGGTTCAAGCTCTTCTTCTCCTTGCGGCGGCCGCGGTCTTCATCTTCACTGCTTGAGCTTGACGAGGTGTTGGTGGAGCTTGTGTCGATGTCGCTCGCATCAGCCACCATCGCTCGAGATCTGTTCTTCTTGTGTCCACCGTGCTTGTTCTTGGATCTTCTCTCGTCCTTGTTCTTGTTCTTGGCGCGGTACTCATCCTTGGGCCGGTGCTTGTGGTCGTCTCGCGAGCGGTGCTTGCGGTTGTAGTCGTTCTTGATCTCCTCGGGGCACTCGGCGATGAAGTGGCCCATCTTCCCGCATCTGTAGCACGTACTCCCGGCGCGCCTCGAACCCTTGCGGTTCTGGTACATCCTCTCGAACCTCCTCGTGAGCAACGCGAGATCCTCCTCGCTCAGCACCTCATACTCCTCATCTGGAAGGGACACAAGAGAAGACAAAGCAAAGTGTCTAGGAGTGTTAGCATGCCCATATCCAGAGCCACCGACTAGAGCCAGACTATGGGGATCAGTCGGACTCTTAGCCTTGGCAAGCAACTGCCTGTCAACCTCAGAAGACTTCAACTTCGAGAAAAGCTCATCAACAGAAAGAGTCTCATAGTTTGCCGACTCCATGATCGCCTCAACCTTGGCACCCCACACGGATCTATCAAGTGCTTGCAGGAGCTTGATAGCTCGGTCATGATCCGAGTATGGGAGCACGGTAATGTTGGCTTTCATGTTGTTGACAATCGAAGTGAAACGCTGAAACAAAGCATCAACAGACTCTCCTGGCAAATGAGCAAAGTTTTCATACTCTCTCCTGTACATCGAGAACAGCCTAGCCTTGACATGGCTATCACCACCGTGGGCTACCTTGAGCTTCTGCCAGATCTGGCAAGCTAGGTCCTCGCCCAAAACACGCTCGAACTCCTCGGCAGACAAAGAACGGAACAAGTAGTCAACAGCTCGGGCATTCGCCTCAAATCTCTCCTTTGCATCCTGGGCATCTAAGTTGGTGGGATTGACATAGTTTTCATCTTTCGTCACATCCCACAGCAACTTTCCTTTGCCTCGCAAGAAAGCGCCCATACGCGCGACCCAGTTCGGGTAGTTCTTCCCATCGAAGTGCGGAGGCCCGGAACCCCGATCTTGGTACGCCATCTTTGGATCTTAGACTGGTTAGAGTCGCAAAGACCCGTAACCGGCTCTGATACCAATTGAAGGACCGAAACGGCGACCAGAGAGGGGGGGAGTGAATGGGAGCCGATAAAAAATCTTTCCAAACAATCCGGCTATTCTCCCAAACCAACTCCGAAACCTCCGAGAGCAATCTTGCCAAGATCACGTAGCCACTGTCAAGCTACTGACCCTAGGAACAAGAAACGTGCAGCGGAACTCGAACCAATCGAATCGAACACCAAAACGACCCGAAACTCGGCTCGATCTAACACACCCAGGGGGGGGCGGTTAAACCGGCCAGGGGGGGGCGGTTAAACCGCCCGGGCCTGGGAGCCTCGGGAAAAAGTCAAAACAAAAGTGGATCTCCCAAACCGCTTGAGCTCTTGAGGCGAGATTTTGGTCAGATGATCTAGACCTTCAGTGGAGTGTTTTCCCAAAAGATCTCGGCCTCTAACTCAGTACAACTCCCGGAATCGCAGATCTCGCGAAGAACACCATGAGCTCGAGTTCATCCCGAAAATCTCAAATCCTGAGCGATTCTCGGCGTTTGGGGGCAAAGGATCACCAGCAAAAGAGGCACAAGGCACTCATACGTGAATCCCCCAAAGAAATCCGAGAGAAAACGCTCGGGAACAAGAAGAACGAAAATCCCCCAAAAATAGCTCCGAAAATACCCACGAAAATAGAAAAGGAAAAGGGAGCTCGGGAAATCAAATCATGGCACAAAGATGAGCAGCACAAACTCAATCACATAACCATGAATTCACCTATACAAACTAGGAATGATTCGAGGTAGTTCTAGGTGGAGGGGATGAAGAGGAAAACAAGTTCAAAAGTAAAACCTAAAGAGATAACTAGAGAGATAACAGCCACCAGCCCTGAAGGGGCCTATTAGTAGTCCAAGTGGTGGTGTCCTAAAGACTAAACTACCCCTAAGTGATACATACCCCTCAGGGGCAAATTTGACATTTGGTCTTCAGATATTTTCCGGCTCGGGCACCTTCCACTGCAAGCTAGCTTCCCTCCGACGCAAGCCTTGCAGTCACGCCGCGTGTCCTCCGGATCGAAGCTCCTCGACGCCGGTTTTGGGCCAGCCCAGGGGGGGCGGTTAAACCGGCCCTGGGGGGCGGTTAAACCGCCCCTGACAGCCCAGCCAGGCCCAGCTGCCCAAGTCCGCCTCGTCGAGTCCTCGGTCCTTGGTTTTGAGGCCCAAACCAAGGGAAACCGTCCACCGATGATTTTGTGGCCAAATCACCAAACCCCGCGCGCAAACTTCGGTTGTTAGCCGCCACCTTGCGCCGGCTTCTCGTCCGCGTACGAGCTTCGGTTGTGAGCCGCTACCTCGCACCGGAACCACGTCCCCTTGCTCGTTCTTGCCAGCATGTGAACCGCACTTGATCCACCGGCCACCGGGTCCCTCGAACCAAGCCTACTTGTCTCTCCGCTCCTCGGAGGCCGCCATGGCTAAGACCTTTCGCGCCTGTTCTTCACCTGCACCAATGCAACCAAGCCGCATTCTACACCTGCAATACTTGAGCCAAGGGAAACGTCAATCCACACCACGTTGTCAATCACTCATCACACCAGGAAGCGACCATCCACCGGTCCTCGGACACACTGGGTCCTCAAAATGCTTACATTGTGGGACTGAAGGAGTAATAATTCAACTATTTCAGGTCAAAAGCCGTTACACTACTGGAGCAGCTTCACGCTCTTTCACATCAACTGCTTATGATCCTGTCAGCCAATAGAAGAAAGGATATACGAGCCATGATGATTTGAATTTGGAGCTTCATCGTGATGTAACTTCTCGGACGTGTGAAAATGGTTACGCCTTATGGCCGTGTTTAGTTGGGAATGGAAATCTTTTCCACCCATCACATCAAAGAGAATCTTACATGTATGAAGTACTAAATATAGACGAAAAAAATAATCCATTACATGGATGTAGTGTATGTCGTGAGACGAGTCTAACGAGCCTACTTAGTGCACGATTTGCAACAGTAATGCTACAGTAACTGTCCGCTAATTCTTAATTAATTACCTCTAATTACCCGTCATTAGATTTGTCTCGCGATTTGCTGGCTAGATCTGTAACTAGTTTTACCAATAGTTTACGTTCACTACTCTTAAATGGTAAATTTTTTTTGATGTGAAGTAAAAAAAATTTCACCCTCCCATCTAAACCCTTCCATCGGATGGAGCATCAAGCATGTCCTTCGGCGAGGGCGCGCGTGGCCTGTGATGTGACACTTACGCAGTGACAGCGGCATCCAACGCGCTGTGCAGCGGCCGTCGTCCACCGGCCAGAGAACCCCCACGATTTGCCCTTGCCTAGTGGGACATGCTTCTAGTTCTACTGTTCTAGAGATAATGCAACTCAATGCAAGTTTCACAGACGTATATAGACCTAATTTTCTCGCTTTTTCCTCAACAAAACCATGTACATGGTGTCGAGGACGAGCTTGATGATGCTGAACGACGCATCGGCGGCAGCGGTGGTGTCCGCCATTATATTTATACTAGCAAGGGCAGCGCGCTACCGCCGCGCCTGTTAGAATTACTTGTTATCGTCGTGGTTAGTTTTTTATTTCATCTATTTTTTAATTTTTCTAATCACTAAGAACACAAAATGCTTACATGGATGAAACAAAACACACACATATTGAATGAAGTAGACAATATGCATGGAATGTACGTACACAGTAGCAATCATAAACAGTGATGGTGTCATGCTGGCATGACTCCTCAACAAACTCGATGGCGGTAAGGCATATGTTATTGACCATAGAGGGCATGGTTGTCTTGACATAGAGTGCGCAGTTAGGAGGGCTTTTTGCCATTACCGCGCTAGAGCTCGTAGGAATTGAGGACTGAAGCGGCGCGATGTGACGTTGTTGGCCTGTTGAGCGACGAATAAGAAAGAGAGGCGAGAGGACAACTTGAGGACAGGAACTACGGTTCGGCGAACTCGTCTCACGAAAAACGGTGGTCGTGAGCTTCACATGTAAGGTCGGTAAGCCCGTGGTGGACGGTATGTCCCTCCGAGGCAGCTGCACCACATCTGATCCAAACTGAGGCTCAAGAGCAGAGAAAAAGGCGGCGAGTTGACACGTGATGCGAGAGATTGTGCGAGCAGCCGAGGAGCGCAATATTTGTGTCACGTTCTAAACTTTGTGAGGAGGCAACGACAGCTCTATTGCATGAAGGGCACCACAATTTCATTTGGAATCATGTGGCTAGGACGCACTGACTCTGGTTGGACGCATTTTTTTATCGGTATGGATGCATGTATTTGTTCTAGAGATAATACTGAGCTACCACCAGACGTGATACTCGTGTGAAAAAATAGACATACTGTAGCGAAAGAAATATGTTGTAAAAAGTTTTAAAAGGCAAAAAAAAATAGTGCACTGTAGCGCACTATAGCTGACTGCAGCGCTATAGTGCGCTATAGTGCCAGAGGCGCTGGGGAGGGCGCAAACATCCCCGCGCTATAGAGATATACTTACTCTTTCGGCGACATGGATGTACCTATTTATTCTGAAGACAATGCCAAGAAGCAACACGTAAAGCGCAACGCTGAATACATGTAAAGCGCAACGTTGAAAGTTTGAAACCACGTGGCAGACAAGGATGTACCAACTATAGATGGCGATTCTTTTTTTGACATAGATGTACTTATTTTTCCTAAAGACAAAATTAAAGTAGTACTCATATATGAAAAGTAAAAAATAAAAAACAAAAAATGGAAACAATAAAAGAAAAACAAAAAATTTAAAAAACAAAAAATTGCTACAGTGCTCCGATAGGAGGGCGCCAAACCTCCCAGCGATATAGAATAATTTATTCTTGGACTGGAGTATACAAGCTAGCTAGTACGTGCCCACTGTCTTCCTTCCCCGTTGACACCGGTATGTGCACACCGCAGGGCGCAGGGGCCGCCGTCACCACTCACCACGTACGTCGTGCAGCACGCGGGACGCATTACACTCCCCGGCCACGTGGCGACTGGCGACCAACCGACAGACACTAGTAAGCAGATGCTACATGAACGAAATTACAGTAAGTACCAGGCCGGACGTACTAGTAGTAACAAGTGACAAGCTAGCTAAGCACTACTGTTCTAAAAAAAGGTCCAAGCTAGCTAAGCACTACTAGTCTACTATGTCCGTGTTTAGTTCACGAAAACATTTCGTGAAAATATTTCGAGTTTTGATTTTGTCAATTTAGAAGTAGTAAATGTAGACGAAAAAGGTGGAAAGTTATATGGATAGGTTGGAAATCTCGAGACGAATCTAACGATGGTAATTAGAGGGTAATTAATCCATAATTAGCGGATGATTACTGTAGCACTACTGTTGCAAATCATGGATTAAGTAAACTCATTAGATTCGTCTCGTGATTTACAGTCTATTCATATAACTTTTCACCTTTTTCGTTTACATTTAATACTTTATGCATCAAAGATTCTCCTTTGATGTGATGGATGAAAATATTTCGGGTGGGAACTGAACATGGCCTATGTGAGGGAAGAGAGCGAGCAATAGGTTTCCGTCTGCGCAAAGATACGAGAATGCAGAGCTTGGAGTCCAAGCAAGGTTCACATTGACTTCATTGACACGGAGGAGAGGCATTGCCTGCACGCCCCGCCGACTTGCTCCGCTGCCTGGCACCAGCCGTCAAAAAACAAGATACGACTACGACATTACGGGTGCCTTTTGGCACGGCTCCAGGTCCGGCTGAAACGACTCTGGCTCCAGCTGTATCAGTGGAGCAGCTTTTTTCAGTTCTGGCTGGTATGATTGGAAAAACGTTTGGCAAAACAGCTTCTCCGATGGATAGAATAAGTGAAATGCCCACAATACCCTTATCTTTTTAAATTTTTTTCTTTTTTATTTTATTTTTCATTTATTTTCGCTTCTATTTCCCATTATCCCCCCTCCTTCCCATTGCCGGCATCCCATCTCTTCCCTGCTCCCGCCGCCAACCACCTCAACGCCGGCGCCCGTCGCTGCCCCCCTCTCCTCCTCCTCCGGCGGCCCGTCGCTGCCTCCTCTCCTCCGCCGTCGTCCCGTCGCCGCCGAGATCCGGCTGGGCCGCCGCGCGCCGCCGAGCTGCAGTCCAGCCACGCGCCGCCGTCGAGCTCCACCTTCTCCAACCCCCTCGGCCGCTGGCCTGCCCCCACCTCAGCCTCCCATCGCCGAGGGCAAGGGTTGGAAAGCGTCAGACGGAGCTACGAAAAGCTCGTTTTTTTGGCTCCCTCTGACAAGAATGACTCTAGAGAGCGGAATTTCGGGAGCTCCTATCGTGAAGCTGTTTTGCTGGAGGCGTTTGGCAGACGTCGTGGCGGAGCTACGTGCGGAGCTGTGCCAAAGGGGGCCTACATCGTTAGCTAAGAGCATCTCCGATCCAAACCTCTCATTCTTCCACTCCTATGTCCCACACTCCTATATTTTATTCATTTGAAGTAGCTACCATTCCACTCCAAAACTTTGCTGTTGCCCACTTCATTTGTGTTCAAGACTCAAGAGTCCATCTTCCTCCCTGCATTGCAAAATAATCAGGCATCAATCCGACTAGAAGAGCACCTATCATAAATCAAATAATCAATTGGCACAAATTAAAACTTCTACAACTTTCTTCCTCCCCGATCTCTGTTCCCACGGGCACAAATCAGAAATCAATAGCTACAAATCAATCTGCAACTTCCTTCCGCAGAGCCCAAACTCCTTTTTCCTTCCGCAGAGCCCAATCTCCTTTTCCACAAATCAAACAATCTCCTAGCCACAAATCAAGCGAGTAGCATTAGGCAGGCAGGAGGCCGCCAGACCTCTGCCACCCGTCCCTCCCCCGACCTCTCTCCTCCACGCGACGAAGGAACAAGCGTCGGGTGCCCGAGGCCGGCTCTGCTGCCGAGCGACGCGACAGCGCTGGGGCTCACAGATGTGTGGGCAGGAGCAAAGGCAGACGGCGGGAGCAAAATCGGAAGGGGACAACGGCGAGGAGACATACCTGCCGACGCTAGAACGAGCGGGAGGAGTCCCTGCCGGCGCGGAAAGGGCTGGCAGTTGGTCGTCGACTCGGATGAGAGAGCAGAGATGGGGATTCCCAGATGTAGGAGAGAGAAGGCCGTGAATGAGAGAGCAGATGGGGGTTCCAAGATTTAAGGAACGAAATGAGGGGGCCGTTGGAGAGGTTTTTCTGCTCTCTCTCTCCTAAATCAAGAGTAGGAGGTGGAATAGGGTTTGGGTTGGAGATGCTCGGCCCTAAATCCAGAAAAAACGTCTCCTTTTCACAAAAAGTTATCTATTTAGATAACCGTATCGGTTTATTTCTATCTCTATACACACTTATATAGAAACAATATTTTTCCGTACTTTACATCCCTTTTCTTCGATCTAAACACGACCTAAAGCGAGAAGAGAATTGGAGGCGGGAATGGAAAACTACGACCGTGTTTAGATCATGTAAACCCCCCCCCCCCCCAAAAAAGTTATCCACCTATAGAAATGTGTCATTTTATTTCTATCTCTAGTACTTTTCCGTACTTTTCGCTCCTTTTACACGATCTAAACACACCCTACATCAGAGTACTAATGGAAACCCTAACCTCTGCTGATGAGGGTATGCTCTATGCTGTCGACTCAGAAGTGCACATTTGGTACACAGTTTTAGTTGACAAAGACAGGAACAAACTGATGTGTGTCTTTGTCAACTTGTGATTAACTTTTAGCTAGTAAGTAGTAACTAGTCTATACACTTTTACATGCACATTCGTACATTTTTCTTTTCACTTTGCATCACACCTCCATACATTGTGTTTAACACGAAAATCAGTATTTTGCAACGTTTCCTTCCAACATATATAAACCGTACCATTTTCAATGGTAAAAAAGACATTTATTTATTTATTTTTAATAACAACAATGATAAAAATAGGTGTTTAGTACATTAGTTTACTTTTTGATATTTTTGCATAATGAACATGTAGATAATTTTATTAATATTTAGATATTTACTCTAGGTTATTTTTACTAACTCGAGCTAGCAGTGCCGAATTCCCCGTGTTTCGACCGATACGGAAAGATAGGCTGCGCGAATGAATTGTGATCAAGATGAGAGTGTGTAACTCGGGCCCTGTTTAGACGTTTCGCGAAAATTTTTTCGAGTATGTCGGGCACACATTTGAAGTATTAAATATAGACTAATTACAAAACTAATTACAGATTCTGTCAGTAAACCGCAAGACGAACCTAATGAGTCTAATTAATCCGTCATTAGCACATGTTTACTGTAGCAATTTATTGTCTAATCATGACCTAACTAGGCTCATTAGATTCGTCTCGCGAAGTACACTCTATCCATATAATAGGTTATTTTTTCGACTACATTTAATATGCCATGCATGTGAGGGAACATCCTCGAAAAAAATTTCGTGAAACATCTGAACATGGTCCAACAATCACGCGCTTTGTTGTTTTTGCAGCACCACAAAATTCGCATTCCGTAATTCCGTTCGCTGCCTAGTGCGCTCGTCAGAAAACAGTGTTCAAGCATCACATTAAGCAAAGACATGGCATGCATCGCCCATAATAAAGGTGATACTATTCTCCATCGCTAGGCAACAGTGAGGAAATGCAACATGGAATTAAGTACTAGTATACTATTAGTAACAAGCTAGGCACTATACTCTTGGAGCATCATCCAAACAATGGACGAGCAGAAGCATCAGCAAAAGATGGTCGCATACAACCGTGCACATTTCTGACCCATCCGAGATCCAACGTCTGCGAGCTTGGCTCAAATTGGAGCGCCGGCCGCCGGGGCCTCGTCACGGAGGAAAACTTCCGTGAGGACAGTTTTCGACTTCAGCGATGCCTTCAGAATCTTCAAACCCTACAGCAAGAAAAAAAATGTTACCAAGGGGCAATAACCAGCTATTATCACAATACTTTCTAACATGCATTTTTCCGAACACCTTGCTTGCACGAAAGATTGTCAGATTCTCCAGAGTTTCTAGCTACCAATTGGATGAGCAATAGCATGACAACGCTGCGCACCTCCTTGCGGCCGAGCCGCACCGTCTCCTCCTGGAACGCAGCGGCACTGGCGCCCTTCATGATCGCCAGCCCAAGGATGTCGTCGGGCGTGGGGCCGATGCTGAGGTCGTCCATCAGCGTGCACGTCACAGCCCCCGGCGAGTCGCGCCGCGGCGGCGGCGGGGGCGGCCAGGAGCAGCCGGCCCCCGGCGAGTCGCGCGGCGGCGGCGGCCAGGAGCAGCCGGCCCCCGGTGAGTCGCGCGGCGCCTCGGCGTCCATGAGCCAGCCGCAGGACGGGCACCTCGTGTCGCTGCGCTCCGCCAGGTAGACGTCGCAGCCGGCGCCGCGCTTTCCCCTGCACACGAAGAAGCGCCGCCGGGCCTGCTGCTGCTGAGGCGGCGGTGAAGGCGGCACGTCCTCGTCGTCGTCGTCCTCCTCCTCGGCCTCGGCCTCGGCCTAGGCCACGAGGTAGTCGAGCTCCTCGACGCTGGCGACGATGTTGTCGGTGCAGCCGGCCCAGCAGGCCATGTCGTCGAGCGAGACCGGGGTGTCGGGTGAGATGAGGAGGGCGTGGAGGAAGTCGACGACGTCCGTGGTGATCTTGGCGCACAACACCCGCCGATACCTGGTGTCGACGACGAGCTTGATGGTGAACACACTGGTGTCGTCGGTGGTGGTGGCCGCCATTCTTTCTTGGAGAGTAACTGCTTCCCCTTTCTTGGAGACCTTCCTTCACACGGACACGCCGGCCGAGTGCAAGTGCAGGGAGAGGGAGACTGGGAGAGGAGTAACTGCGCTGCGCTGATGGGACTGGGAGGAAGCGCGCAAGAAAAAAGAATTTTCCTCTGCTCATATTCACGATCGGTCAAAGCTTGGAGTCGAGTGTTCACACATGATTACATGAAGCAAGAGGTCCTTCTGACTTCTGGTTTTGGGCACCGTCCAGTATAGAATTCCAAACGGACCGTCCGGCCCTAGCCCGAAGTAGCCCGGCCCGATGCGGCCCGGCACTATGCAGGCACGACGTGCTTTAGTGCCGGGCCGGGCCAGGCCAGGCCGCCGTGCCGACCTGGCGGCGCAGGCCCGGCACTAAGGCCCTTTTTTTCGGGCCGTGCCGGCACTGAGCACGGCAAGCACGACGGCCAGGCCATCGGGCTAGTGCCGTGCGAGGCACGACGGCCAAACCACACCTTCATCAGTTGCAGAAATCACAAACAATTCAAAGATATCTAGCGCATTCACAAAACTGATCACAATTCACAAGTTTTCATATGATGACAACACAATTACATCAACAGATCACAACACAAGTTTCCACCACATTCAACCAGAGAGACAAGAAAACACAGATTTTCAAAAGTTTGAGCTGGTGCAATGGCTGCCTCATTAAAAACCTATCCAGGTAAAACTCACACCTCGTGAGAAACCCTGGATAGGAAAAAAGAGTGCAGCCCAGCTCAATCAATTCAAATATAGTTCATAGTTAAGTTATTACAGACCATGTTCAAGTTAAAAATCTAAGTTTCAGCAGCACCTTCTACATCTTGATACAACTCAGCAAAGCAATCCTCTTCCAATGACTTGTCCCCCGCCTCATGTTGTAGCCTTGCATCTGCGACCTCCCAATCCTTAGTGCATGTGAGGATCTCCACCATGTCCGGGCTCAAACGTCGCCAGCGCTCCTCAAGGATCCTGCCAGTAGTACTAAAACAAGATTCTGAAGATACGGTGGAAACAAGCACAGATAAAACATCTCTAGCTAAAATTGAAAGGACAGGATAAGAAAGCTTGTGCTCATGCCACCAGCTAATGATGCTGAAGCGATCATCAAATTGAGCAATACCATCACTGTCTAAGTAGTTAGACAGTTCATTACCAACACCCATAGAAGCTCCAGCAGATGCACTAGTGCTTGCTGCATGCAGCAAGGCAGAAGCACTAGTTCTTCTAGACAGAGAGAGGAGGGGTGGAGAAAGAGGTACCAGGTCTTGCACAAATATCATCATCATCATCATCATCATCTGCAAAGATATCCTCCCAAGCACTATTTTTCTTACCACAATTGGGTGGTTGTACTGGTGCCTTTGTCTTCGCTGCACTAAACTTCTCATCATATCGCTTATAAATGATATTAAGTTGAACCCTTACCTCAGTTAAATAAGATGAGTAATCAACACCAAGCAACTTACCTAGCAACTTCAGAAGCTTATTGAAACCCTTTAACTTAGCTCTAGGATCCAAGATGAAAGCAAAAGAGTAGAGCATTGGAATGTCCTTCCAATATTTTATATAAACATCTTTCATCTTGGAAACCACAGGTCTAAGCAAAGGATCATTCTCATATTTCTTAATGTGCTTGCAAAGCAAAACCATATGATGCAACATAAGTGGAGAAGTAGGGTAATAAACACCAGAGAGTGCGACAGTAGCAACATAAAAAATCTCAAGAAATTCAAACATGCTCTGAGCAATAGTCCAGTGATCATCTGCTAACAGTAGAGGCTCACCCTCAACTCTAGGATGGTTGCTGTTAATGAAGACAGAAAAATTGTGCGAATAAGGGAGCAAATGGTTCAGCATGAGATATGTAGAGTTCCACCTCACATCCATATCCAAACCAAACTTTCTCGGACGAATATCAACAGCAATGCAATACCTCTTAAAGTTTGCAATAAGCTGGTTGGAAGAATTCAAAAAATAAATAGCAGAGCGAATGTCCTGAAGGTAGGGCTTGATCACACCCAAAGCACTTTTAACCATAAGGTTTATTATGTGACAAGCACAACGCTGATGCAAGAAAAAAGTGCCAATATAACCAGCAAGTTTAGAAGAAAGAGAATCAATGGTGCCAACATAAAGAGAAAGTTCAGGAGCTAATGTTTCCAAGGCTTTGGTATTAGAAGAAGCATTGTCCAAAGTGACAGAAAAGACCTTAACCATCAAACCATATTCATCTAACACAGCAGAAACACACTCAGCAATATTGTCACCAGAGTGAGATTCATCAATCAACCTAAACCCAATTGCCCTCTTCTCCAATTGCCAGTCATGATTAACATAGTGAGCAACAACACTAAGATAATCCTCCTTAGCTTTGCCAGACCAAATATCAGATGTAAGAGCAACAGATGAAACACAAGCAAAAGATTTAACAAGTTTATCACGCAAACCAGTATGGTACTTGACCAGATCTCTAGCTGTGGTTTGTGCAAAGACATGAGTAAATCTAGGGTTATGAACTTCCCTTATATACTCCTCAAAAGCAGGAGATGCACCAACACGGAGAGGAAGATCTAATCGACAAATCAAACGACAAAGCTGAGTACGAGCACGATCGGCACTATACTCCCAGTTACGAACACTACCATCAGAACTGAATGAAAGCAAAGACTGAGTCTAGCGAATGTTCTTCTTTCTAGCTTCGCAAACTAGAACATGCCGGTTTAGATGGCCAGTGCCAATATTGGAACGAGCAGCATATTCACTGCCACAATGAAAGCATTTGGCACCAGTTCTTACCTTCCTGCCATCGATGATCTCATAGAGCTTCTCAAAGTCGAGCTAGCATTTAGAGGTAGTTGGGCGCTTCCTCTTGCCGCTGGCAATGCCGTCAACAGCGCCTGCGGCACCATCACCGGCAACAGCGCCCGCGGCACCATCACCGGCAACAGCGCCCGCGGCACCATCACCAACAGCATCGCCAAAAAGCTTGTCACGATCGGCTTCGAGGTCGCTCTCGTCATCTCCACGCGAGCCGGCCATACGAAAGTCGTCGTTGATGGAGTGGCCCTGCTCCTCGTCGTCGCTGGCCATCGCCGGAGCCTGCTCTGGTCCCTCAACGGCTTCGCGGTGGCTGGCGACCTACACACAGACACAGTAGTGCAGAGAAGAAAAAAGAGAGTGAGAGACAAGAGCCAAGAGAAAGGGAGAGCATAGAAGGAGAGTGAGCTCAAGGAGACGTCTTACCTCCTGCGAATCCGGAGCACCAGAGCGGCCGGTGACCTGCAGCACGTACAAGAGGAAGAAGTCAAGGCTCAGCTCAGCCAGATCTAGAGAACAGAGGAGAGGAAGACCGACAAGATCTAGATCTAGGGTTAGGGTTAGAGCTCAGACATACCTGCGATGTGAACCCGGAGCACGAGTGGATGGAGCAGACAACGAGATCACACCAGAGCGACCGAGGATGAACGCGAACAGAGGCCGAGACCGGAGGTCGCGTCGCGGCCTAGCGGCAGCGGGTCCGCGCACGGAGGAGGAAGGGAGAGACAGAGGGGACGAGCCAACTCGTAGATCTTGAGCCGTGCCGGTGATCCAACGGTCGGGGAAAGAGCGGATCCGCTCGTCGCCGCCGGCGCCGGAGAGGGAGACCGGCGATGCGGGCGAGGCGAGAGGAGACGAGACGACTGAGAGACGAGAGAATGGGGGCTAGGGTTTCGGGGGCTGAAGGGGAGACGGCGGTCGCGCCTTATATAGCCCCTCCCCCAACGGGCAAATCCAACGGTCGAGAGCGGCGAAGATCAACGGTGGGGAGGGGAGGAGCGGGGCTGGTGGGCTGAGGGGAGCTGGGCCGCTGGTAGGCCGAGCCGCCTATCGGGCTGGCTCAATCGGGCCGTGCCTCGGGCCGGGCCAGCGTGCCGAGGTGGCGGCCCAGGCACTATGTGGTCATCGGGCCGGGCCAGCCCTAGGCACTATTGATCGGGTCTCATGCCGTGTTAGTGCCGTGCTTTTTCGGGTCGTGTCTCGTGCCGCAGATCGTGCCCGGCCCATTTGAAATTCTATACCGTCGAGCGGGCCTAATTGCACTTCACAGTCCAGTCCAGGCTGTGTTTAAATCCGAAAAAGGGGAAAACTTTCCGTGGAATGGGTCCGCTTTTCTCGAACTGCAGCAACTAGTGGTGTGTTTGTATAGAGAAAATGGATGAAAAGTATGAAAAGTACTGTTTTTTATGGAAGCGTGTATAGAGATAAGAATAAACTAACACGGTTCTGTAGGTGAATAACTATTCATGAGAAGGGTACACATTTTTTGAATCTAAACTGGGCCCATCGTGTGAAAAAGTCTTCTTTTCACGAAAAGTTATCCACCTAAAGAACCGTGTCAGTTCATTTATATCTCTATGCACGCTTCCATAATAACAGTATTTTTCCGTACTTTTCACCCATTTTCCTCCATCTAAACACACCCCAGGGAAAGTTTGTCAGCGATTTCGGCCTTGGGCTACGAGTGGTGGCCGTTGGGGGAGAGAGAATAGAGGGATGGGGACGAGCGGTGGGGGAGAAGGATAAGGCTGGGAGCGGTGGGGAACGCGTCCGTCTCTTTAACTCTAGCTAATATTTTTTTGGTCCGTGAACCACATCACAACCGGTTTTTATTACAAGCCGGCTGTGATACTATCACAAACGTTTTGTAATATAAACCGGCTATGATATTTTATTTTTACAACTGTTTTTCACTTTCACAACTAGATTACATTGCAAACCGACTATGATAAGGTATCACAATCAGTTTTTTTAAACCGGCTGTGATGTGGTGTTTATGAAAATTGGTCGTGTAGTAGTGAATGGTAGTGTCCACTGTCTTCTTGGACTTGGAACATAGTACAAGCTAGCACGTGCCCACTATCTTCCTTTCCCTGGCTCGAGCACGAGAACACGCCCAGCTTCACGCTCACGGGGTGAAGGGCAAGTGCAGGGACACAGAGTCTTAGCTCCGCTGATGGCATTGAGCGGACCTGAGGGAGGAGAGGGAGAAAGATATTTCGATAATGCTAAAAACACAACGTACGACAGCGTTCGTGTGTGATGTTGCAACAGGTGGTTTTTAATGTTTCACTCGTTGATTTTTCATGTTACGATGTTCTGTTTTAAGAATGTTTCATGAAACATTGCTCATCGTTACGGAGGAAATTTTTACTCCATCGTATCCAGATGTTTCTCTATGTTTCAGTAGGATCTTTTCGATGTTGCAACTGCATGATAGCGATGTTGTACAAAATTGAACGATGCTGCATACAACAGGGTTCCGATGTTGTGCCGAGAATTTTTACTACCCGTATCCAGATGTTTTGCTGTGTTTCAGTACGTGGTTTCTGATGTTACAGACATGCTTTTTTGATATTGCGAATACATATTTCTGATGTTGCAACGGACCGTCCAATATACGTAGATGGGAGGGTGAAAATTTTCTGGGATGTCACATCAAAGGAAATTTACTATTCAGGAGTAGTAATCGTAAACTATTGGTAAAACTAATTACAGATCTAGCTAGCAAATCGCGAGACAAATCTAATGACGGGTAATTAGAGGGTAATTAATTAAGAATTAGCAGAAGGTTACTGTAGCAAAACTGTTGCAAATTGTGGATTAAGTAGGCTCGTTAGACTTGTCTCGCGACATACACTCCATCCATCTAATGGATTATTTTTTTCGTCTACATTTAGTATTTCATACATGTAAGATTCTTTTTGATGTGATGGGTGAAAAAAATTTACAGGGCTATCTAAACACGGCCTAGAAGGCATGAAGAGCTTGGGAGTCCAAGGTTCACACCGGTAGCAAGAGCAACAAGGTCAACGGAAGAAAAGAGTAAAGGACAAAGACCGGTCCTTGACTCATTGGTTGCATTGACGCGGAGGAGAGGCACACTGCCTCTTGGCTACTTACCTCCGTCCTACAATAAGTATAATTTTAAAGTTCAAAATTTGGCAAAAAAATAAACATTTACATATGAGACAAACAAACTCTAGTTGTCTATTTTTTATTTTGTCCTTCCAAAGTATAATAGTTATAACTTTATAATAGTGGTATTTATATGTAAATTACCCATAATATCTCCACTCGAAACATAGAAGCCACTTATTCTAGGGCGGAAGGAGCCCGCGTACATATGCAACTGGTCGGATTACTGCAACCTGTTGGGCACCTGAATGTGGCAGTGAGTACTGCTGTTTCTTTGACCTTCTGCACCGATTCGTGGTGACGGTTGGGTCATCTTCATCCATCAGCGATGATCACCAGCTCGACGGAAACTTGCATGTCTACGGTTTACCAGCAAAAGACACCCATCATCACACCATCCAACACTTGTATTTCGAAACAGACAATACGTATCTGCACAGTGTGTGCTCTCTAATAAACAAAAAAAATGCAGCGCACGATCGCCACACTCGTTTCGCTATGCTAGGCTGGGCTGGAAAGTCTGAGAGAAGAATAATCTGATAGGCTAATTCAATAACATTTTATGAGAAGAATAATTTGTTACGTTAAAATTATAATCCTAAACGAACAAGCCGGATTTCTACGAGTTCTGATTGTTGGGCCAAACCTAACCGAACGTCAAGATCCGGCCTAGTCAATACCGACCGAGTAGTATAAGGTCTGAGCAAGGATTATGTGGTGCAGTCAGCACATTAAATCTTGTCCTACATGAGTAAAATATTAGTTGCGGGAGTGAGCACATATGAGATTGAGAAGAACGGGCGCTTGAGGTTGAGGCCGGCTGATCTCAGTCACAATACCAGTGATCACTACATTGCTGCCTAGAGTATTTAAATATTCTAAACAGGTACCGGCCTGTTTAAATGGAGAAAAAGAGGTAGAAATTTTTTATTGGGCCGCGTGCGCAGAGAGAAGAAATGAACTGACACGGTTCTTTGGCGAAAACTTTATGGAAAGTTTGAGAATTTAAACAGGGTACAGTTCCGTTGGTGATAAGTTTATTGGTTGTGATTGATTTTGGCTGTCTCAGTAGTATTTATGAGAAAATATATAAAATAAATAAGAACGAGCTCGCTATGGCTGAAAAATATATAAGCAAAATTATTTATTGTCGCGATAAATGGAATGGCATGATACTGTATGATCTTGCAGCCGGCTGCAGGCTACTATATTTTCATTAATTTGCCATGAGCGACATCAGCGAAGCTGATGGATGGATGGAGACTCTTGCATATACCACTACTTAATATAACAGCAGGCAGGCACCTTAGAGCAAACAACAAGCAAGCCCGGACCGGTCCGTGCAGTATATTTGGCATTGGCGCAAGGATCTGATCAATGCAAACATGATGGCGTTCAGGGGCTTGGCACTAGCGCTGCTTGTCCTAATCAGCCGCTTCTCCTCTTGTTACCTCCTTCCTCCTCCGTCCTCCGATGGCTTCATTCAGTGCCTAACAGAGAACATTCCTAGCGACGTCATCTTCACGCCGGGCTCTGCTAACTTCACCGGCGTGCTCGTGTCCACCATCCGGAACTCGAGGTTCTTACCATTAGCCAACGACACGACCACGGAGAGGCTGAGGCGGCCAATTTGCGTCGTCACCGTGAGAGATGCCTCCCACGTGCAGGCCGCCGTCCGGTGCGGCCGCGCGACCGGCGTCCGGCTCCGGGTGCGCAGCGGCGGGCACGACTACGAGGGCCTATCGTACCGGTCGGCGCGGCCGGCGGAGGCGGCGTTCGCGGTGGTGGACATGGCCGGCCTCCGCGCCATCACATTCGCCACCGACGGCGAGCTGTACTGGGCGTGGGTCGACTCCGGCGCCACGGTCGGCGAGCTCTACCACGCCATCGGCAAGCGCAACACGGGGCTCGCGTTCCCGGCCGGCGTGTGCCCGACGCTCGGCGTCGGGGGCCACTTCAGCGGCGGCGGGATCGGGTCGATGATGCGCAAGTACGGGCTCTCCGTCGACAACGTGGTCGACGCCAAGGTTGTCGACGCCAACGGCGACCTCCTCGGCAGCAGGGACGCCATGGGAGAGGACCTGTTCTGGGCCATCCGAGGCGGCGGCGGCGAGAGCTTCGGCGTCGTCGTGTCATGGAAGGTGAGGCTCGTCAAGGTCCCGCCCACGGTCACGGTGCTTCGCATCACCAGGACGGTTGCGCAGGGCGCCGTCGATGCCGTCACCAAGTGGCAGCACGTCGGGCCTACCCTGCCCGACGGCGTCAACATGGAGGTCCTCGTGCAGGGTCAGCAGGCCGTGTTCCAGTCCCTGTACCTGGGCACCTGCCACCACATCCTGCCCACCATCGTGTCCCGTCTCCCGGAGCTGAACGCGACGGCGGCCGATTGCAAGGAGATGACCTGGCTCGAATCCACGGCGTTCATGAACTTTGGCGACACCAACACGACGGCGCTCCTGGACCGGAGCACCGGCCCCAACTTCTTCAAGAACAAGTCCGACTACGTCCGGCGCGCCATGGCCAAGCGTGTCTGGCTCGAGATATTCACCAACTGGTTGGCCGTGAACGGCTCCGGGCAACTGATCCTGGAGCCCCACGGCGGGTTCGTCGGCGCAGTCCCCGCCGGGGCGACGCCGTACCCGCACCGGAGCGGCGTGCTGTACAACATCCAGTACGTCGCGCCATGGTCCGCCGGCGATGACGACAGCTCATCGGCGGCGG
Organism: Urochloa ruziziensis; assembly: GCA_015476505.1. Classification (NCBI taxonomy): domain Eukaryota; kingdom Viridiplantae; phylum Streptophyta; class Magnoliopsida; order Poales; family Poaceae; genus Urochloa; species Urochloa ruziziensis. The sequence goes on from CM027122.1 coordinate 4,232,503, forward strand.
CCATGAACTGGATCGACGGCTTGTACGAGTTCATGGGGCGGCACGTGACCAAGAGCCCCAGGGAGGCGTATGTCAACTTCCGGGACCTGGACATTGGGCAGAACACGGTGGTGAACGGTGTCAGCGCGTTCCGCAGCGGTAAGGTGTGGGGCCACAAGTACTTCGGCAGCAGCAACTTCCGGAGGCTCGCGACGGTGAAGGAGAAGGTGGATCCGACAGACTACTTCAGGAACGAACAGAGCATCCCGCCACTGCTCCAAAGCAATTGACGTACGGAAGAATCCAATACGTAAGTTGCTTTTATGGCCGTGTTTAGATGGCCTAAAAAAAAATTTGGAGACATTAAATGCAAAGAATCTTGTATGCATGAAGCACTAAATGAAGTTTATTTGTAAAACCTTTTCACAGATGGGTGCAACTTTGCGCGACGAATCTAATGAGCATAATTAATCTATGATTTGGTACAGTAACTCTACAGTACCCATCCTCTAATCGTGTGGTCAAAGACCTCATTAGATTCGTCTCGAGAATTTACCTAGGGTTGTGGAGATAGTTTTGTAAACTGCATTTAATTAATACCCCTAATTATTAGTCAAAGGTACATTTATTACCCTCAAAAATTTTTTACATCCTATCTAAACACGGCCTATGTATGGAATTTTATTTATGACTCGTAAGCCGCGAACAGAGCTTCCCGCTACTGCTTCAAAAGCAATTGCACGGAATATTTATGTCCAATATCTTTTTTTATATATGAAATTTTTTAACACCCTTTCAGGAAGGTAGATATATGTTTTTCCAAGTTGTCAGACTTTCTCAGTTTGGCATTGAACGACATCTTGAGCTAAGAAGACGTCACTAACGAATGGTCTTGAGATAGCTCACGAGCTGTAGAAAGGAGACAAAGCATGTGTGTTTTGTGGGGCATTTGTCCAGCTAATATTACCACTAGATGGCCTGCATTAATCTGTCCCAAGTGGTGCATTGTAATATCTGGACAGGTTCTGTTTTATATATGAATTATGTTTGTACATGTATGTAAGATTCTTTTTAATGTGATGAATAAAAAAATTATGTGGGAATTAAACAACGTCACACAACTGGTCCGTCTCGGTTGTAGATCCCAGAGTGGAGCGAATGGGAAGCATTGCATGTTGGGTACTTTGCTTCTTGTGCAAGCGCAGCGAGAGGAGTAAGGACGTGCTTACATCGAAAAAAATGATAAAAAGTACTAAAAAATAATGTTTCTATGAAAACGTGCATAGATATATAAATGAACTAACAGTGTTCTGTAGGTGGATAACTTTTCGTAAAAATAAAAGGTTTTTTTAATCTAAACAGGGCCTCGCTGTGCTACGCTGATGGGACTGGGAGGACGCGAGCAAGAAAAGGTTTTGCTCTGCTCATTCAAACGAGCAGAGATACTTTGTCAAAAAAAAAACGAGCAGAGATAGGATCCGTCAAAACATGGTGTCGGTGCCAATCCTGGGAGAGGCCCTAAGACGACGATAAATCACCGACTAAACCGCTGGAACCAATTAATCCAGCAAAAAATAGGCGCAGAGGTCTTGATCCGCTGTCAGGCTCGAGGGTGTCCAGCACCCCTCGAGCGAAGCGGAACTCCGCCTCGCTCGAGGCCCCTCGCTCGAGGCCCGGAGGCCGCTCTCGACGCCCATCTCCGCCTCGCTCGAAACCCCTCGCTCGTGGGGCCCGCTGACGGCTCACCTGCCCCGCGGACAAAAGCATTTAATGGCTCTGCACGGCCTTGGGCGAGGAAGTCAAGCGACGGATCACTAGCCCATCCCCGGTCATCTCCGCCAACCCCTGACACCGTGCGGTCATTCTTGGCACCGTGCGGTCACTCTTGACGCCGTACGGTCATCCTCGACACTGTGCAGCGTGACAGACCTATGCGGCGTCACGAGCCTGAGCGATGTGACAGCCCTGTACTGTCACGCTTCCCTGTTCTACCAACTCCGGTACGGGGACCCCTCGAACGGACATAGGGAGCCCTCGAACGGGCCCGCGGCCCGTTGTACTCGATGATGACGACCCACGCCAGCCCGTAAAGTCAGGAGCACAGGAAGCGTGCGTCATGAACAGGGGACGCCACGCCATGCGCCAGAGCACCGTAGGCGGGGAAGTCGCCTAGTCCGACAACGCGAGCCAAGACAAGAGTCACGCCTGCGGTCACACCTCGTCGTACGCCATCACTGTACCAAGCACTGTACTTCTACTGTTTGTAACTGCCCCTCTTTGAACTATAAAAGGAGGAGGCTAGCCACCAGAGACACGGATCACACACTCCACTCAGTTTGCAAGAAACTCAACTCTTACTCGTTCTAAGGGACCTGGGGGCTCATCCTCCTCTCCCGCCAAGCTTGTAGCCCCCCTACTACGAGCACCCCCCCGTGCGAGGCAATACAAGTGCGCAAGCACACCCTGCTAGACGTACGATCAGAAGATCGGAACCAGGATAAACCTTGTGTCACCGTGTTGCCCTTGCATCGACCATCGAGAGACGGGACACAGCGCACTTTTCTGCAGGTGTTGGGACCCCCGCTGGGTTCCGGCACCGACAGTGGCGCGCCAGGTAGGGGAATCGCGTTGTGATCGACTTCTTGACCCACCAGTTCTCTCGATGGTGATCCGTACAGAGCGCCTCGTTGACCGCTGCTCCTACGGTTCATCCGACCCGCTCCCGGCCGGATTCACCATCTGGTTCGGGAGCCTGGGGTTTGAGGCAACCGGCAACGGTTATCTCATGCGGCTCCTCCCAAGGATGCGGCCGCCACTGCCGCGACCGCCGCAACAAGCCCACCACCGCCACCAACGCCCAGGCGCAAGAGGCGCTCAGGGCAACGCTCGCGACGGGCACGCATGGAGCGGCGCCGGGCTGCGCGCGCGCGCCGCCTGGACGACGTCGACCTTAGCGAAAGCACCATTGCCGAGGGGACGAAGGCCACGCTAGCACCCGTGCCTCTGACCACACGCCCGAACAAGGAGAGAGAGGCCGAGCCGTCACGTTTCCCGTATGGGATGCGTGGAGCGGGCATGGCGTACTCGTCATCCATCAGCACGGCGATGGATGCCTACGACGACCTCACTGGACATCACCTGCTCTCGATCCGGAACCTCATCGTGACCTCGCCGGGCGACTCATACCTCAGCACGAGCGCGGAGGAAGCCTCGCAGGAGGACCCAGAGTGGGACTACCTCGAACTTCGTGACTACGAAGCTTTCGTGGCGTTCCAAGCCGCGGCGGACTACTGCTTCGACTACTCTGATGACTCGAGCACTGGGGATCATGACCCAGCGCGGGAGTGCTTTGTCGCGGCAGTATTCGAGCCGGACACGGAGGACAACAGCCCCGCCACACCACGAGATCCCGTGGGAAGCGTGGCACCCCGGCAGGCGGCACCTCCCGCGACCGGAGACGCCGCACTGGTTCAAGCCCAGCTGATCCAAGTGCGGGAACTCGAGGCCAGCCTCGAAGACGAGAGACGCCAGGTTCGACGGCTGCGCGCAGCCCTCGAAACGGGGCGACCCGGGCCCAGCAACTTCGCGCAGGAGGTGGCGCGCACCGCACAGGCGCGAATCATGGCCGACGACCACGGGGATGACCCCCTGGCCCTGGCAAGGACCAGCCAGAAGTTAATCGCCGCGGCTACGCTGATACGAGCGATGCCGGAGCCATCGACGCCGCAGGGCCGCAACCTGCGCCGCGAGGCGCAGGCCCTGATCGAACAGGCCGCGGTACAACAGGCTGAGAGCTCCGTGTCGCGTATGAGATGCTCTGACAGCACGGGAGTCGTAGGCGGAGCGCTAGACCGGGCGGAGTCAATACGTACTCCTCTCAAGAGCCGGATGAAGGCTCCTGTGAAGGAATGCATGCTGGACACACGCGCCGGCAAAGATGATGCCCGCCACATCCTCAATAAAAGGAAACTCGACGCCACCACCGGCCACGGGTACCACACTCGACGTGGAGGCCGCTACGACAGCCGTGAAGACAAGAGCCCATCGCCGGAACCTCCTGGTACACGGGTGTTCAGCCGCGAGATCCGGACGGCACCGATACCTCCACGATTCCGGCAACCGACCACCATCGTCAAGTACTCCGGAGAGATCGACCCTCGAGTCTGGCTCAACGATTATCGCCTGGCATGCACGCTGGGTGGTGTGTCCAGCGATGAAGTCATCATCCGCAACCTGCCCCTCCATCTCGCGGACTCAGCGCGAGCATGGCTGGAGCAGCTGCCCTCGAACCAGATCCATGACTGGAACGATCTTGTCGACACCTTCGTGGGCAATTTTCAGGGCACGTACGTACGCCCAGGGAACCCCTGGGACCTTCGGCAATGTTGCCAGAAGCCCGGCGAGTCCCTGCGGGATTGCGTTCGTCACTTCTCCAAATGCTGCACGGACCTTCCGAACGTCGGAGACTCGGAGGTGCTTCATGCCTTCCTCCTAGGCACGACGAATCGAGGCTTAGTGCGCAAACTCGGGCGAAAGCCCCCCACTACCGTTAGTGGGTTGTTCGACATCGCCACGCGCTACGCCTCTGGCGAAGAGGCAGAGGGCGCCAACTTCGTCGACAAGAAGGGGAAGCACGTGGAAGGAGCGCCCACGGAGGGAAGCAAGCCCAAGGCCCCCGCCAAAAAGATGAAGCAGGGGAAGAAAGGGAAGAAGGCGCAGCAGGCGCCGCGAGTACCGGAGCCAGACGACGACTCCGACGAAGCCCTCGCGGCGGACCCCGCCCGCAAGGGCCCAGGAGGTCAGCCTCGAGGCCCGGGGGTCTTCGACGACATGCTCAAGAAACCGTGCCCGTACCACAGGGGCCCGGTCACTCACACCCTCGAGCAGTGTGAGATGTTGAAGAAATACTACAACCGCGTGGCCGCGAAGAACGACAACGAGAAGGGAGACGCCGACGGCAAGGACAAGGGTGGATTCCCCCAGGTGGAGAATGTGTTCTTCATCTTTGGGGGCCCACGACCAACATGACGTCTCGACAGCGCAAGCGCGAGCGTCGAGAGGTCCTGGCGGTGCACCGGGCGGCCCCAAAGTACCTCGATTGGTCGGAGGAGACCATCTCCTTCAGCAGAGAAGATCACCCCGATTTCATTCCGAATCCGGGGCAATACCCGCTCGTCGTCGACCCCGTCATCGGCAACACACGCTTCTCCAAGGTGCTCATGGACGGATGCAGCAGCCTCAACATCATGTATGCTCCCACCCTGGAGCTCCTGGGGATCGGCAGGGACTAGCTGCGCCCGAGCAAGGCGCCGTTTCACGGCGTCGCTCCGGGGAAGCGGGTTCAGCCCCTCGGGCAGATCGACCTGCCGGTCTACTTCGGGACGCCGGACAACTTCCGCAAGGAAGTCCTCACCTTCGAGGTGGTGGGGTTTCGGGGAGCCTATCACGCCATTCTCGGGCGACCGTGCTACGCCAAATTCATGGCCATCCTGAACTACACCAACCTCAAGCTGAAGATGCCGGGCCCGAAGGGAGTCATCACCGTGGGGCCCTCATTCGAGCACGCCTACGAGTGCGATGTCGAGTGCGTCGAACACGCTGAGGCACTCGCTGAAGATGAAGCTTGTGTAGCCCGTCTGGAAGAGATGGTTCACGAGATCGACAACCCCACGCCAAAGCACGTTGGCAGCTTCGAGCCAGCCGAGCAGACCAAGGACGTACCCCTCGACCCCAGCAACCCTGACGGCAAGACGTTGAAGGTCAGCTCCACCCTCGATCGCAAATAGGAAGTGGTGCTCGTCGACTTCCTCCGCGCCAACGCCGACATCTTTGCGTGGAGCCCCTCGGATATGCCCGGCATACCGAGGGAGGTCGCCGAGCACTCCCTTGATATCCAGCCCAACTCCAGGCCGGTGTGCCAACGCCTTCGGCGCTTTGACGAGCAGAAGCGTCGAGCGATTGGAGAGGAGCTGCGCAAGCTCTTGGAGGCCGGATTCGTCAAGGAAGTTTTTCATCCCGTGTGGCTAGCTAACCCTGTATTAGTTATGAAAAAGAATGAGAAATGGCGGATGTGCGTGGACTATACCGGTTTAAATAAAGTATGTCCCAAAGTTCCTTTTCTTTTGCCACGAATCGATCAAATCGTAGATTCCACCGCGGGGTGTGAACTCCTCTGCTTCCTTGATGCGTATTCCGGTTATCACCAAATAAACATGATAGAATCCGACCAACCCGCGACTTCTTTCATCACCCCCTTCGGCATATACTGCTACACTACGATGCCGTTTGGGCTTCGAAACGCGGGAGCCACGTATCAGCGATGTATGCTTCGGGTCTTCGGAGACCAGATCGGGCGCACTGTGGAAGCATATGTCGACGACATCGTCGTAAAATCCAAGAAGGCAGACAACTTGGTCGATGATTTGCGAGCCGCTTTCGAGGCTCTCCGGACCGCCGGTGTAAAGCTCAATCCGGAGAAGTGCGTTTTCGGAGTGCCGCGAGGCATGTTGTTGGGTTTCATAGTCTCCCAGCGAGGCATTGAACCCAACCCCGAGAAGGTTGCTGCTCTCGAACGGATGGGCCCGATCCGAGACTTGAAAGGAGTCCAACGGGTCCTGGGGTGCTTAGCGTCGCTGAGTCGCTTTATAGCTCGGCTAGAGGAAAAGGCTGTACCGGCTCCTGAGAAAGAACGAACGCTTTTCCTGGACCCCAGAGGCACAGGAAGCCCTCGACAGGCTTGTCGCGTCGCTCTCAAGTTCACCCATCCTCACGCCACCAAAGGATGGGGAAACGCTCTACCTATACGTAGCTGCGACGACCCAAGTGGTTAGCGCGGTCATCGTAGTAGAGAGAGAAGAAGAAGGCCATGCGCTGCCGGTACAACGACCCGTGTACTACATCAGCGAAGTATTATCAGAAACCAAGACACGGTACCCGCAGATCCAAAAGCTCTTGTACGCGATTGTGCTGGCTCGAAGGAAGCTGAGGCACTACTTCGAGGCGCACCCGGTGACCGTGGTCTCGTCGTTCCCCTTGGGGGAGATAGTCCGCAACCAGGACGCGTCTGGGAGGATTATCAAATGGTCGGTGGAACTGATGCGCGAAACGCTCACGTACGCACCGCAAAAAGCCATCAAGTCCCAGGTCCTCGCGGATTTCGTCGCCGAGTGGACAGACGTTCAACTACCCTCGCCCCAGATACAGGCAGAGTGTTGGACTATGTACTTCGACGGATCTGTGATGAAGACCGGAGCGGGGGCAGGGCTTCTCTTCATCTCGCCTCATGGAGAACACATGCGCTATGTGGTGCGGCTGCATTTCCCCGCTTCCAACAACATGGCGGAATACGAAGCCCTCCTCAGCGGGCTCCGTATTGCCCTCGAGCTGGGCATCAAACGCCTCGATGTTAGGGGGGATTCGCAGCTAGTCGTGGATCAAGTGATGAAGAACTCGAACTACCACGACGAGAAGATGGAAGCATACTGCCACGCAGTACGACGCCTCGAAGACAAATTGCTCGGCCTCGAACTCAACCACATCATGCGCAAGTACAACGAAGAAGCGGACGAGTTGGCCAAGATTGCGTCGGGGCGAATCACAGTCCCCCCGAACGTCTTCGCCCGCGATTGCTCGAGACCCTCCATCGAGCCCCAGCGTCCGGATACGACGTCAGAAGCACCCTCGAGGGAGGCCCGTATCGAGCCCATGGACGAGGATCCCTCAACAGAAGGCATCGAGTCCCCCCCACCACGGACGCCACCGCCTGACGAGCAGGAGGCGATGGAAATCGACGGACCCCCGGCCCCACAAGATTGGCGACACCAGTACATAGACTGGATCGACCACAGCACGCTGCCCTCGGATCGAACCGAGGCGCGACGCATCGCCAGATGAGCTAAGTCGTTCGCCATGATCGACGGCGAGCTGTACAAGCGCAGCCCTTCTGGGGTGATGCTACGCTGCCTCCCCATTCCCGCAGGACGGCAGTTGATACGAGACATCCATGCAGGAACGTGCGGGCATCACGCGGTGGCCCGAACCCTCGTGGGCAACGCCTTCCGACAAGGTTTCTATTGGCCCACGGCGGTCGCCGACGCGATAGAGGTCGTGCGTACCTGTGAAGGGTGCCAGTTCTACGCCCGCAAGACACACCTCCCGGCGCACGAGCTACAAACCATCCCAATCACATGGCCCTTCGCCGTATGGGGATTGGATCTTGTGGGTCCGCTGCCAAAAGCGCCCGGGGGCTTTACTCACCTACTGGTTGCCATCGACAAGTTCTCGAAGTGGATCGAGGTCCGGCCCATCACGAACATCCGATCTGAGCAAGCGGTACAGTTCTTCGACGACATAATCCATAGGTTCGGGGTGCCAAACTCAATAATCACTGACAACGGCACCCAATTCACTGGCAAGAAGTCCCTGGAATTCTGTGACCGCAACCACATCCGCGTGGATTGGTCGGCCGTTGCGCATCCCCAAACAAATAGCCAGGTGGAACGGGCCAACGGCATGATATTGCAAGGATTGAAGTCGAGGATCTTCAACAAGCTGAACAAGTTTGGCCGCAAGTGGATCGGCGAAGTACCCTCGGTCGTCTGGAGCCTTAGAACGACCCCAAACAGAGCCACGGGTTTCACCCCATTCTTTCTGGTGCACGGCGCCGAGGCAATCCTGCCCACGGATCTAGAGTATGGGTCCCCGAGGCTCAGGGCGTATCAAGAGGAAGCGAATCAGTAAGCTCGACGAGACTCCCTCGACTGCGTGGACGAGGCGCGCGACGTTGCGCTGTTGAACTCGGCAAGATATCAACAGACGCTCCGCCAGTACCAAGCGCGGAAGGTGCGACGCCGAGACTTTAGCAAGGGAGATCTGGTCCTCAGGCTGCGACAAGACACTCGAGGGTGCCACAAGTTCACCCCTCCGTGGGAAGGCCCCTACATCATCGCCGAAGTCCTGAAGCCGGGCACGTACAAGCTAGCCAACGAGAAGGGCGAAGTCTTCGCTAACGCCTGGAACATCCAGCAACTACGTCGTTTCTACCCTTAAGCACTTCGTGCTTGCCCATGTATCAGCTCATGCGACTCCGTAATAATAATAAAGTTCATGTACAGTTTAAAACATTGGGATCATCGCTTGTCTCGCGGAGAGAAAGGCGTAACGCCCCTCGAATGGATGAAGAAAGCTCTTTATTGCCATAAAACGCATGACCGGCGAACGGTCGTGTACAATAAACAAGATACAAAGCCGCTCCTACGCGGCCGAGAGACATATGCGGCCATGCCCATTTCTCAACACTGGCGACCCTAGACCAGCTAGGAACGTCGCTAGTTTTCTTCTAACACCAGCATGGCCACATACGCCGAGGCAAACGGGAGTTCTCCACGGCTGGCGCGGCAAAGGTTCAAAGAACCTCGTCGACCTCCAGGTCGTCGCGCACGCCCCGGTTGGTGAAACGACCTTCACCAACAGGGCGAGGGCGTGAGCGGTGCAACGCCGGCTGCGACACCCACCTATCCCCGTGGCACGCACCCGGAAGCAAGACCACTCTGCCACCGAAGCGCGCCGCCACCGGACGCCATGGACGGATGACCGGAGCACCTGCCTCGTTCAACCATCGCCTGAACGTCGTCCAGCTCGAGCTGGAAAACGAGGCACCGGTTACCGACGGGGACAACCGCTGTCCGAGCATCGACCAGCCTGGGCTGAAAGATGAGGCAGCGGTTGCCAACAAGGCAGATGCGGCCGGCACCTTTTCTCCTTCATTTGCCTCCCCCTTCGCTAGCATTCTTCTAACACCAAAACCCCACCCACCCTCGAACTAAGTCAGGAGGGCGAGCTCCGCCCCACCCCACCATTCCTAACTCTAAGCCCATGGTACTCGAGAAAAACTCACAGCACTTGTGATCCCTACTACCATGGTCAAGCCTATTTATAGCACCCACGCCTTGGCCCACTCCGCGGCATGCGCCTGACCCTCTGCGCAAAGCTGTCCCACGTGCCTTACTCAGGGGACAGACCCCCCATGGGGCCCCCTGGCGAGAGGACGGCGCGTGACAGCACGGCAGAGGCGGGCACCCCTCAGAAAGGAAATGCGCTCGACGCGTGGCGGTCTGACAGGGACGCGCACTACGGCCAAGGTCACGAGGCTACTATTTTCGTCAAAAAGGTGGGGCGGACGGCATCAAAGACAGCAGCACGCCATCACCCAGCGAGCGGCACGCGAGTCGAGGCCGCAGCCCTTGCAGCACGCCATCGCCCAGCGAGCGGCACGCAAGTCGAGGCCGCAGCCCTCGCAGCACGCCATCGCCCAGCGAGCGGCACGCAAGTCGAGGCCGCAGCCCTCGCAGCACGCCATCGCTCAGCGAGCGGCACGCAAGTCGAGGCCGCAGCCCTCGCAGCACGCCATCGCTCAGAGAGCGGCATGCAAGTCGAGGCCGCAGCCCTCGCAGCACGCCATCGCCCAGCGAGCGGCACGCAAATCGAGGCCGCAGCCCTCGCAGCACGCCATCGCTCAGTGAAGCGGCACGCAAGTCGAGGCCGCAGCCCTCACTGAATGCTCTGCACGCTGACAGAGTAACAGGACACCCGCGACGGGACGAGGCAGCGGAGCCAGGCATCCGTCGCGTCACCAGAGCTGAGGCAGCGGAGCCAGGCAACCGTCGCGTCACCTGCGCCGCCCCGACAAAAAAGCTAAGCTACTCTTCCACCCTACGGTTTCTTCACCGTTCCATCATTTCGGTCACGACTTTTCCATGCACGAGGCAGGGAGACTTTTTCTTCGCCCCGCGCGAAGACAAAAAACTCCCTCGGGGGCTATCACAGGGCACACTACCCTGGGAAATAAACGCTCCACCTCTCGTTACTCGTTCTTCTCGCAATTTTCTACAAATTTTCGTCGCTTTGTCATGTCTCGGTTGTGTGTGCGAAGAAGCGATAGAGGTTGGGCGTCGACGGCTAAGGCAAGGGGGCGGCGATGTCGTGGGATAGCTTTCGCCTCCGGGATACGGCGTCCTCCTACGTCACCCTCGAACCTAAGTCTCTCGCAAAGGGGCGGGGCGCGGCCGCTTGAAGCCCAAGAGTATGGGTGTTGAGGGAAAGCCTACGCCTCCGGGATACGGCGTCCCCCATCGACACCCTTGGGCTCGAGCAGTCCAAGCTCCCCCCGTGCGCAGGGAGATGATCCAACTCAGTCGAATCTTTTTCAAGGCACACAATCGAGACATAACAACAAACGTAACGTATTTAAATATAATCGAACGCGATGCCCAAGTTCTCAAACGGCCACAAATCTAAAACAATATGTTCCTAAACTTATTACAAATATGCCTGGCAGGCACCATTCATGGCAGAGGTCTTCAAGCGCCGTCCCCGCCGACGGTACCCTCTGGCCGCGCGTTGGTGTCGATGAAGAGCTTCAGCCCGTGTTCAGTTCACGAAAACATTTTGTGAAAAGATTTCGGGTTTTGATTTTATTAATTTAAAAGTAGTAAATGTAGACGAAAAAGGTGGAAAGTTATATGAATAGGTTGGAAATCTCGAGACGAATCTAACGATGGTAATTAGAGGGTAATTAATCCATAATTAGCGGATGATTAATGTAGCACTACTGTTGCAAATCATAGATTAAGTAGACTCATTAGATTCGTCTCGCGATTTACAGTCTACCCATATAATTTTTCACCTTTTTCGTTTACATTTAATACTTCATGCATCAAAGACTCTCCTTTGATGTGATTGATGAAAATATTTCGGGTGGAAACTAAACATGGCCTCAGGCTGTGTGCGCTGCTGGTGGTGGCGGCGGCGGCCGCCATTCTTCCTTTCACCTTGGGAGTTGGGAATTGGGATGAACACACGGGCTGCTGCACCGGGGGATATAAAGCATGCGGAAATGCCTTGGTGCTGCCGGCAGCCCGGGCTAGATCATGTACCGAGATTCGTGTTTCTTTGTCCTATTCTCATGTATTCTAACATATTTTCTTTTTTTTCAAGGGTACATGGCAGGTTGGCAGCGGAAGGTACATCATTTTGAGTGAAAGATGCTCTTTGAGAACAAGTGGGCAGTAAAAAAGATGCTCTCCATGCAAAAAGGTACATGCAAGTGGACATATTTTTTGTCCTCAGTTCTCTCTCATCCATGTGCTTCCAAGCATTGAATGCTCATTCAAAACATCAAAAGATTTTGAAAATAGTATTATTCTATTATTCTATTGTTTGATCTTTTTTCACCGAAAACCTACTCTTGATTCTGTAATGTAAACCTACTCAGCACGATGGATTCTGTACACTGCTGGTTCAGTTTAAAAAATACCACCGTTGTTGTGTGGTTCAACATTTTTTCACTTATATTTTTCGGCTTCCTGCTCAGTTCATCAATGCTCGGGAGCACAACGTGTCAGAACCGTGATCTTTACTTCTTCTCTTGTTTACCCCTAACCTTATCTTTGGTCTCATGCCATTGTATGTCTTTTTTATCCTTGTTTCTTTTGGGTTTCATCTCTAGCCCACCCCAACTTGCTTGGGACAAAAGGCTATGTTGTTGTTCCTGCTCAGTGCATGTACATTGCCGCGCTGCTCATGTACACTAAATGCTCAGTGTTTGTACACTACATCAATGTGTGATGTACACAATCGAAATTTTTAGATAACAACGGTACAAAACTAAATGAATCTGGACCATGTACAACACCACATTTTTTTCAAACAAAAGGTACAAACATTTTGTTAGCACCACGGGAAAGAAAGATGGAGCAAATCCTCTAGGCAATTAGAACAAAACTAAACCAAAATCGAATCCTAATGTTCTCTATACTTTGTTAGCACCATGAAGAAAAAAAAAGTAAAGAACATCTACCGAAATCGGAAGGTCACATGTGGCCGAAGAAGGCCGGCGCATGGCCCGTGCTCCTGCCGTCGCTCCTCACGGACGCGGAGCAGACGCCGCGGCGCGCGCCCCAAGATTCACCCGCTGCAAAACCAGTCGACCCTTGTCGACGACCTCGCTGGAGACAACGGCTGGGGCGCCGGGCGCCACTACCATCGCCCGATGCGATCACCGAGGCAGCCACGCGCGCGGCGAGCCGTCAGCCGGAGCCCATCGCATTGGCCCTCTCCCCGCCACCTGGGCTGCGCGTGTGACGAGCGTCTTATCCCTGGCGCCTCGATGTGCCGTCCCCGTCCGCACCACTCCCGCGCCCTGCCGCCGCCGGATCCGAGCGAACGCGGCGACGGCGGCTCACGGCTCGCCGGAGCTCCCTCTGACGCCTCGTTGTGCCGCCCGTCTGCATTGCTCAAGCGCCCTGTTGCCGCCAGATCCGGGCGGATGCGCCGGCGGAGCAGGAGGAGCGGCGTCGCCGACCTCCGCCGCACATGGCTGGCCGCGCCTCCCCTAGTCGGTCTGGCGTCGCGCTGGCCCCCCGTCGTCGTGGCTGCCGAGTTGGGCACCGCCGGGCCTGGAGCCGGCCCTGCCCCGTCGCCGCGCCAGATCCGGCCGCCGGCGAGCACGCTCCGGCCGACCGGGTTTGGGTTAGGTGGCGTCGCGGATCTGGGGGAGAGCCGGCAGCGTGCAGGGAGAGGGCGGAGGGAGGAGGAAGACGGGGGACGCGCGGGGGCCGGAGTATCGGGTCGCCGGCGGGGGAGGATTGGGTCAGCGGCGGGAGAACGATGGAAGGCACGAGGAAAAAGGTGGAGGCGGAGGAAGAAGACTATAGAGGATGGTAGGGCCCGTTCTTTCGGTCGCCGCCACGCGCTCCTGGCACGCGAGCGACACGTAACAACGCCCTGTAAATGCACGTGTGCCAGTACTGTAGTGGTAAGTGGTAAGCGGTAACCTGTAAATTTTGCAAGGTGATTCTTGTTGATTGGCAGAAAACGGACAGGTCCTGAGTCTTTGACTGCATCAACATTTGACGTGGAGGGGGGGCACTGCCTGGTGCCTGCACGGACGCGTCCGGCGATGCGCGCCTTGCCGCGTACTGTACAGTAGAGCTAGGGCAAGGTTAGTGACTGATGATTGATGAGAGCGCGAGAGCATGCATGGGACATGTACGGGGAAAGGGCAGTGCGGAAACGTGGAGCAGGCGAGCAGCGGAGGCAGGAAGTGCCGTCTCTGCAGCACGCACGTGGCAGGTGCAACTTGCTGTGTCCCTTCTTTCCACCCTGTTCAAACGGATTTTTTTATATATAATATTATTAAATTAGCTTAGCAAATTATTTTTCTCTTAAACTTAAACCGACAGAGTTTCGAGGATTTAAAGCCTTGTTCTTCAAAGAAAGTAGTTAATGCCTTGTCTGTTGTCTCGTTAGCTGCCCTGAGCAAAGAGGGAACGCAGTTATTTTTTCTGTAATTTTACACACGAAGGAACGCAGTTTGAAAGTGTGATCAGAGAGAGGATGCAGAATGGCAATCACGCTCTGCTGAGCTCAAGTTCGGATAGAGCACGCGAAAACTCACGAGCTGTTTGGTTTCCACTGTTCAAATTTAGCGCCTATCACATCAAAACAAAATATATACGGAGTATACATAAAGTATTAAATATAAATTAAAAAATAACTAATTACACAGATTGTGACTATTTTACGAGACTAATTTTTAAGCCGAATTAGTCTACGATTTGACAATGTGGTGTTACAGTATACATGTGCTAATGACGAATTAATTATACATAATTCATTTATCTCGTAGAGTGCTGATAAAATCTATAATTTGTTTTTTATTAATAATAAAAAATCTTGTCTGGCATCCCGCTTATATTTCGATGTCGTACCTACTTAAAGTGTAGCATCTAAATTCAAACACCTTTCAATTGACGACGTGTGAGTGCAGCGCGCAGGAAATGCAAGCGAAGAGGAAAGAAGAGATTTGTGCAACAGTGCAGGTAGCCAAGCTTGGACCCCAAGGATCCAGTCTACAGTACAGTGCACACTGCACAGGTGATGTCGTGACGGGGAGCAGCCGAGAAGGATGCTGCTGTCAGAATGGAAGGAAGCTGCTGTCGTGTTGCGCTTCCCACTGTTGTTCCGTATTCCGTGCATGTTTCCGCACGTCCATAGAGAGATGGCAACGCGGCTTTTATGCTCTCTTTACGATCCAACTCGGTTCTAATTATTTATAGGTTAAATTTGTACTCTTACCGGTGCACCAAAGGAAGTCCTTCTGCGCGGGTTGGTGATTGCACAAAAGAAGTCCGTTTGCAAGTGTAGAGGGGATTTTGGACGGGGTTGCTCCTCCGTCTTAATTGCGCGCGTCGGGGTCCTCGTCACCTGTTGCAGCGCCGCGCTTAATTAAGGCCGCAATCGCCTCGCCTTCCTTCACCTCCGCACGCGTGCGCCTCACACGCCCATGCAAAAAACGGCAAAAAGAAAAAAACAGAGCAACGGCAGCTGTGGGGACTCGAACCGGAGACTTCCCACCTGGACACGTCGAGACGTGCTACGCTAGCCAATCGGGTGAGACGACATTGGTGCGTACAATGCACCCGTAACCCTCTTTATTAGGGGCAAACAAGGAAAAATTATCCCTATTACAATGACTCATTGGTATGTGTAATCTGGTCTGGTCTTAAGGGACTTTCTTTGGGGGACGACTCGCTGGCGCACGTGCGGTGCGCCAGCAGTCGCCGCACACCTCCCAAGGCATGCGCAGGCCGCGCAGCGCAGCACTGCAGCAGGCAGCAGCCTACCCTTTTCCTTCGGCAAACAAACACGGTAACTCTTCTAGCTGACGTACGCGGGTCCTACGAGAACGGTTTTTTAAAAAAATTCATACCTCTTGAATGGAGTATCTAAATCAAATTCTGATTACACCACTAGACTTCTTATGATAAGTGCTTCAAAACTAGACCACACTCGATTATATTTGGAGTTAAAAAAATTAGAACATTTTTTAAATAGGAGGAACAATTCGTCCAATTTTAACACCGAGAACCAATCATCTGACCTAACGAAATAAAAATATCATATCGAAGGAACATAAATTTTAACAGGTGAAACAAAAATCATCTTATAGGACACAATATTATCATATAGAAGTTAAAAAGTGCAAATCATGTAACTTGAGGAACAAAAATATCGTATGAAAGGAACATAAATTTTAACATTTGGAACAAAATTATTGACACTGTGAAACATCTCATGAATAATGCGAGAGTAATCAAATAACATCACGGAACATCTTATCGACACTGTGGAAACATTCCAAACAACATCAAAGAACATCCCATTAATATTGTGGAAACAATTCAAACAACACCAAAGAACATCACATTAACGCTGTGGGAACAATCCAAACAACATCAAGGAACATCTCATTAACACTGTAGGAACCGTACATATATGAGACACGTTATACCACTCAAGTCTTCAAATAAAAAGAATCATTAATGAAAAATAAGTAAAAAAAAGAAAAGTACGGTGAAAAGAAAAAGAAAACATTGCTAAAAACAGGAGAAATAAAAAATGAAAAAGAAAAAAACAAATAGGAGAAACAAAAGAAAAAAACAGATAGAAAAAACACAAAAGGAATGGCTGACGTGCGGCCTCTCTCTCACATGCGTGCGCGCGTACTGGCCCATCAAAGATGACAGCGACCTCTCCACATGCACCGCGCTCCAGGATGCGGGGACCGTTGTCCCACCGCATATGCGGTATATATAAAATCCGCTTTCTTTGGTGCACCGGAGGAAGTATATAATTTCGACTCAATCCATTTAGAGCCCGATTCTTAAATTTGCTAGTATAAAAAGTTGTGCCCATTACCACTCGTAATGGTGCCGTTCGGCTCCGTCAGCGGTAAGTGGTGTCATGATTGACCTGCAGACGTGCTTCTCACCCTCACAGTTCATTTCTATCTTTATGCACACTTCCATAAAAACCGTATTTTTTTTTACTTTTCACTCTTTTTCTTGATCTAAACGTACCCTTAAACGTCTAGCACCTGCAGACCTGCTTCTACTGTTCTACGTACACTCTAGGACGTACTACGTGTAGTCGTTGTACCAGAAAAACTGTGGTACGTATATGTAACCAGTGGTAAATTTTGCTGAGGTAAATTTCTATTTGTTCGATTTGGGACTGTCGTCCTCAGGGAAATTTTAAACCTTCTATCTCTGTTGGTGCTTGCAGCGAAATTGACGCGGTATACCTACTGTGCAGATTTTTGTCGCGATTTTAGGGCAGCAACGCCTCTCCACCCTCGATCTGAACACTGGAGGAGGACGGCTGGACGGGGCTGCTGTTTTTTTTTAGAAACCGGGTTTATATTTCATCAAAGTATCTGATAGTTTACATCACACAGCTTACAAAGACACCCTTGAAAGAAAAGAGAATTACACTTAGGTCCTTGTAAGGAACTCCCGGTCGTTCCCGTCGCCGGCGGCAAGAGGAGAAGCCTTGAAGCCGACCACCTTTCCGACGAAGCAACTCCAAAGTTTTGTAATAGCACCAAGAGTAGCACATCGGAAAAACCAACATGCCATGTAGTCGTTGAACGCGCAGGCCGAGCAAGATGGCCAACGGCCATCTCTTCGCCGGTGTAGGAGTCTAACGCCTTGAACAGCGCCAACCCCAGCACGCCGGTGTAGATGACACCCAGAAGGGGATGCAAACCACCAGAAACGGTAGGAGATGAAAACCAACCCGATTTCACCAAGTTGGTAGACACTAACCTCACAAGGTCATGGTTCGCAGATCCACCACCTTGGAGGGACATAACAAACCTCCAACCTCCAGCAGCAAAGTTGTCTTCGGTTTCAGGGCCGGCATGATCGCTAATGGTGTGGACATAACGGCGAGATAAAGCACACAGAAGATTTGAGTACCAACGCATAAGAACAACACAAAAAGACCATCATCAGTATTAAAATCCCTGCATAATGCACCAGTATCGCACTCCACACTTCCAACAACCACAACCAGACACCCTCCACTTCCGACATCAACACCAGTGGAGAAAGAAGGAAAAGAAATAAATCTCACAAATCCGCTGCCAGAGTTGCTGAGGAAGGTAACGTCGTGGAGCTTGCCGAAGGCCTCCGCATCGCACCCATCTCCGCAACCGCCGGAAACGAATCGGAGGAAGCAAAAGATCCCACACGCCATTGCTACTGTGGGAAACTGGAACCCTAGACTACTGAAAACAAACCTAATAGCATAGGGTATGTACACCGGACGGCCAAATTAAAGTTTCTCCCAACCTCCATCACCGGCGAGGCCACCAGAGGCAAGAAGAAACCATCGATTTGGCCGCCGGGATGCGAATCGCCCTGCTTCCGCCCTGGTGAACTGTAGCTGGGGAAAAGAAGGGTCGAGAGAGGAGACTCGGAGGACGGGGCTGCTTGACTGCTTTGACAGTAAGGGCCGGCCCTGGAGGCAGGCAAGCGGGGCAGTCGCCCTGGGCTCCCGATTTGGTAGGGCCCCACCCCAAGTATGCAAACACCATATTATAGTATTTGGCCCAGTACTATGCCGGCCTGCAAGTCCTGGCGTCCGCGAGAAGGATCGATCCTCTAGAGTCAAAAAGAAAGACTAGCGTTCACATAATGTCAAGAACCCAGCCCCACACGCATCAAGGAATGTTAGAAGGAATTTTTAATGTAACTAGCAGAAGGACACGTGCCACAGGCACGTGTTTTAAAAAAAAATCACTAAATTAGTGATGTAGTCAATATAGACTATTTATATTAATCTCATAAAATTCGATGGTATATGAGCGATGTAGTCAATATGAAATCTTTAAATCTAAGCTACACGGGTACGGATACGTGTATCAGTATCGGACCAATACGGGGATACAACATTTTCTTAAAAAAAACATGATACGTGGATATGTTTTACTATTTTTATAAACATAATCCATATAGTATATTAGTATGTATAATAGAAAATGATAAATTAACTTGTAATTATATCGTTCTGCACATAAACACACAAGAAGTACGAAAGGCACCAGCGCTGGAGCAAAGAACATTATTATTGCAAATCGTGCTAGAAAGCAGACCACCCAGACCGGCCACCAGCTAGCACAAGCAAGAGCAAGGAGCAGGCAGAGCACAAGCAAAAGAACGGTGGAGGAGCGAGCAGGCGAAGGCTCAGAGGAGCAAAGACGGAGGCGCTAATCTTCTGCTGAAGCGGCTCCATGGAGACGGACTGCGCTGCCGGCCTGCCGCATAGCACAAGCATCGTTACCTTCTCTCGAGAGGATTGGTTTGTTCAATTTTCTAAATCAATACATCTTCTTGCCTTGTTTTCAATAGTATAGACGTGATGGACCAGTATGTGGAGACATCAGGAAGAGGATGCAGGAGGAAATTGCGAACTAAAGCTCGGGACATTGAAAGCAAGTCGAAGTAGTGTAATATTAGTTTCTTTTTTTAAGTCATCGTGATCGCCCGTGAACTTCTATTTTCATATCAACGTGACGGGGGCGTTATTTTTTAAGCTAACGTGATCGGGGCTCTTTTCCTAAATCAATAGACTCTGAGCGCGTTACAATAGAAAGGACACCAATGACCACCGTCGACCGACCGTTGACTCTTTAGATTAATCTAGAGCGTTCAATCATCATAAAATCCGACGATGTAGGAGCGATGTAGTCAACATAGACTTTTTAGATTAATCTAGGGCGTCCGATCGTCATCATAAAATCCGACGGTGTTAGAGGGGTAAGAGTAACCCTGGTACGAAAATTTCGTCGTCCTTTATAGTATAGATTTAATATGTATGTATTAATATTTCTTTTGCATACACAATTAAGTGTTTATCAGTAACTTTATATATGTGTATTTACATCTAGTACTATCATAGTCATGTATGTATAAAGGGTCCTGAATTTTAGTTTCGCCCCGGGCCTAAAAACTCAGGGCCGGCCCTCACACTCATGAATGTCCTGCGTGTGCACTGCAATGCCGTGCTGGCCGGCGGGGTGGCAGCCAGGCCAGGCAGGAGATCGACTGTTGTGGTCTGTGGAGGTGGATGGAGGTGGAGCTATGCCCAATGCCGGCTTGCCCCCTTGTTTGTCCGGACTCTGGACTGCATGTAGACGAGCTGCAGGGATGACGACTGAGATTGATGGGCAAATTCCCTCTGCGCCATCGAGAAATATGACTCTAGAAACATGCAATTCTAAGGTTTGAAATTTGTCTCATATGCAACTCTAGCATATAAACGGGACCCACCATCTGACAAGCGGGACCCATCAACTGACAAGCGGGACCCACCAACTAACAAAGCGGGACCCACAAACTGACAAGCGGGACTCACCAACTAACAAAGCGGGACCCACCAATTGAGAAGCGAGACCCACCAACTCACAAAGCGGGACCCACCAACTCGCAAAGCGAGACCCACAAACTGACAAGCGGGACCCACCAACTCGCAAAGCGGGACCCACCAACTCACAAAGCGAGACCCGCCGACTCGCAAACGGGACCCACCAAATCAAGCACCATTGGAAGAGGACAAGAGAGGCACATGCGTCTTTTCACCTCTACATTGGTTTGCGTGAGAAATCCTAGAATTGCATGTTTTATGGGACGGAGGGAGTACCTTATATGCCATCGAAAATTACCACGTTCCTTTAATGCCATTAGTTTTAATTTCTCGTCCCTTCTGTGCCATCGTCGTCACACTGCAACAAACGGATCCGTTAAACTGCCCATGGCCCACTGTCAGCACACCACCTCCCATCACGTGCCCCTGCCCTCCTGGACATCAAGGGATTGGGTGCCTCGCCTCGCTTTCGTCGCCACGCCACTAGGTGTCCGTCTCGCCGATGTGTGACGCCGACGCCTATCTCGCCGGTGCGCGAGGCCGACGCACGCGGCACATCCGCGCTCCTCCTCCTGCGCACGTGAGGTCGGGCCTATCTCTCCCTCTCTGTCACTTTCCTTTCTTCCTCCTCTGGCAAGCAACCGAGCAGAGCTCCGTCGGGCTCCGGCAATCTCTGTCGAATCAACCGCACCCACAGCACCTCCAGCTCCTTGTCTACATCCTCGGCCGACCCTCACCCCAGCTCCATCCATCCCTCGCCGCGGATTTCGATGTCCCCAGCCTCCATTGCCGCCGTCATCTCAGATCGCCGCCAGCCAAATTGCTCGATCATGTCTTGTCGCACCTCCACCAGAGGTCTGTCCGCTGCTCACTCGTGGGCGCGTGCCAAAGCCGCAGCCCTGCGCATTCATTCCTCGTCCTCTCGCCCACCCGCGCGCCGCTGGCCATGGCCGAGCCATGCACTGCTGCCACCCGCACCTCCCTGCCTCAGAGCGCCCAAGATAGAGCAGATCCAGGGCTGCACTACCTCCCCTGTGCTTGTGAACCCCGACCGACGGAGCTCCGTTGAGCAGAGCCGCCGCCGCCCCTAGGTTCGTTGCGACCATGGGACATGACTGGTGACATTTTGCGCCAATCCCCTCAAGAAAAGGTGAAATCACACACATACAGCTGTGTGTCTTAACCATTTTACTAGAAACCCCTAGAAAGAACTAACGGATGAACCTACAGTGACATTAACAGATGAACTGACGGAATGGCATAGAAGGGACGAAAAAATAGAACCAATGGCATAGAGGGAATGTAGCAATTTCTGATAGCAAATAAGGTATAAGTCATATTTTTCAATGGCATAGAAGGAATTTACCCGAGATTAATCGACATGACTTGCACGGACTCAACCAGAACCAGAGCGGCAGAGCTCTCGGCTGCCGCCTGCCGGGGTCGGGTTGTCCCGTGGTCGTCGGTCCCGCCTGCTTTGTTTAGTGGCCGCATCATCCCTGTCCCTGCTCTCTGAATTAAGGAAGCTATAGCTAGACCTAGGGCCAAAGTCGACAAAAATTTGTTTTACTTTATGGCAAGAAATACTAAAACAATATACTTTACGTATGATTGTCATTTTACTATTTTAGAGATAGTTTAGTATCATACGATTTTACGTGAGTAGATTATAAACATTTTAGTAGCCGATCTTTAAAAAGTTTGGTGGCATTGATTCTTAGGATGTAAAAAAGTAAATGGATAGATAAAGCATGCATCATGTGTATAGAGCGCATATTGGCACGAGTATGTAATAAATATATTTATATTGACAATACTCAGCAGTCCATCCATCCATAAACGGCCATAGAATTGGCGGAATTTGACAGCACATCCACATGGTAACGCAAGAACAAATGTATGGCTTGGACGAATAATTTGCAGCAACATAGCGAAAAAAGAAGAATAAAAGAAAATTGTATATTACAATCAGAATTCCAGTAACATCATCTCATTCTCTTCCATCGCACAAAAAAACTCTTCTCGCGAATGTGAAGAATTCGGCGTTTTTGCTCCTACCAATGAAATAAACGCTGCAAGCACAATTTCAATGGTAATGTTAATCTCATGAAATGAGAGGATGTAACTTTGTTCCAGAGCACATAATTCGAGTGTTTTAAATTCATATTAATTTGGAAACAAACTCTAGCAAAAACCATTGGATTAGGGTGACAACATTGTACCACTATGTTTAAGTGAACATGCCTATTTTTAAAGAAGTAGAACTGATAATAATTGTATGTACTACTTTAGATATATTTTGTTTCACAATGTATTTCTTCCTCAAGTCTGTTACCTTGCTTTTCTTCTTCTTTTTCTTCTCAATGTATGCAATGATCTCCCCTTGACACTCAAGAGTCTTTTGCAAGTCCTACAAAACTCACATCGAAGCAAGTTTGTAAATAGATTAATTTGCTTAGAAATATGCAAAATAGCATGCACTTCTAAGTGTTTCCTGTCATTCCCTTATATAGAAAGATACAAAATTAATATAACAATTCACAAATTAATCAAAACTTGGTTTAGTCGGTTACAACATGGTAAGAACTATGTTTTCCAGCAATATGCAAATGATACCTTCTTTGTAGCAGCAAGCTCCTCTTCTAGTGCACTGATGCGGCTGACAGCAGCCTGCAACATTTCCTCCTTATCTGCCGGCATTGTTGCAGGTTTTGTTAGGAGTGCAATGATCTTCTCCTCAAGATCGGCGATGCGCTTTGTAGATACGACATCTTCAGCCGCCTTTACAGCCTCTGGCGATATCTTAGATCGCTGCCGCGCTTGGATTTTTGATTTACTTTTTGTGATGGTAGAAGGTTTAGCACCAACTATGGCAGAACCAACTACCTTCCCAGGCATGTTGCGGGTAACACGAAGCATCGTTGCAATGCTCATGACAAGTGCTATGACGCCACCAAAGAGTGGGGGGTTCGATCCATTAGATGCATTTCCAACAGCTGATGAATCATGTATGTTCGGTCAGCCTACTATTGCAAGGAAACATGAGTAGTAATACATCCTTGAAATTTGTAGAGTCATAAGGTTAGTAACCTTTAGTGATTGCGAGCTTCTCATCTGGCAGTGTTCCCTGGCTCTTGCAGATAGCATCTATGGCCTTTTCAACCATTGGTACATCACAGGAATAGGGTGAACCAGGGGTCTACAAAGGAATGAAAAGTGGGACACATAGGTTTTAGCTTTGGATTTTTTTTCCACAAGCAGAACATCTAAGTTTGTATGCTGAAGTTCAAAATTCATAGCAAACTCTTAACTACAAAATTTGTGATATGAATTATTTCATTGCTGATCATTGACTAATCAATAGTAGATAATGTCTTACAGGATATAAAGTAGGAATAAGTTCTTCGTGGACAGGTGATAACTGAGGATGTTCAATTCGGCTACGAGAAATTTTTTGTGACAAATTGGGCTGACCATCTCCAGCTAATTGTGCCTCCATGTTGAATGAAGCTTGTCTCTTGATTTTAGAAAAAAAAAATAGAGGTATAAATAGTAGTGATAGAGGCATCAACTATAACAACATGAAATTGTTTATGTTATTTTTACCTTAGGATATATGATGTCATCTTCACAAATCATTTTATCCTCACCCTCAAAAGAAGCCGAGCTGAGTGAGCCACATCTCCCGGCACCACTTTGAACCATCTTCACATCAAAGTGAAAGTGGTGTAGGGACACTAAGTTAGTGCCTTATGACTTTGGTGATCCGTAGTAAAAATGACAAGGTAGAGATCAAAGCACTAGATTGGATACTCACCTTCATGATCTCGGGATCCTTCCAAGGGCCTTTGTCAGCCTTCATGCAACCACCTTCGCATTGGCAAGTTCCACCGAAAAATTCTGGTAGCTCGCTGAGTAATAGAAATGTGTACATTTAAGATGGAAAGTGTGTCATAGAAGTACCTTACGAACCAATTAGAGCATTGGTTCTTACCTGGCATCAATCACCTCGAGAAGCTTGCTTTGATACTTGTTACCCAAAACCTACAGGAATGCATAACTCATGAAACAATCTTCTAATTGACCTCTATAATCATAGCCATAGAATAGAATTATAAAGAACATGAAAAGATACATGAATTTTTGCAGTGGTCTTCGGGTCAAGGAAGCTCTTCACGGTGCCCCATAGAAGTCGGAATCCTTGGCCTGCATTAATGATGAACATCCGGCACAATGTCTGGGACCAGAACAAACATTTACTGACATGGTAAGAACATTATTGTTTAAATAATTCTGCTCAAAATGTATATATGACCTAGTATGGTTCATAATTTCATATATCATAGGAGTTACCTCCGGATAGTTGTCACCATCAATCTTCTGAAGCATACCGATGAGGTCCCTTGCAGCTTTGCTGAATTGCTTCATCCCCTGAAAATGTGTTTGTCTTAGGCTACTCACTGTAATATTGCAACCATCGAGTAAACTTGCCACAAATTTGTACATGCATACCACTCCTTGCACATCAAGAATTGTTGTGCTTTGATCAATATGGCGCTTTGCAGCGATTGAGCAAGCTGGGAACTTAATAGCAAAATTCTTCTCAAACTCCTTCACATGGTTCTTGACAAAGCGATCCATTGTGGTGACTTGCATTAGCCTATTGACATCAATTTGTCCAAGCCTTTCAATGTAGACAGGCCTACCTTCCTTATCAACCCCGTGGTAACCTTGAGGGTAACATTGTGCCACCTTATCAGCTTCTTCGAATTCGAATTCCTACGATGACATTATAGAAAAAGAAAATGTGACAACATATTATGAACTAACCCGCAAGTATTGTTGAGAAAGTAATAATCAAAGTGATGTTAGTTTCATCAAACTTTGTGTGAGTTGTAACTACCTCAAGAATGGTATCCGCACCAAACTCTTTTCTCCACTTCAGCATATCAGACCACATTTGCTTTGCCTTCTCGATATCAAACTTTCTTGCCTTCAAAAACCTTTATCATCACAACTTTCAGCAATACTGCTCCACATTAAAATGCAATCATGCATCAGGATGCACCATTACTATATCACACACCTCAGCATCATGTGGTAGTCATCATGCTGCGATGGTAGCAACTCTTCAAGTACGAGAAGCTGGCGAAAGGCATCCACAGCCCGCACCTCCTCAGGGTCGCGCTCATCCAAGATTGAGATGGACATGACCTTGCTGCTCTTCCTTCCCCTCTTCATGGAATGCCTCAACTTTTGTGAGGCGCTCATTGCCTTCTTCTTCAAAGATGCGATCATTGCTTTCTTTTCATCCTCGGAGTATTCTGCATTGGATTTCCTCTTCTCGTCATAGTGTCCATCTAAGGCTGCAAAGACCATTTCTACAAAGTCAACTCTGCACAGTTTCATTTCATCGACAAATTTGACTTTTAACAATTATGTCAGATTGTGCTTAATTTTTAAAAGAAAAGTATACTTGCCATAATAGTAAATTTTCAATCAAACATCACTGTAACCACATTCAGATATTACAAAATACAATAAGTTCCTTACTATGACAAAGAAAGATAATACTGTGTGGTATAATATTCCAGTCAGTCAACAATGAAATGCTTTATGACATTTAATTATGTGTTTACTCACCAGAGCTCAAACGGTGCTCATGAGGTCCTGACAAGACTTCTGCCATTATTGGGTAGCCTTATCGGGCCTGATAAAAGAAAGAAGAGGTCTCAGAATAATAAAAAAAAAACTCAATAGTATAACTGCTTGATCAGGTCACTGCTATGATGGGAACTACAACAAAAACTTAATGACAATGCGCTTAATACAGCGGGATTTCGGAAGTAAACTTAATGTGCTGGTTGCTCATGTCAACGCTGTGATGGGAATTACAGTCAAAACTGAATGAGAATGCGCTTAATACTTCAATGAGGTGATGATAACCCTGAAAAAATCTCAATCTGAAGCAACACGAAAGATGGTAGGATCAAAGATCTCCATACATAGAGGATAGTTTTACTTTGTGTCATGCAGCAATACTTGTTAGCACGTTTCCCTTCTTTCATGGGAAAAAAAGTATTTTGCTTCATAAGTGCAAGAATTGAGGGAAGGAAAAATAGCACTTTATCTGTGTTCCTTAGCTTTCCCGCAAAGATTAGCGGTGTAGTAAACCCCTCAACCAAGAGACAACCTAATCATTCTTGCAATCTCTAGCTCGGTCATGTCAACCCCAAACAAAGGGATTCTGAAGAAGTAACAACCTTCCAAAATCCCGCTGTAGTAAACCATCCTTCATGGGCTTCTTGGTTTAGAATTCAGGAAATGAGAAACCTAACGGCCCAAGAAACAGGTGTTGTTGAAGGGACGAGAATCTAGTAGAATAAACGACTCTAGTGAGCAAAACAACTCTGCTGATTTGTTGACATGTCCATCACTTGTAGACCATACCAAGGTAATTGAAAAGCTAAGAGGACAAGAAACTAAAATAAAGAGAACACCATCAATAGCTGTTTGAATGAACTTACATGTGCAGCTAGCAAAAGGACCTCTCGATGAGGTTGAAGCCTGAATGTTTTTTTCCAATTATCTTTTAAAAACAAAGCTAGCAAAGGACGTTAGCAAGGAGCAGGAGGACGCCTAGAGCAAGAGCCAAGAAGAAACGGCCTTCCCCGAACGACTAGCCAACACTCCGATCAAGCAAGAGCGCCGCTACTATCTCCGTCAATGGACGATAATTAACACCACAACCGCGGCAGCGGATGGAGCAGACACGTACGAAAGCAGCAAAGCGAGCTCAATCTGATTTCCCGCGGCTGCGGCGTTTTGGCGAACACGTGGTGGGCAAGCAACGCAAGCAAAAGGAATGGACCGGGGGGGGGGGGGGGGGGGGGGGGGGTGGGTGGGGCGGAAAGATAGCGAGCAAGGGAGGGGAGGGAGGCGCGGTACCTTTGGAGCTGCGCGAGCGAAGACGACGCGGAGGAGGAGGAGGCTCTCTCCCAGAAAGGCGAGCGGCGGCATAATAAGCAGCCGATGAAGCGGGCCCAACCGCCGCCTAACCGCCACTGACACGCCGGGCCCCAGAACCAAATCGACCAAACAGCTAGCAGGGTCTCCTCTACCCCGCGGTCGTGCGGTCGTGTACGCACGCGTTCGTCGGCGCACGTAGCATTGGCCGCCGCCTGGGCTTGGCCACAGCCGGCCGGCAAAGTTCATCCCCGCATGTTTGAAACGTGCGGGTCATAAACTTTTTCGCCGTGTCGCCGATCGTTTCGGCTTAAAAAAATGAGTGTAATAATATATATAAGGGCCAAGATATGATGCTCGATTATTGCTAATCAGGGTCAGCGCCCCCGCTTTGGGGTTTGTTAAGTGGAGGCCACGCGCGAGGTCAACGGCTGGGCTTTTTCATGTACCGGTAGCGTGCAAGCTGTTCCGATTCATAACGGCGTTTCCTGAAGAAACTTCTTCGCACAATAATCATTCCCAAGCAATTACTACTAGTCCTAATAATCCTACAATATAAATAAAAAGATCGTGTATTACAAGTACTTGATGTAGGAGATTCGATAGTGAAGTTGGGGTATATATGTATTTGTTGCTCGCGCGTGAGGTCGTCGATTAGGAAAAAGTAATGGCAATTTGTAGCGGCCGTCGCTACACTGAGAAGCACGTCAGGGATATTGGCATTGTGTGGCCAGCTATGCTCAATTCTCCTGACAGCATCGCTTCTAGGATGTATAGAGAAGTAAATGAACAGATAAAACATGCAGCATATATATGCGCAGAAGAACACATGCATATTCTCACCACTTTGTGATAAATATATTTATATTGGCAGTATACAGCAGTCCATCCATCCATAATTGGCCATAGCAATGGCGGGATTGACAATTTGGCAGCAGATCCACAAGGTAAGGCACGACGGATGTGCGGCTTGGACGAATAATTTGCAGGAATGTTGGGTGAAAAAGAAGAATAATAGAGGATTGTATGTTACAATCGGAATAGCAGTAGATGCAAACACCAGCTCACTCTCTTCCATTAATTGCACACAAGAGCTCTTCTCCAGGACGTGTGAACATTTCTGCATGTTTCGCTTCTACCAACGAAATATCCGCTGCAAGCACAATTTCAAAGGGCAGCATTAATCTCAAGAAATGATAGGGTATAACTTGTTGTAGTGGATGAAATATAGTTTTATAGCACATTGTTTGAGTGTTTTAAATCCAGATTAATTTGGAAAGAAATTCCAGTAAAATCATTGGATGGCCTCATTATACCATTATGCTTTTCACTATTTATTTTATAAAAAGAAGAACCGATCGATAACTTGATTGTATGCACTACTTTAGGTACATTTTACTTTGTAACTTATTGTTTTTCCTCAAGTTGGTTACCTTGCTTTTCTTCTTCTTTTTCTTCTCAATGTACGCAATGACCTCCCCTTGATACTCAAGAGTCTTCTGCAACGCCTATAAAATTCACATCGAAGCAAGTTTGTAAGCGGATTATTTGGTTTAGAAATATGTGAAATATCATGTACTTCTAAGTGTTCCAGATCATTCGCTGATATATAAGGATACAAAAGTTAACGTAAAAATACATAAATTACTTAGTACTTGGTTTTGTTGGTTACAGTGTGGTAAGAACTCTAGGTTTTCAAACAAGACGTAGAGGATACCTTCTTTGTAGCTGCAAGCTCCTCTTCTAGTGCACTAATGCGGCTGACAGCAACCTGTAGCATCTCCTCCTTGTCAGTCGGCATTGCTGCAGGTTTTGTTAGGAGTGCAATAATCTTCTCCTCAAGCTCGGCGAGGCGCTTCATAGATATGGCATCTTCAGCAGCCTTCACTGCCTCTAGTGACGGCTTGGATCGTTGTCGTGCTTGGGTTTTTGATTTACTTTTCATGATGGTAGCAGGTTTAGCACCATCTATGGCAGCACCAAGTACTTTCGCAGGAATGTTGCGGGTCAGACGTAGCATCGTTGCAATGCTCATCACAAGTGCTATGATGCCACCAAAGAATGCAGGGTTGGATCCATTAGAGGCATCTACTACAACTGATGAAGAACAATGTTTGGTCAGCCTACTAGTAGAAGGGAGCATGAGTAGTAAAACTTTGTTCAAATTTGTCCAGTCCTAAGAGTGGAACTAACCTTTGGTGATGGCGAGCTTCTCTTCCGGTAGTGTTCCCTGGCTCTTGCAGATAGCATCTATGGCCTTTTCAACCATTGGGACATCACAAGAATAAGGTGAACCAGGTGTCTGAAAATGTTTACGGAGGGATGAGATGTGGGACATATGTATATGCATTGCTTGTTTTACAATTATTGAGGTTTAAGTTTTGGCCTTTTTAACAAGTAGAAAACCTCAGTTTGTATGCTGAGGTTTAAACTTCAAGCAAACTATTAATTACAAACTTTTCTATATGAATTATGGCACAGAGGATGTCTTACAGGGTATTTAGTAGGAATAAGTTCCTCGTGGACAGGTGATAACTGAGGATGTTCAATTCGGCTGCGTGAAATTTTCTGTGATAAAGTGGGCTGACCATCTCCAGCTAATTGTGCCTCTCCATTGAATGAAGTCCGTATCTTGATTTTAGAAAAATAAAAAAGAGAGGAAAAATAGTAGTATTAAAGACATCAACAACTATGACAACATGAAAATGTTAATGTTATTATTACCTTAGGATATATGATGTCATCTTCACAAATCATTTTAACCTCAGCCTCAGAGGAGGCCGAGTTGAGTGTGCCACACCTCCCAGCACCACTTTGAACCATCTTCAAATCAAAGTGGCATACGAATATTGAGTTACTACCTTGTGACTTTGGTGATATGTACTAAAGACAATAAGGTTGAGGTCAAAGCACTAAATTGTATTACTCACCTTCATGATTTCGGGATCCTTCCAAGGGCCTTTGTCAGCTTTCATACAACCACCTTCGCACTGGCAAGTTCCACCAAAAAATGCTGGTAGCTCGCTGAAAAATAGAAAATTTGTATATTTAAGTTGCAAATATGTCATAGAAGTAGCTGACGAGCAAATTAAAGCATCTGTTCTTACCTGGCATCGATCACCTCCAAAAGCTTGCTTTGGTACTTGTTACCTAGAACCTACAGAAATGCATAATTCATGAAAATCTTCTAATTGATCTCTAGAGTCACATGTATAGAATAGAATAATAAATTGCATGGAAAAAATACATGAATCTTTGCAGTGGTCTTTGGGTCAAGAAAGCTCTTCACTGTGCTCCATAGAAGCCGGAATCCCTGGCCCGCATTAATGATGAACATCCGGCACAATGTCTGGGACAAAAAATTCCTAACGTCATAAGACCAATATTGTTTACAAACTTTAGCTCAAATGTATGCACTAGTGTGGTTCAGAATTCCATATATCAAAGGAATTACCTCTGGATAGTTGTCACCGTCAATCTTTTGAAGCATACCGATGAGGTCCCTTGCAGCTTTGCTGAATTGCTTCATCCCCTGAAAATATGTTTATCTTTTGTTAGTCATTGTAATAGTGCAACCACTGAGTAAACTTTCCAACCATTTGTAGATGCATACCACTCCTTGCACATCAAGAATTGTTGTGCTCTGATTAATATGGCGCTTCGCAGCGATTGAGCAAGCTGGGAACTTAACAGCAAAGTTCTTCTCAAACTCTTTCACATGGTTCTTGACAAAGCGATCCATTGTGGTGACCTGCATGAGCCTATTGACATCAATTTGTCCAAGGCGTTCAACATATACAGGCCTGCCTTCCTTATCAACCCCATGGTAACCTTGAGGGTAGCATTCTGCCACCTGATCAGCTTCTTCAAATTTGAATTCCTATATGTTGGTATTATAGAAAAAGAAAATGTGACAATAGTTTATGAATTAAAATGTAAGTTTTGGTGAGAATGTATTAGTTGAAATTATTTTAGTTAAAACAAATCCTGTGGGATTTTCATCTACCTCAAGAATGGTATCCACACCAAACTCCTTTCTCCACTTTAGCATATCAGACCACATTTGCTTTGCCTTCTCGATATCAAATTTTCTTGCCTTTAGAAACCTGCGTCATCACAATTTTTAGCTATAATGCCCCACATTAAAATGCAATCATAGATCAGGATGCTCCAATACTATATCACACACCTCAGCATCATGTGGTAGTCATCGTGCTGCGATGGAAGCAGTTCTTCAAGTATGAGAAGCTGGCGGAAGGCATCCACAGCCTGCACCTCCTCAGGGTCGCGCTCATCTAAGATTGAGATGGACATGACCTTGCTGCTCTTCCTCCCCCTCTTCATGGAATGCCTCAAGTTTTGTGAGGCGCTCATCGCCTTCTTCTTCAGAGACGCAATCATTGCTTTCTTTTCATCCTCTGAGTATTCCACATTGGATTTTCTCTTCTCGTCATAATGTCCATCCAAGGCTGCAATAACCATTTCTATAAAAGTCAATTCTTCACATAAAAAAGTCATTGTGTGTACAAAATTTACGTTTAACAATTATGTCAGATTGTGGTTGGTCAACAAAAGAAAAGGCATTTTGCCATAAATTGTATTTTTTATCAAACATTACTATGTACATATTCAGATGTTATGAAATATCATAAGTCTTTATTAGTATAAATAAATGCAATAAAATGGCATAATATGCCAGTTCAGTAAACAAGAAAAATACTTTTGATATTTAAGTATGTACATACTCACCAGAGCTCAGACGGTGCTCATGAGGTCCTGACAGGACATCTGCCATTACTGGATCGCCCTATCGGACCTGATAAATTAAAGGGACAAACAAAAAAAAACTTACATGTATGATTTCTTGCTTGGTCAAGGCTTTGTGGGAAGTAAATCAAAACTGAATGACAATGCACTAAATACTTCAATGAGGTGATATTGATGAAAAGTCTAAAACTATTTGATGCAACACAAAAATATTGGATCAAACATCTTCAGATTTAGGGGACAATTTTAATTTGTCCATGTAGTACTATTTGTTAGCACATTATGATGACATGTAGTTTCTTGTGGTATAAAAAGGTATATTACTTCATAATAATTCGATTAAAGTATTGTGCTCCTAGTCATGTTTATATTCGAACATCCATCTAGAAATCAATAGTGATATGATGATATAGTAAAAAATCAAGCTTCTTATACTCAAATATGGAAGTTATATGAAACATTAGGCGATTACTTTACTGTTATTGTGTTACAAGAAGAGATGAGAAATCAATAAGTATCAGCTACACATTCAAACACCATACACACACACACACACAAAATCTCCATGGCAAGAAGACTGAATGCCTAGATTAATCCGCCAAGCAACAATCCTAGAAGGAACAGAGCACAAAGAATGAGAGAAGCATCCATCAGGCCATTGTACCAAAGAAATCGATCAAATAATCACTAGTCATCTCTTTTCCTTGACGAGCAACAACAAATAGATATGAGAAGGTGCCACATATGCAGTGATCACCGATGGAGGAGGCTAGGAAGAGGAGGAAGAAAAATGTGCATGCACCTCTGAGAGGAAAGCCTTGAGGTGGACAAGGGGCCAATGCTGGAGAGAAATGGAGCAGGTGGCTAGGATGGTGATAAAAAATTGGATGTTGGTTCAGTGGCGCGCTCAGTGCAGCATCGCGCTAAAGGAGGTCAAAATGATAAGAGGTCCGCACAACACCCTTTCTAGTGATGCATGGATATTATGTTCTTGTATAATTTTTGTTGGTGCAATTTGGCCTTGGTTGTTTTTATTTTACTTTGATGGGGCCATGTGCACCGACCAGGTAGTTATCAATATTTATACAAGACCATTGGACTTTTAGCATGCAATGTCAATAGAAAATGAAGTTGTCTCTTAAAGAAGAACTTTATTGGATCGCGTCATTTGGGCATACCGTCCAAGTTTATAGTGCATGGGAAATAGGAGGGAACCACTACATGCATGGATGTAGTAAATGAAGTCGATGATGTCTCCCATATGGAAGAATGCTTGAAGCTTAAAATAGCCATAAATACCAAACTAAATTCCAATTGAAACATTGTATTTCTTACTGCTAGATCTTGAAAACACTACCACACTTAAACAACATGTAGACACTATTTTTTTTCAAAAACTTTTTTGAAGCTGAAACACTTTGACTACTGTAATCAAATACTTTGAATAAAAGGAACACCAAACATTTTACACAAAGAAAAGATTAAACATCATTAACATATAATAGTATATTACAAATAAAAAATTCAACTAATCAAACAATTTGATTTTATAAGACAAACAACAGAAACCGAACTTCAGGAACAAATAAGAACAATTTAGTCAGTAAAGCAAACACATGTTGCAACATGGTGAAAACATTTAGTCCGCAATGTGAACAATGGCCATACAAGCGAACAAATTATATACAAGAGGATAATTTATTCTACAAAATAAATAATATAAACTCCAGAACAAATTAGACTGTAATAAGTGAACAAAATTAATTCATAAGTGAACACAAAATTCTACAAGGAAAACAAATAAATCTACATCACAAACAAACGGTACAAACAAACAAACTATGTGGACATGGCAAAAAATTAGTATGAATAAAATAAAAACAAAAAATACTAAAATAAATAAAATAGTCCAGCAATAGAAAACAACTTAAAATAAAAATAATAATTGTTAGAACATTCTCAATATATGCATTCCCTTATTTTATGAAAAAGTATATTGGTCAATCTAATTTGATTAAAGTATTATTTTCATCATGTTTGTATCGTAGTGTCCATCTAGATAGAAGTTGTGCTCTAATGATATTGCCAAAAAATCAAGCTTCTTGTACTCAGTCACACATAAAAATATTGAAGTTATCTCATATGATTCTTTCTCGACTTAGTACTATACTGTTTCTATGTTACAAGAATAGGAAAAATAATCAGACTACTCATACATTATACACAAACAACATCTCAATGGCAACGCAATAGAATGCATGCATTAGCGTCATAGTATGGATAGAAAAACCCTAAAAGGAGAAGAACTCAAAGAACGATAAGTAATGCAACAAGAGGCTGGCAAACCAATGTACCAAAGTGAATCGATCAACAAATTGTTGCCGACAATCAATACTAAATTAGATGGGACACAAACGAATGATATGAAAAGATAACATATATGTGAGGATTGCCAATAAGGAGGAGGAGGAATGATGCGCATACGTACCTCCGAGAGGAGAGCCTTGAGGTGGAGAGGGGGCGATGCTAGAGAGAAATGGAGCAGGTGGCCAGAATGGCTCTTAAAAATAGAGGTGGGGTGGTGGCGCGCTCGTCGCGGCCTGGCAAGAAAGGGTGCTAAAATTTTGAGAGGTGTGCATGATGCCCTTGCTAGTGACGCATGGTATTGTGTTGCTAGACAATCGTTCATAGGGAGGTTTGACCCCGGTTGTTTATTTTGTTGGCTTTGGTGGGGCCACCTAGTCGCACCAAACATAGGCAATCACTAGCATTTCTGGTTCAGTTTGCCCAAGTCAAAGGAGAAGGCTTAGGGCCTTCCTGCTTTTGCATGAGACCCATGATCTTCGACCTTTGACATCACCCACGTGCATGAATCCTAAAAAAGCCATAAACATCCGATCGTGTGTCCAAACCAAATTCTGATTGCACCATTATTGTTTTATGATTATATCTTAAAAATAAGATCACAACATTTAGATACTATTTCTAAGGATATGTTTTATTAACCTGGAATATTTTGACTACTACAACCAACTAACTGAGCAAAAGGAACCGATTAATGTTTTCTACAAACAAGTGATTTAACATGGCAAGCATATATATATATTGTGAATCAATAATATGATGATCAAATAACATATACTGCAAAGAAAATGAATGGCAACATTTCATCAAAGAATCTAAAAACGCTCTGGCCAATTATGATGCGTAATGAAAGGGGAGTAGTAGAGGTCATTTTTGGTGGCAGGTGCTTATGTCACCCGCCACCATAAATAGCATATGTGGTGGTGCGTGCTAGCTACAGGGGTCTGATGCCTTTTTGCCGGCGGCTTCCAACTTGGCCCGCCAGCATGGTAAAAAGCCACTGCCAGCACAAATCATTTCTGGCCTAGTGAAAGACCAGATAAAATTTGATGGTTAAGTTCGGTGATCAAGCAACCAGATCATCTGGTTAAGTTCGGTGATCAAGCAACCAGATCATCACTGGTTTCATGAACGGAGACTATATAATTGTGAACATAAATGGAACTTGAATAATGAATTTTTTAATAATGCGCTAACCAACGTTTGAACATCTATTACTCATAGTCGTTACAAAGTGTACTTCACTTTGCGAATTGGCTTGTAGTCCAATGGTAGGACGGTCCAATGGGACGCTACCCACCAGGGTTCAAATCCTGGTGCTCGTACCTTTTCATGAGTTTTTTAGGATTTACCGGTGTTATGTGTTAAGTGGTAAGCGGTGTTCCCGTCGACAACGAAGCGTCATTGGTGACTTCAGGAATCTCAAGATATGTCGGGTGCTCAGTCCTTCGAAGGTGCTCATAGGGGTAGGGTTAGCGTACATGTGTTGATAGGGGTGAGTGTGCGTGCGTGTTGTGAGCGTCTGCATTGTACCGTGTGATTTAAAAAAAGTGTACTTCACTCAGGTTGACAGTAGTAGCATTGCAGGGAAGAATAACGCAAAGCGTGCGATGCCAGCGAATCAACAACACCGACTCTTACTCAAGCTCGTATTAAGAAAAGGATGGGCGATGGGCCGGGCCTGCATTTTAGGAATGTACGTACAACGTTGCACAAGCATACAGCTGAGTAGCAAACTAATCCAGGAGTGAAGCTCTCGGGAATCAGCTGATGAAGGCAACGTTCATGAAGAACGGAATCATCAGATGAAGGCAACGTGTGTTCATGATGAACTGATGAAGAGGCCGTTAGGATCAACGTAACCGTCACATATAGCTGCTCAGCAGCATTAACTGATCAACGGATTTGCAAAAACGCATGACCTGAGGGGCAACACAGAGACACCTAGCTCTTAGCGGTTTAGAATCGTCCACGCGTCGAAGAACTACAACAGAGACAGCGTGGCACATCCGGCGCACGTAACCGTACCGTTATCATCTCCTCCTCCTGATGGTGCAGGCGTGCGTGCTTAAGGGCACGCACTACTAGAGAAACGACCTTTGGTGCTTGGTACGTTAGTACCGGTCGGCCATGAATGAAACGAGTCGGTCCTGCGGCCGGCGGCCCTCGCCGCTTGGGCGTGCGCGGTGGCGGAGCGCGCGCAGCCACCCAAAGAGCGCGGCAGCGTGAGGAACACGACACGCTGTAGAGGTCGAAGAGGCGCCCGGCCTCGGCGTGGATGTGGAGCGCGCTAAGGCGATGTCGGCCAGGACGGCAGGTCGGGATGGCGTCGGCCGCCGGCCCGCAGCGCAATGCCACAGGGAGTGGAGGCGCGGCAGCGTTGCTGGGCCTAATAAGAGGAGGCCCAGTTATATGAACTCAACCTTGTTTTTCTGAGGCCCAGGTTGGGGAATTTGGTCCGCATGGCCGTCGCGCGCTCGCCGCGGTGTGGAAGACTGGAAGATGTCGACCGCGGCCAGCAGGCGGCCGGCGTGGCTGCGAGCTTGCATCCTGCTGGAACACCCGGGTCTTCCTGCCGTCGACACCTTCATCGGCACAGAGCGCCTCTCCGTCGGCTTCAACCTCCAAGCAGCGCAGATACGGTGGCCACAGTTCAGGAACCGATCGATAGTTCAGGTTCAGACAAGTGAGTTGCCACATTTCACCAGAGAAGTCAGATACGGTGGCTGACAAATCAAACACAGGTTTGGTGTCAACATTGGACAACCAAACAACTGGCAAAGCAATGTTCAAAAAACTTGTACGCAATGCATTGGCAGGGTGAGCCAGTAACTCTTCAATAAGATTTTGTTCAGGAAGTGGATAGACTTCCAGGTGCATTCGGTGGTATCAAACAGAACAGGTATGCAGTTGCATTCAGGAACAGGCTTTCATAGAACCGACTAGCTTAGCAACATTTCAGAAGAGGATATTTCGGGCAAATCTACAGTAACGTTTCAATGGAGAACTGGAGATGCATGCAATGTGCACTGAAACAAAATTAAGCACCAGAAAAGGACCAGACTTGTAATAACCAAATTTGTTTTAATTCCATGTTTCATATCAATCATGCATGAATGCACCACTGAGGTACTGAGCTTCAAGCGGCAGGAGGAGCCTTCTTGCCGAGGAACACGTCGGTAAGAACAGTCTTGGATCGCAGCGATGCCTTGAGGATCTCCAAACCCTGCAGATTTTATTCAAGGTTGAATGATGCAATGCCATAACGAAGACAAATTCAAACTGAATATATCATAGGAAAAAGGCAGCAATGATGGTGTGTAAACTGTAAAGATAGGCCACCTCCGCGTAGCCGAGCTGCACGGTCTTCTCCTGGAGCGCGGCGATGTCAGATCGTCACCGCGAAGGTGTTGAGCAAGGAGATGCTGGAGATGGCTGACATGGGCGTCACCGTCAGGTCGTCCGTCACCGTGTACGTCACGACGCCCTGCACGAACCCTTTCGCCACCAATCCGCCTGCGTCGTCATTCTGCGCCTTCTCTGGCTTGACATAATGTACGTCCTTAGTCATGGGGTGTTGGCAGACCGGGCAGCTGGTGCCTCTCTTGTCCGTCACGTAGTCGTAGCAGGTGCCTGTCTGGTAGAAGCGGCACTTGAAGAAGGCCTTGGGTGGTGGAGCCTTCGGCGCCGTCAGGAGGAGAGAGCTGTTGGTGCTGACGGCCGGCGAGGCGACGGTTGGGCAGGAGAGCGCGTTCTTTGTGGCGCCGGGCAGGACGTAGGTGTTAGATTGATCTCTACGGGTCGGCCCAACGGCTGGACCGGGCCTTGATCCACGCCCTGATCGAGGGCACCCAACCCTAATATGGTTGACGGCGTTTTTCGTCACTGGCTGCCACTACTACACAAACCACTTTCACAAACGGGCTATCACAACCGGTTTTGAGAAAACCGGTTGTGATAGGGCTATCACAACTGGTTTTGAAAAAACCGGTTGTGATATAGGGCTATCTCAACCGGTTTTGACAAAACCGGCTGTGATACAAACGGGCTATCTCAACCGGTTTTGACAAAACCGGCTGTGATACAAACGGGCTATCACAACCGGTTTTGAGAAAACCGGTTGTGATAGGGCTATCACAACTGGTTTTGAAAAAACCGGTTGTGATATAGGGCTATCTCAACCGGTTTTGACAAAACCGGTTGTGATGCCCCCTATCACAGCCGGTTTTCTAAAAAACCGGTTGTGATAGTCGGCCGGCATATCACAACCCTTTTTTCTTACAAACGGTTGTGATGTGAACTATCGCAACCGGGTTTTAAAAACTGGTTGTGATGGTGAGCATCACAACCGGTTCCTTACTAAACACATTTTTGAAGGGCTAAACGAAATCAAGTTTTGTGAACGATCTCGGATGAACTTTTGACCAAAATGAAAGTTGTAGATCTTGAAAAGTTATGAAACATTATAGTTCACCACTTTTTTATGTGAAGTCATCTTGTCAACCGAATCTAAGTTAGAATTTTTCAAATTTCAAAATTCAAATTTTGTAAACGACCTCGGATGAACTTTTGACCAAAACGAAAGTTGTAGATCTTGAAAAGTTAAGAAACATTGTAGTTCACCACATTTTTATTTGAAGTCATTTACAGCCTCAAATAAACAATTTACACTCGGAAAACATTAATATGAGGGGGCTCAAAATGGTATATGGACACAAACACTCTAGTGGTGCAGTGGTAGAGGAGGCTACACGCGAAGGGGAGGGCGCGGGTTTGAACCCCACCGGCCGCGTAGCTGCGCGATATTTCCGTGAAAAATGCGCGACTTGAAAAAATGCCGATGGGGTCCTTCCCCCATTAAAATAAAATGTTTTGCTATTTTATTTTGCTTTATTTTAGGTTTAGACAAAAACCGGTTGTGATGGGGTCATCACAGCCGGTTTTTGAAAACCAGTTGTGATAGGGGGGACTATCACAGCCGCTTTATCTCATCCGCCCTCCAAAACCGGTTGTGATGGGGGTTAAAAACCGGTTGTGATAGTGGTTTGTGTAGTAGTGTGCGCCCCCTCTCGATCGGATTAGGGTTGTCGGTGGGCTATGGCTGCTCACGGTAAACCTCGTCTTGTGAGCCGTTGGCCCCCACCTGTATTTATTATGACGCAGTGTGACGGGGCCCGCCAACCATGTTAGGGTTGGGCGCCCCCGATCAGGGCATGGATCAAGGCCCGGCCCAGCCGTTGGGCTGACTTGTGGAGATCAATCTAACATTCTCCCCATTGATCTACTCCCTTCGTCCCATAAAAAATGCAATTTTGACATTTGAAAAAAAAATCTCACAAAGAATGCAATCCTAAGAATTGGATCACAACTACCGTCCTAATTAGGTGGCCATATTTGATTTGCATGTCAAAACTAACCACTTTAGGTAAAAAATCGAGGGCAGGGGAGTCTTTTCGCACCACCACTATTCTGTCAAAAAAACTAGAATTGCACTGTTTATGGGACGGAGGGAGTACACTTTAACTTTTCCTTTCACTTCTATTGTTCCACCATGGATTGGTGCATAGAATTGTATCATCGTCACAGTCTCTTCTGATAGAATCAACAGCTACAAACACCTCTCTGTGTTGAAACAAAACTTTTCTCTTTCGGACCCTTTTAATCTAAGGATCTTAGGCTTTCCCTTAAGCCCATGCTGGCTAAATGTTCACTGAACACACTGAGTGGTTTAACGGATCTGCTAGCATATTCTTTGTTCTTATGTGCTCGAGACTTATAATTTGATCCTGGATTCTGTCCTTCACAACATAAAACTTTACCTCTATAGGTTTGGAAGCATTACTTGATCTATTGTTGTGGCATAGTATACTGCAGGCTCATTATCGCAGTACATCTTGAGTGGTCTTTGAATACAATCCACAACTCTCAAACCGGGTACAAATTTCTTTAACCACATTGCCTGCACTGTGGCCTCATAACATGCTATAAAGTCAGCGTACATCGTAGACGATGCAGTGAGAGTTTGCTTTGAGCTTCTCCATGATATAGCTCCATTTGTGAGAGTAAATATATATCCCGACGTCGACTTTCTAAAACCTTGGTCTCCCGCAAAATCTGAATCTGAATACACTTTTATCTCTAGGGAATCAGATGTGCCTTGTACATAACGCATAGCTTTTTTACCATATTCTAGTGATCTATTCCTGGATTCTTCTAATATCTTTCCAGAACCCCGGTTACGAAAGCTAAGTCAGGGCGTGTATATGTTTGAGTGTATTGCAAACTTCCAACAGCGGAAGCATACGGTACCGATTTCATATGCTCCTTTTCATATTCAGTGCTGGGACACTGATAATTCTCATGTCGATCACGTTTGACTATGGGAGCAGGCGATAGTCTACTCGCGTGCATACAAATTTCTTTAATGCCTTTTCCAAGTATGCTTTCTGCGAGAGTCCTAAAACCCCATTCTGTCTATTCCGGTGAATTTCAATGCCTATAACATATGAGGCTTCACCAAGATCTTTCATATCAAATTTTGAGGACAAAAACTTCTTTGTCTCTAATAGCAGACTGACATCATTGCTAGCAAGCAAAATATCATCTACGTATAGGACTAGGAAAATGTATTTCCCATTTTTAAACTTTGCATAAACGCAATTGTTCTCGATGTTTGCTTTAAACCTAAATTTCTTTATTATACTGTCAAACTTTAAATACCATAGTCTAGAGGCTTCCTTTAACCCATAAATGGATTTCTTTAGGCGGCATCCCATATTTTCTTTTCCTTTCACAACAAAACCTTTTGGTTGTGCCATGTAAACATTCTCCTCCAAATCACCATTGAGGAATGCCTTCTTTACATCCATTTGATGTAATTCTAAATCAAAATGTGACACTAATGCCATTATTATTCTAAAGGAATCTTTACATGAGACTGGAGAAAATGTCTCGTGTAATCTATCCCTTCTCTTTGCGTAAAGCCTTTTGCCACAAGTCATGCTTTAAATCTTTCTACGTTCCCTTTGGAGTCACATTTAATTTTGTAGACCCATTTACAGCGCATTGTTTTGGCTCATTTAGGAATTTTCTCTAAGTCCCAAACTCGGTTGGAGCTCATTGATCTTATCTCCTCTTCCATGGCCTTTAGCCACTTGGACGAGTGAACACTTCTCATGGCTTCCTCATATGAAGTGGGATGACCCTCCATATCAGGTTCTTCTATTATTTCTGTATTATAGATTTCATATTCAGCATCTGAGATTGTTGGTTTCCTTACTCTTTGTGACCTTCTAACAAGCACATTTTCTGGCACATCATGTGCCTCATCTTCTGGCACATTTTCTATGTGTTGCTCTTGTTGTTCCTCCTCCTATGCTACAATGGGTTCGACCGGCTCCAGAGGGACAGGTTTCGGGTCTTCGCCAAATGTTGGTACTAGTGGAGTTACAACTGGTTCTGGCACCACAACATCAGAAGTTATCGGTGTATTAATAACTGGTATAGTGAAGAATGGCTCCTCAATCATTAGAGTGGGCACGTACACCCTCTTCTCCTTAATATTAACCTCTCCAGCCATTTTACTCCCTCTTATCAGATTATCCTTTAGAAAAATAGCATGTCTCGTTTTGATAAACTTTGTATATCCATTCAGACAATAGAAACGAAAACATTTAGACTTTTCTGGATAGCCATAGCCAATGAAATGGCAC
Source organism: Urochloa ruziziensis (assembly GCA_015476505.1). Classification (NCBI taxonomy): domain Eukaryota; kingdom Viridiplantae; phylum Streptophyta; class Magnoliopsida; order Poales; family Poaceae; genus Urochloa; species Urochloa ruziziensis. The sequence goes on from CM027122.1 coordinate 4,274,559, forward strand.
TTACTGTTTTGGGATCTAGCTTTCCAATGTTTGGATTAAACATTTTAGCCTCAGCTGGGCTCCCCCAGACCCGCAAGTGGTTCGATGAGGGTACTTTTCCAGTTCATAATTCATACAGTTTTTTAGGCACCGATTTACTTGGTACTCTATTGAGAATATGAATGGCGGTCTTTAATGCCTCCATCCACAAACTCAATGGCAAAGTGGAGTAACTCATCATACTGCGCACCATATCCATTAGTGTACGATTACGCCTTTCTGCTACTCCATTTTGTTGAGGCTCGCTCGATATGGAGTACTGGGCTACTATTCCGTTATCCTATAGAAACCTTAGAAAAGGTCTAGGAACTTGTCCAGATGGGGTATGTCGACCGTAGTACTTCCCCCACGGTCAGATCTTACTACCTTAATTCTTTTATCAAGCTGATTTTCAGCTTCAGCTTTGAATAGTTAAATTTATCCAGCGCTTACAGCCTTTCTTTAATATGATAAATATAGCTAAATTGGGAGTAATCATCTATGAATGTTATCAATGAGTCATAGCCATCCATGCTTTTCACAGGAAAAGGACCACATATATCAGTGTGGATTATCTCTAAAATTCTAGCGCTTCGTTTGGCTCCCCTTTTAATTTGCTTTACGTATTTTCCTTTAATACAATCTATGCAGTGTTCTAAGTCAGAGAACTCTAATGGAGGAAGAATTTCATTCTTTACGAGGCCCTCTATTGTCCCCCTCTTAATATGACATAAATGACAGTGTCATAATTTCGCTGATGTATCATGAGTTCTCTTTCTTTTCTTTGACGAGGATACATTCACATCACAGACAATATGAACTTTACCACAGAGTGACAACAAATATAATTCATTGTGAAGGAAAGCAACGCCAACACAATTATTATCAAAATAAATCTCACACTTGCCACCACCAAAATGGCAATCACAACTGTCTGTGTGTAAGCGGGAAATACTTATTAAGTTTCTGTTTAAAGAAGGAACATAAATAACATCTCTAAGTACAAGCTCAAAGCCATCAACTAGTACTAAGGAGATGTCGCCCACAGCTTCTACTTCAGCTTGGACTCCGTTCACGACTTCAACGTGTCTTTCTCTTCTTTGCGTAGTCCTCGTCGAATGGAATCCCTATAATGAATTTGCAACATGAACCGTTGCACCTGAGTTAATCCACCAAGTAGATTTGAAATACTTTATATACAGAGATTCATTTACAAAGGATATAATGTTCTCACCATGCTTTGACATGATCTTTTTTAGGTGTTGTGGACATTCTTTCTTGTAGTGCCCAAATTCTTGCACACAAGGCACTGATTCTTGTCCACCGGGAAAGGTTTCTACTGATTCTAATATTGGTTCTGTTGTTGATGCATAGGAGCTTTGCCATTTGACTTTGAGGAGGAGCCTGTGTGAAAGTTATTTTTCTTGTTATCTCTCACATAGTTGAGAGAACCACCTTGTCTTTCTTTAATCTTGTCCTCTTCCTCAATGCACATGGCAATTAATTTTTCCTTGTCCCAGTTTTTTGGGATCAAACTGTAGTTGGTGGCAAAGTTATCAAATTATTTGGGCAGTGAAGCAAAGAACATGGTCATCACGTGCTTTGGAGTAAACTCCAGATCATGTGGCTTCAGCTTGGAATTCAGACTGTACATACAGAGGATGTGTTCTCTTATACCGCCACCTGTGTATATCTGTGTAGTTTGCTGTCTCATCAGCTGAAGACCATATGTCTTTGAAGAACCAGTGAATGATTCTTTATCTTTTGAATGTAGTCAGCAGAAGACTCAACCTCCTCAATCGAGCCCAAAATAGCTGGCTCAATCACATTTTTTAAGACCAGCATGCACTAGTTGTTCGCATTGTTTCATGTCTTGTTCTCTATGCTCCATGACATTACTGCCTGAGCATGATCTCTTACATTTTTCTCCCATGACTGATCAGTGTCAGGAGCAACTCTTTCTATCTTCTACGGCTCAACAGACTTTGGTGTGGTTAGCACCCATGTAACCTCTCCACAGGCGAAAGCTAAGTCAAGCTTCTGCCTCCACTCTGCGTAGTTGTCCCCCTTGAGTTTTGGAATCTCTTTAATGCAAGACATCAAGTAGTAACCTCCTAAAAGTCACAATCAAAGGTGAGAACAACGACAACAATAGTTGCATATATTAACTCCAACATTGGTCAAAATTAACATATACAACTGTCTATGCATTTTAAATCTACATCGCCGTTGGGCAGAAATAGAAATAAATGCACATATTCTTTAATCATAACAATATTATTAACAACGTTGGTCAGAAAAATAACATTGCCATAATTTATCTCAAAAGGTAAACTCTTTAAACATGCTCAAAATTTAATTCTCCCATTGGTTCCAATTAAATTAAAGAGCAACAATATAATCTTTACACAGCGGAATAAATCAATTCATGCAAATTTCAGCAGCAATATCACTGTAAAACTTTATCTTTTATCTAGACAAATTATCCTGTTGGTTCAAATTTGAATAGACATCAAAACTATACATAAATCATCAAGAAAATGCTTCTGAAAATGCAAAACTAAATTGAAAAACGAAACTGTGCGCAATCTCTAACTTTTGGCCCATCTCAGAAATCGACCCACAATCAACAGTCTGAAAGTTACCCTTTAACTTTTCTTCGCGCGCCGCCATAGGCTGAATTTTGGTTAAGAAAAGTTAAAGGGTAAATTTCAGACGGTTGACTCTGGGTCGATTTCTGAGATGGACCGAAAGTTAGAGTTTCCGCACAGTTTTGTATTTCAGTTTAGTTTTACATTTTCAGAAGCATTTTCTTGATGATTTATGTATAGTTTTGATGTCTATTCAAATTTGAACCAACGAGATAATTTGTCTAGATAAAAGATAAAGTTTTACAGTGATATTGCTTCTGAAATTTGCATAAATTGATTTATTCCGCTGCGTATTGATTATATTGTTTCGATGTAGATTTAAAATGCATAGACAGTTGTATATGTTAATTTTGACCAACGTTGGAGTTAATATATGCAACTTTTGTTGTCATTGTTCTCACCTTTGATTGTGACTTTTAGGAGGTTACTACTTGATGTCTTGCATTAAAGATATTCCAAAGCTCAATGGGGACAACTACGCTGAGTGAAGGCAGAAGCTTGCCTTAGCTTTCGCCTGTGGAGAGGTTACATGGGTGTTAACCACACCAAAGCCAGTTGAGCCATAGAAGATAGAAAGAGTTGCTCCTGACACTGATTAGTCATGGGAGAAAAAGGTAAGAGATCATGCTCAGGCAGTAATGCCATGGAGCATAGAGAACAAGACATGGATCAATGCGAACAACAAGTGCATGCTGGTCTTAAAAAATGTGATTGAGCCAGCTATTTTGGGCTCGATTGAGGAGGTTGAGTCTGCTGGTGACTACCTTCAAAGATAAAGAATCAGTTCACTGGTTCTTCAAAGACATATGGTCTTCAGCTGATGAGACAGATGACTACACAGAAATACACATGTGGGGGTATAAGAGAACACATCCTCTGGATGTACAGTCTGAATTCCAAGCTGAAGCCACATGATCTGGAGTTTACTCCAAAGCACGTGATGACCATGGTATTTGCTTCACTGCCCAAAGAATTTGATAACTTTGCCACCACTACAGTTTGATCCTAGAAAACTGGGACAAGGAAAAGTTAATTGCCATGTGCATTGAGGAAGAGGACAAGATTAAAGAAAGACAAGGTGGTTCTCTCAACTATGTGAGAGATAACAAGAAACATAACTTTTAGGCAGGCTCGTCAAATGGCAAAGCTCCTATGCATCAACAGTAGAACCAATATTAGAATCAGTAGAAACCTTTCCCGGTGGACAAGAATCAGTGCCTTGAGTGCAAGAAGTTTGGGCACTACAAGAAAGAATGTCCACAACACCTAAAGAAGATCATGTCAAAGCATGGTGAGAACATTATATCCTTTGTAAATGAATCTATGTATATAAAGTATTCCAAATCTACTTGGTGGATTGACTCAGGTGCAACGGTTCATGTTGCAAATTCATTATAGGGATTCCATTCGACGAGGAATACGCAAAGAAGAGAAAGACACGTTGAAGTCATGAACGGAGTCCAAGCTGAAGTAGAAGCTATGGGCGACATCTCCTTAGTACTAGTTGATGGCTTTGAGCTTGTACTTAGAGATGTTATTTATGTTCCTTCTTTAAACAGAAACTTAATAAGTATTTCCCGCTTAGACACAGACAGTTATGATTGCCATTTTGGTGGTGGCAAGTGTGAGATTTATTTTGATAATAATTGTGTTGGTGTTGCTTTCCTTCACAATGAATTATATTTGTTGTCACTCTGTGGTAAAGTTCATATTGTCTGTGATGTGAATGTGAATGTATCCTCGTCAAAGAAAAGAAAGAGAACTCATGATACATCAGTGAAATTATGGCACTGTCGTTTATGTCATATTAAGAGGGGGAGAATAGAGAGCCTCGTAAAGAATGAAATTCTTCCTCCATTAGAGTTCTCTGACTTAGAACACTGCATAGATTGTATTAAAGGAAAATACGAGTTACTCCACTTTGCCATTGAGTTTGTGGATGGAGGCATTAAATACCGCCATTCATATTCTCAATAGAGTACCAAGTAAATCGGTGCCTAAAACACCGTATGAATTATGAACAGGAAAAGTACCCTCATTGAACAACTTGCGGGTCTGGGGGAGCCTAGCTGAGGCTAGAATGTTTAACCCAAACATTGGGAAGCTAGATCCCAAAACAGTAAGCTGTCATTTCATTGGCTATCCAGAAAAGTCAAAAGGCTTTCGTTTCTATTGTCCAAATGGATATACAAAGTTTATCAAAACGAGACATGCTATTTTTCTAGAGGATAATCTGATAAGAGGGAGTAAAATGGCTGGAGAGGTTAATCTTAAGGAGAAGCGGATGTACATGCCCACTCCAATGATTGAGGAGTCATTCTTCACTCTACCAGTTATTAATACGCCGACAACTTCTGATGTTGTGGTGCCAGAACCAGTTGTAACTCCACTAGTACCAACATTTGGTGAAGACCCAGAACCTGTCCCTCAGGAGCCGGTCGAACCCATTGTAGCACAGGAGGAGGAACAACAAGAGCAACACATAGAAAATGTGCCAGAAGATGAGGCACATGATGTGCCAGAAAATGTGCTTGTTAGAAGGTCACAAAGAATAAGGAAACCAGCAATCTCAGATGCTCAATATGAAATCTATAATACAGAAGAAATAATAGAAGAACCTGATATGGAGGGTCATCCCACTGCATATAAGGAAGCCATGAGAAGTGTTCACTCGTCCAAGTGGCTAAAGGCCATGGAAGATGAGATAAGATCAATGAGCTCCAACCGAGTTTGGGACTTAGAGAAAATTCCTAAAGGAGCCAAAACAGTGCGTTGTAAATGGGTCTACAAAATTAAACGTGACTCCAAAGGGAACATAGAGAGATTTAAAGCACGACTTGTGGCAAAAGGCTTTACGCAAAGAGAAGGGATAGATTACAACGAGACATTTTCTCCAGTCTCATGTAAAGATTCCTTTAGAATAATAATGGCATTAGTGGCACATTTTGATTTGGAATTACATCAAATGGATGTAAAGAAGGCATTCCTCAATGGTGATTTGGAGGAGAATGTTTACATGGCACAATCAAAAGGTTCAGTTATGAAAGGAAAAAGAAAATATGGGATGCCCCCTAAAGAAATCTATTTATGGGTTAAAGGAAGCCTCTAGACTGTGGTATTTAAAGTTTGACAGTATAATAAAGAAATTTAGGTTTAAAGCAAACATCGAGAACAATTGCGTTTATGCAAAGTTTAAGAATGGGAAATACATTTTCCTAGTACTATACGTAGATGATATTTTGCTTGCTAGCAATGATGTCAGTCTGCTATTAGAGACAAAGAAGTTTTTGTCCTCAAATTTTGATATGAAAGATCTTGGTGAAGCCTCATATGTTTTAGGCATTGAAATTCACTGAAATAGACAGAATGGGGTTTTAGGACTCTCGCAGAAAGCATACTTGGAAAAGGCATTAAAGAAATTTTGTATGCACGCAAGTAGACCATCGCCTGCTCCCATAGTCAAAGGTGATCGACATGGGAATTATCAATGTCCCAGCACTGAATATGAATAGGAGCGTGTGAAATCGGTACCGTATGCTTCCGCTGTTGGAAGTTTGCAATATGCTCAAACATGTACACGCCCTGACTTAGCTTTCGTAACAAGAGTTCTAGGAAGATATCAGAAGAATCCAGGAATAGATCACTAGAATATGGGAAAGAAAGCTATGCGTTATGTATAGGGCACAAAAGGCCTCATGCTTACTTATAGAAGATCTGATTCCCTAGAGATAAAAGGGTATTTTGATTCAGATTTTGCGGGAGACCAAGATGATAGAAAGTCGACGTCGAGATATATATTTACTCTCGCAAAAGGAGCTATATCGTGGAGAAGCTCAAAGCAAATTCCCACTCATCGTCTGCGATGTATGCTGAGATTATAACATGTTATGAGGCCACAGTGCAGGCAATGTGGTTAAAGAAATTTGTACCCGGTTTGAGAGTGGTGGATTGTATTTAAAGACCACTCAAGATGTACTGCGATAATGAGCCTGCAGTATACTATGCTCATACAACAGATTAAGTAATGCTACCAAACCTATAGAGGTAAAGTTTTATGTTGTGAAGGAGAAAATCCAGGATCAAACTATAAGTCTCGAGCACATAAGAACAAAGAATATGCTAGCATATCCGTTAACGAAAGGCCTACCACTCAGTGTGTTCAGTGAACATTTAGCCGGCATGGGTTTAAGGGAAAGTCGAAAAGTTTTTTTTTAACACATAGAGGTGTGTTGTAACTGTTGATTCTATCGGCCAGAGACCGTGGCGATGATACAGTTCTATGCACCAATCCATGATGGAACAATAGAAGTGAAAGGAAAGTTAAAGTGTAGATCAAGGGGGGAGAATGTTATATTGATCTCCATGGGTCAGCCCAACGGCTGGGCCAGGCCTTGATCCGCGCTCTGATCGGGGGTGCCCAACCCTAACATGGTTGGCGGGCCCTGTCATACTGCGCCATAATAAATAGAGGTGGGGGCTAGCGGCTCACAAGACAAGGTTTACAGTGAGCAGCCACACCCCACCGACAACCCTAATCCGATCGAGAGGGGGTGCAGCCAGTGACGGGAAGCGCCGCTGCCGCCACGACTCCGTCATGACTCCGTCCCCGATGCCGGCGACGCCACCACTCTGCGCGTCGTTGTCCTAGCGCAAATCTTTACCAAGCGAACCTGATATGGCCAACGGATCCACATCCGCTCCTCCTACTGGAGGCAAAGGTATATTTCCTATCCCATCTCTCTCTGGGTCTCTCTGGATCACGACCTAAACCTTTCATACAAGGGTATACCCGGCTAGATCCTGCTGCTAGATGATTCATGGGGCCTAACAGTAGGTGTCGTCGAGCCTCTGGACGCTAGCGTAGAGGCTGCCGACCATGGCTGCCTCCCCGAGCAGCCTGAGGGACGTGGCGACAGGCAAGGCGAGGAGGGAGAAGAGAAAATCAACGACGTCCTTGCCTGCCTCAGCGAACAGAACGCGCTGCGCTTTGGTGTCGATGAGGAGCTTCATGGTGAGCGCGTCGGCGGTGGTCGCCTTTGCCATTGTTGTTCCCGGACCCAGAGCACTGTATTGTTTTTCAAAAAAAAAATACTTCCTAATTATTAAGCAGATTAATTACGTTGAGCAAGCTTTCACAAAGAAACCTTTGCTACTTTGCTGGTGGCTGGCTAATCACCATACACGCAGCAGAACAGTATGCTTGCACAACCCGACCCAAGAGGCAGCAATAATTGAGCCAGGCCGGCTCTCGTTGAGCGTCGATCGGTCTTACAGCATTCCGGATGATACCTATATTCCAGGTTAAAGGTGATTGGACGGAAAAAACATAGATCCATTTTCACGATCCTCTTTTCCTCCTATTTTTATTCCCAATCTCCTTTCATTCTCCTCCTTCTCTCCTATCTTTTCTCAACCAGCATCTCTTTTTTCTCAATCCACTTTCTCTTTTTTCCCATGGCACAATTCATCGGGCGACCTAGCAACGATGGTCGCAAGTCGGCGTGCCGACGACCGCACCATCCCACCATCTGCATCTCTGCTGCCGCTCGTTCGCGGTGCTTGCCAACCAATCATGTGTGCAGGAGGATGTTGCCCCGAGCAGGCTTCCAAGAGGGTCGCAGGATGGCCGGAGAAGGACGGTGCCACCGCCTTCCCCTCCACGATTGATGCGGCCACCGGGGTGACATGTGGTTTGGTATTGGCCGGATCTGGTGTGTCAATGGAAGAATTTTTTTGGGTCGTCGTAGCTATATTTGTGTTTCTCAATATATAAGCGGATCATATTTTTCTCAACATGCTAGAGTTGCCATCCCCTTTAAATTAAAACGTTTTTTTTTATCAATTCTCTTTTGAAGAATAGATTTTCTCAATCTGCCGAAGATGCTCTTACCACGTTCATTTGATACAGCACAAAAAAAACATATAAGACATATGCTATGATAAAGGAGGAAATAATATTTAATGACTTTTATGGAGTCCTCTTTTGTTATCTCTATATTTACCCTTGTTATTTTGGGTTATATATACACATACTCATATGTCAAAAAAAATTCTGAAATCTTGTATGCATGATAATACCGTCCCTCTAACCCGCGCAAGTCGATCTAGGGTGAGAGCGCCCGACACCTAGGTAGCAATTACACATGTCTAGACACACGATAAATTTAGTAGGAGGAAATAAAATGGACAGATTAATATTGGGTGGTGCATGCCTAGCCTAGCTAGTCAACCGCGAGGAACACCACATCATCATGAAATCCTGGCTCCGACCCCTGCCGTGACGATAATTCAGTGACTAACATGGCCGATGGATGTAACTAAAACTGACGAATCATTTTCAGTACGTCTACGGGGCAATGCGCACACCCACCCGGCTAGACGGTTTAGTGACGGTACGATTTGCCTGTGTGGTAACCATAGATGTCGCCATGGATCGTGGATGATGTGTGCGTGCGTACCTCGGGCTTTGGCTTGCTGCCGTGGCGTGTGAATTCCTTGAATCCTTGGTCGTTCAACCCGGCTCAACCAAGCTGCCGGCGACGTTAGAGAGACGACGGCGAAGCTGATTTAGTTAGTTAGCCCTAATGATGATCTAGGCGGCGCGATGGAGATGGACGCGGCTAGTAAAGTAAAACTAACTTGGGCTGTAGCTGGGCCTGACATGCCGCTAGGCCCACTCCAGGACCCAGGCCTGCTGTCTGTCTCTGTCCACCTCCACCACACACCGGCAGCAAGCTAGCACACACAGTACTGTAGTACATGGATGGGAAGCATGACGGTGGTCGGTGGAGATGGCCGGCATGGGAGCGTGCAGCGTGACGGTGAGGTCGTCCAGCACCGTGTGGGTCCTCACAGACTGTGCCTGAGGAGCTTCATGCTCTGCGCCACGGTGCCGGATCGGAGGTGGCCATCTTTATTCGACGACGGCAAGCGATTTGGAATCATCCACGCGACGAAGATCGCGAGAGCAACAGCGCGTTAGTTGCGCATCCGGCGCACCGCGGCCACGCGCTCCGTCCAGCTAGCCCGGGCACGGGCCGTGCATGAGAAGAGTCGGCCATGTACGCGGGTCGCCGCCCCTCGCTGCCTGACCGTGCGCGGTGGAGGAGCGCAGGCGCAGCCATTGCCGCGCCGCGCCGCGCCGCGCCTCGGCGGCTTATTAGGCTAGCGCGGCGGCGCGTTCACCTTCCCAGGTGTGCGAAAGAGCGCGGCGGCGCCGAGGAATTTTCTGCAGAGGTTGAAGAGGCGGCCACCGGCCGGGCACGGGAGTTGTCGGCCGCCGCCGGCGCCGTGCAGTGCAATGCACGTCGAGTGGAGGCGAGCGGTAAAGAGCGCGGGAGGCGCCGAATGACGCAGGTATTACAACTAGGGGAGGGCGCTGTGATGTTGCGGACGCCGGCGACGCCGAGCGCGACGACGCGGCGAGGACGAGAGCGCGTGGCTGGAGGCCGGGGGTGGACGGTATTTCAATTACCGTCCACCCCGGACGGTATCTCATTTACCGTCCGGCCCTAGAGTACTATGAACCGTTGGATCCGAAGGCGGCGGCCACGATTCTATCCCTGGAGAGAGGGTTACGTGGCAGCGTTGTTGGGCCTAATAACCGGAGGCCCAGTTACTTGAACTGGTCCCCTATCTTGTTGGAGGCCCGCGTTGGGGGAATTTTGTCCGCGTGGCCGTCACGTTCGCCGCCGTCGAGATCTGCCCGCGGTGTAGAAGATGTCGACCTCCGCGGCGCCGCCAACAGGCGGCCGGCGCGCGGCGTGGCTGCGAGCTTGCATCCTGCTGGGACAACCGGGTCTCCCCGGCGTCGAGACTCCCATTGGCACCGAGCGCCTCGCCGCCGTTGTCAACCTCCACGCAGCGCAGCAACTCGCCTCACTGACCTGCGTTCTATTTCGTGTTCTTAATGCCTCAACGATGAGTGCTGAGACTGTCATTGCAGAGACGTTTTCTGCTGTTTTTGTACTTTGTTTGTGCATATATATAGCTTTTTTTCTTGATGAAATCTCCCATGCGAATGTTCTGACCGGGCTACTTCCATGTTGATTTTTCTTGTAAGAAAATAAATTTAGACTTCCGGGTGCATTCGGGGGTGTCAGACAAGTATGCAGTTGCATTCAGATTCAGGAACAGGCTTTCATAGTAGAACCGACTAGCAACATTTCAGACAGATTTCAGAAGAGGAGATTTCGGGCAAATCGACAGTAACATTTCAGAGGAGAAAGTTCAGGAACAGACATTTCAGACAAGTGACTAGCAATGTTTCAGGAATCAGGACTAACCAAAGTTTACGAAACAGGAAAGAGTACCGGCAGCAGATTAGTATACAGCCCAAAAGAGTGGAAAATATTATCCCTGAAAATCAGTTCGAGCACGAGAAAAAGGACCAGATTGTTAATAATCAAATTTGTTTTAGTTCATGTTTCATATCAACCATTCATGAATAGCACTGAGCTTCAAGCGCTAGCAGGAGCCTTGTTGCCGAGGAACACGTCGGTAAGTACAGTCTTGGATCCAAGCGAGGCCTTGAGGATCTCCAAACCCTGCAGATTGTGTAGAAAGTTGAATGATACAACACCATAACAAAGACAAACTTGGACTGAATGTATCATACACTCTGTTCGCCTAAACGGTCGTTTAGTCCGTTTAAACACCGTTTAAACGGTAAACAGAGGTCGACTGTGTCGTTTAGCCCTAAACGGTGGATTAAACGGTTGGACCGTTTAAGCCCGTTTAAACCGTTTAAAATCATCTAAACCGTCTAAACACACTCGAGTTAATCATGATTACATAAGTTAAATAACCATTAAATTCATAATTTAGTCAATAGGATGATTACAACTATCATAATGAACTTCGAAGTAATTAAAATCGTAAGTATACGAAGTGTTGTAGGATATAGATTTCTCCCAAAAATATTATTTGGTAGAATACTTACTTTTTAGATGTGCAAATATATAGAACTTCTAGCAAGTTTGACTTTTATGTACACAAATATGTATGCTTTAGTGTTACTATGCAAAATTGTTTAGGCCGTTTGACTCCGTTTAAACACCGTTTAAACGGACTAAACGCTAAACAAAGGGCGACCGACTGTTTACCGTTTAGCGTTTAGGATAACATTGATCATACAAAAAAAAAAAAGGCAGTGATGATGATGATGTGTGAACTGTAAAGCGTAGATCACCTCCGCTTAGCCGAGCTGCACGGTCTTCTCCTGGAGGGCGGCGATGTCAGTCACCGCGAAGGTGTTGAGCAAGGTGATGCTGGAGATGGAGGACATGGGCGTGACAGAGAGGTTGTCCGTCACCGTGTACGTCACGATGCCCTGCACGAACCCTTTATTCGCCGCCGCCTGGCCGGAGCCGGACGGCGGAAGATACATATAAATCCGTTGGCGTCGTCATGGAGCAGCTACATGTCGGACACACCTTACCGTACGCTCCCAGCATGTAGCTGCGGCAGCCGATGCTCCTGCATCTGTACAACAGGGTGTTTGGCTGCTCTTGCCCAGACGACGGCGGCTCCGGCAGCCGGAGGAGGGAGCTGTTGGAGCTCGCCGCCGGCGAGGGCACGGTTGGGGAGAGGAGCTCGCCCTTGGCGGCGCCGGGCAGGACGTAGGTGGACTCGAGGTTCTCGACGCTGGCGTAGAGGTTGCCGACGGAGCCGACCATGGCGTCCGTCCCGAGAAGCTTGACGGCGGTTGCGACGGGGAGGGCGACGAGGGAGAAGAGGAAGTCCGCGACGTCCTTGCTCGCCTCCGCCAACAGCACGCGCTGGGACTTGGTGTCGATCAGGAGCTTCATGCTTAACGCGGCGGTGGTCGGCGTCGCCATCGGCGGAGCTCTTTCTACTTGTTCGACCGCCCGCCTCAGCTGATGGAACTAGTAGATGAGGATTGCTCGAGTTTCTGTCGTTGACACGGTACCTAGTTGATATATGGGGATTGGGGGATGGAAAACAAAGGGACTGTCTATAACTCACCTAGATAAAATAGAGGACATTCTCACCCAACAATTTTTACCATCAGATCTAGAATCAACGGCTCAAATCCACCTTTATCTCTTCCCACACTCTTTTTCTCTAACGAAACCTCCGCTCCCCGACGTCCTCTCCACCCCCGATGCCGCCGCCCCCTATCCTCCGCCCGCCGCCCAGGCCCTCCCCACTCCGGCAAACCCTAGCGCGCCCGTGCCGGCTGCCTCGTGCCCTTCTTGCTGCCGCCTCCGGCCGCCGTCGCCTCCTCCGAGCACCATCGCCGCCTCCGGCCTTGGCGCCCCCGCCCCGACACCGGCCCGACCACATTCTCCCGTCATCCGGTCGGTGGCGCCCCTGTGCCTGTCTCCTCCGCCAGGCTGACCAGCCGGCGGCGGCCCTCCCTCTAAGGCCAGCGGTGAGCACCGTCCCCCTCCACCCCCTCGCAACCCGAACCCCCTAACCCCAAACTCTAACTTCGTCGGAGTTCGTTGGAGTTAGAGAAGAAAGGTCAAGTCTCAGACCTAACTCAAAACTCTAACTTCACCGGAGTTCGTTGGAGTTAGAGAAGAAAGGTCAAATCGAAACGGCGGGTGAGAAGGACCTCTTAGCTTTCCCCAAAAGGAAAGGGACTTGCTTTTTTTGGACAGGAAGAGCAAAGACTTGAACGTGCACGTACTAGACGGGAGAGACCGTATACATGGAATTGTTTGGAGTTTGGACAGGCGCGTGGAGAGGGGCCGCGTCCAACCACGATTCTTTCTATCCCTAGGGTGGAACACTAAAAATTTAACTCATCCCCTGTGTGTCATTGGGTGGCATATAGGGGATGATTTTTGTGTCTATGACATGTGGAGGCAATGACATATAAGGGATGAGTTAAATTTTCGATGACATATAGGGAATCAGCCCAATTAACTTAAACTCATCCCTTATTTTGTTGGAGGCCCGCGTTGGGGAATTTGGTCTGCGTGGCAGCCGTCACGTTCGCCGCCGTCGATCTGCCCGACGTGTAGAAGTTGTCGACCGCCACCAACAGGCGGCCGGCGTGCGGTGTGGCCGCGAGCTTGCATCCTGCTGGAACACCCGGGTCTTCTCCCTCCGTCGACACCTTCATCGGCACCGTCGCACCTCTCTGTCGGCATCAACCTCCAGGCAGCGCAGATACCGTGGCCACTTTTCAGGAACCGATCGATAGTTCAGATTCAGACAAGTGAGTTGCCACATTTCATCAGAGAAGTCAGATACGGTGGCTGACAAAGTGACAAATCAAACAGAGGTTTGGTGGCAACATTGGACCACCAAATTAACAATTGGCAAAGCAGGGATTCCACCTGTTATAGACACCATATGCCAGTAATGTTCAAAAAACGACTTATCATAAGAGAAGAAATTCTAATCAAGTAACGCTTCAGCAAATTTGTATGCAATACATAGGCATGGTATCAACTAAAAGCCTGTAACTCTGCAATAGATTTTGTTCAGGAAGTGGGTAGACTCCCAGTTGCATTCAGAGGTATGAAACAAGTATGCAATTGCCTTCAGGAACAGGCTTTCATAGAACCGACTAGCAACATTTCAGACAGATTTCAGAAGAGGAGATTTCAGGCAAATAACATTTCAGTGGAGAACTGGAGATGCATGCAATATGCACGGAACCCACGAGCGAGAGTCATCGCCATTATGCCTACATAGAGGTTTTAGGAAAGAGAAGAGATCCCAACCAAAAGAGCATAATAATAACATAAAACTAGACAGGAAGGATTGCCAACACGGCCGCAACTCACACATAGAGTCTAACGGGCCATCACAAATATGAGCTGCTCAGCCGCACGAGGACAGTAGGCAAGCGCTCCAACTTCAAGCATGGCCACGGGGACGCTTCTTGGAGAGGAAGACGTCGGTGAGGACGGTCTTGGAATGCAGCGACGCCCTGACGATCTCCAGGCCCTGCAAAACACTCAAAATGGACAAGTAAACGAAGAATGCTTCGTCAGGGGAAAAAAGCCAGCGGTCGACGATGTGACAGATCACCTCGGTGTAGCCAACCCGCACGGTCTTCTCCTGAAGCGTGGCGAAGTTGCTCACCGCGGCGGTGTTGAGCAGCGTGATGCTGGAGATGGTGGACATGGGCGTGACGGTGAGGTCGTCCCTGACCGTGTACGTCACCACTCCCTGCACAAACCCTTTGCCTGCTGCAGTGGAGGAGGCCTTCTGCACATTGTAGCTGGAGCCAGTCTCTGGAGGAACAAACTTGAGTGCCACCGTCATCATGTTGCCACAGCTCGGACACTTCGTGCCCCTAGTGTCCGTCACGTAATCGCAGCAGCCGCTAGAGTTGCTGGACTCGCATTGGAAGAAGTTTTTTGACTGCCCGGATGACGGTGCCGGTAGGAGAAGGGAGCTTCTGGTGGTGCTTGCGGCCGATGGCACGACCTTAGGCTGGAGGACTGCTTTCTTGTCGGCACCGGGCAAGACGTAGGTGTAATCGAGCTTCTCCACACTGCCATAGAGGTTTCCAAAGCTTCCAGACATAGACGTCTTGCCGAGCATCTTAACGATGGTGGCGACCGGCAGCGCGAGAAGGGAGAAAAGGAAGTCCACGACGTCCTTGTTTACCTCCGCGAACAGCACACGCTGTGCCTTGGTGTCGATAAGGAGCTTCATTCTAAGGGTGCTGCTGGGACATTCTCGGAAATCACTCGAGTGAATTATTTAATAGAAGAATTGCTGTACCAAGAGTTACAAACAGATATTAGCACAATGAATGACCAATGCAAAACGTACATCTGCAGTACAAAAAGAATTTTGTTAAGGATAGTTCGGCAAACAAATCTGTAGTCCCTCCACTTTAGTCAGTATCCAAACTGCACTTTTAACTAATAATAGTATCATTTATTTGAGTTCACTGCTCTTGATAATAATTCCATGATCACAGTAAAGTACGGATAAATCCAATGAAACTAAACTTGTATATTAAATTACACAAAAGGTTTGGCTAATTGCTCCTTCTGTTCAGCTTTATTACGAGAATTATGTGCCATAAAATCGATTCGGGCATTTGGTTAGTCCAACTTTATGTAAAGTATTTGAAACGACATCCTAGTAGTTATGATTGCATAACTATGAACAAGTTATAATAAAAGAGTGGACGATTTTGGATATAGTGAAACTAAAAAAAAAGGCATACCCA
Organism: Urochloa ruziziensis; assembly: GCA_015476505.1. Lineage (NCBI taxonomy): Eukaryota > Viridiplantae > Streptophyta > Magnoliopsida > Poales > Poaceae > Urochloa > Urochloa ruziziensis. Next base: position 4,290,399 of record CM027122.1, read on the forward strand.
ATGCCGTAGGCTCCCGCACTATGCGGGGTCTGGGGGCAGATTGTTTAGCACACAGCCTATCCTGACTATATTAAAAAAACAAGCGGAGGAGTTGCTTGTCGAGGGTCATAAAGTCTAAAACCTTAAAATCCATGGGGTATTAGAGTTTACTTTACCCTTCGGTTAAGGGTCTGATAGTCAAGATACTTGTCTTTCATCGTACCTAATCTTTAGAGAACGAAAAAACTGGATTGGTGAGGTAAGACCACCTCATAATTTTTCATTAAGAAACAATCATCTCCTCTTGGACTAGAAAGATTTCCGAACCCCGACTTAGTGGACAAATAATTTTTTTTAGCACAACCTCTATAAAATTTGCTCCGGGATGGATTCGGGTTAGAGGACAAACATCTTTTGAAAAATTAACTGAATTGACGAGCAGATGTTCCGAGGGTAGATTTGTGGTGGAATGGAATTTTTTTTTCACAGGAGAAAAAAAGGCATTTTTTTCATTTGTGTTCCCTAGAGTCAATTGAAGAGCGATGACAACATAATTTAAAGGTTGCGAAACAAGAGAGTGAGATTCTACATAATTAAATGCATCTTGCGACGTGATGATGTACCGCTACAGCCTACGGCGACATACCTCGAAGTTGACTTGACTTGCTGGCGACCTTGGTTCCTCACCGTTTCATCTTTCTGGGTCGTAGGGTTGTGGAAATCGGACGAAAGAAACCCCGCCGCCCTTGGCGATGAAGACGATGGATGGAGGGAGGTGTTGCCCTAGTAGTAGTAGTCCAACGTCGAAATGAAAAGACATGGTGAAGGTGGGCCTTGCCTGACGGAGAGGCCGTGGTCCGCTATCTTTAGGCCCGCTGTAGGGCCCAGGTCTGCTGACTCTACAAGCAAACGCTTCCACAACGTCACTCCTGTTGCTTCGAAAGAAAAAAAAAAGTCCTTCACGTCTGTATCTATGACGTTTGATTATGGGGGCAGATCTCTACCAGAAAGACCAATTTGATCAAAGCCTAGACAAGATGAAGCTTGGTTTGTGCTAATGACACACATGTTCATGAACAAACGAGACTAGCAAGCAAGGGTAGAGTATTACTTCGACCTCAGTTTATATGTTGTTCGTGAACAAATGAGATCACAGCAGCTTCTGGTCGATCGGATCAGAGATCAACAACCCTGCATGCCTGCCGATTCAGAAACATGTGGGGGAAGAATACACGAGCTCCCAAAAGCGACGGCGCGCCGCGGCCGGCCTTCGGCGGCGCCGCGCAGGCACGCGGGTCTCCAGAGACGACGTCCAAGGCTGGCAGGGCACGGCCGAGAGCTGCATCTGCGGCTCGTCCGCGGCGGCGCGGCCAACTGGCCAAGTTCATTCTGCCACGACTGGCCGCCCCTGGAGGCCGAGGCGCCTGCCGCGGAGGACGAGGCCGTGGCTGCCATTGTCGTATCGGGGCGCTATGAGGTTGAAGAAATCGCGGCGGACATCCTCCAAGACGCGACGGCAAGGAAGCATCTATCTGTCTGTCAACGCCGACCGCGTACATCGATGGTGATGGACTACGGGTCGTGCAGAGCAGGGGGATCAAGAGGAGAGGACCTATTTGTAAAATAACTGAGGTCTTTATGCAAAATATCAGATCGTGACTATTAATCGCGATCCAAAGTAGGAGGCATACAGCATAATATTGGATCGTGATTATTAATCGCGATCTAAATTAGGAATTGTTTTGCAAATCGGGGCCAATCTGTAAAATCTCCGACATGGCACACCCACTGCATCGGCGGCGGCCCGTCCGCCAATCCCGTCCCCACAAATTCACCGCAACCGTCGCCGATGATGTATTCCTCCAGGGGTTTACCCCGGGTCGAATCCAATCCAAGATCCAAGTCCGGCCTCTCTCTTTGTTGGCGCCGCGTCGAGCCGCCGACCAGCGCGTCCACCTCCAGGGCGGGTCCGCCTACGGCATCACGCACGACGGCGGAGGTGCTATTCCTGCCGTCCAATAAGTCTCCTGCTCTGTGGACGCCACGGAACCGGAACATCCAGTGGCACCTTGCCCCGGCCCATGTGCCCGCGCCACCTGGTTTCATGGCGTGTCGAGCTCGTTCATGGCCGGCGCGCGCGCTCTGGCGTCCTGGAACTTGGTGGCAGCGAGCAGCAGGTCGTCGATGGAGCCCGCTCGCCGCGAGATCGCTAGCTGGTAGCAGCGTGCTTCCACCCCGTGGCCCGGCCGGCCACGTGCTCGACCCGGCTCTCCGCACGACGCGCGGCTGGCATGCTGCTGGGGATCCGGAATGACGCGCGCGCTGTACCAGACTATGCAGCACCGATACGGATACGTGTATCAGTATCGGCCTGATACAGATACGCGAATACGTCATTTTTTTGGAAAACTAAAGGTAATATGAAAGTATCGGAGTATCGGCGAATACGGATACACGTATCGGATACGTGATACGGGGGGCATGTTGAAGTATCGGGGTAACATAGGTACCAGAGCCCAGATCGAGGTGGGACGGGCACCGCGCCGGTACTGCCCCGCGAGGCAGCTGCGGAGGCTGCAGTTGACAGGTGACGATCCATAAAGGCAAGTAGGCAACACCGTACCCTGAAATGTTGCGTGGAACACTACTGGTACCTACTCCCTCCGTTCCTAAATACAAGTCATTCCAACTTTCTTTGAGAGTCAAACTTTCTCAACTTTCATCAAATTTATACAATAAAGTACTAACATTTATGATATCAAATAAGTAGCATTAGATTGTTCGTTAAATATATTTTCATAGTATAGCTATTCGGTATCATAAATCTTTGAAGTCGACTTTCTAAAAAAGTTGGAATGACCTGTATTTTAAGAAACGCCGAAAAGCAAAAGCGTATTTGTATAAGCAGAAGCAGCAGCGTTTATCACCACCAAGTCAGTGGCAATTTCATGATCACAATAAAGTATTTTCGGATATAAACCTACATATAACCAACAAAATCTACATTTGCTAATTACTCGATCCTGTTCGTTCAGAGTGCTTGCGGTCCAAAATCACTCTTTGTCCAATAATGTTACGTGAATTATTTGCCACAAAATCGACTGACATTGGGTCCAGATTTAAAACCACATTCTAATTGTTATGATTGCAACTATACCGACTAGATAAAAGCACGCAGAGAGGGAGTACTTCTCAACGATCGTAAAATCTCACATCTTAAAATCCATGGGGTATCGAAAATGGAAAATGGAGATTAAGATCAAAAATGGAAAATGGAGACTAAGATCGAAAATGGAGATTTTAAGATTCTCAATCGCCAGCGAGAAGATGAGAGCGATTGAAGCGCGAACTGCGCAAACATTGAGAAAAAAACACACACACACACACAAGAGATTGAGATTGTACAGCTTTAAACACATCATACGCATGATGGGCCGCTACGACATACCTTAGCGTTGACTTTGACTTATTGGTCTCACGTTCTTGCTGGCGAGTGGCGACCTTGGTTCCTCACCCTCCCTGGTCCCGGTCTTGTGCGTCGGATGAAACCCCGCCGCCGCCTTCGCGATGAAGACGAGGAAGGAGGTTTTGCCCTAGTAGTAGTCCAACGTCGAAATGAATGAATATAAGCACGGCGGCGGAGGTGGCCAGGTGGGCTGTAACAAACTCAGGATGGACCTTTCCTGGGCCAGCTGTCTAGGCCCGCTCTAGGGCCCAGGTCGGCTGCCTAGTGCCTACATGCAACGCTTCCATAGCTTAGAGAAAGAGATGGATTGTATGTACTGTAATCAGCTAGCGCACGATGCAATCAAGAGAACAATACACACCTGAGACACCTCGTGGAAGACATCGTTACGCATAGACATGCAGACATTGCATGCGTGCAAACCAGTAGTACAGGCATCACAAAGGACCAGCTCGATCAAAGCGCCAAAAAAGATGAAGCCACTTTGTTTCCCGTTCCGTGCTAATGACACGCGTTCATGAACAGACGAGACTGGCAAGAGTAACATATATTCAGTAAGCGAATCATATATATGTTCATGCGTTAAGCTGCATCAAATTGATCAACTTTGAGAGTCGCAAGATCGAGTTGCATGGCAAGCATATATCAGAAATCACAGCAGCTCCCGATCGATCGGTTCTTGAGTTGTATGCAGGAAACAGAAATCAGAAGCGTGTAGGGAGTACAGGAACTCCCATCCTCAGGCACGCGGTCGCCGGAGACGGCGTCGAAGGCCGACAGGGCGCCCGCCGAGAGCAGAGCAACCTCTGCGGCCTCTTCCGCGTCGGCGCGGAAGTTTTGCCACGGCGGGTCGCCCTCCTTGCCGAGGCGTACCGGAACTAACACCCTGAGGATGAAGAAATCGTGAAGGGAATCCTCCAAGACGACGGCAAGCCAGCATCCGTCGGGCAACGCCGCCGGCCGGCCGCCTACATCAGTGGCGGACTGGCGGCGCGGGATAGACGGGGTCGTGCAGAGGGGAAGGAGGATCAAGAGGCCAGGGGAGGATCTGTTTGTAAAATAACCAGGGTCTTTATGAAAATATCGGATCGCGACTATTAATCGCGATCCAAATTAGGGGGCGTTGCGATCCAAATTAGGGGTCATTTTGAAAAACTACCAGATGCAAATCGGGCTAATTGGTAAAATCTGAAAGCCGACGAAATGGCGGCCGCGCACCCACCGGCGGGCGGCCCGTCCGCCAACCGCCCAACCCCGTCGCAACAGATTCCGCGCAACCGTTGCCGGAGGTGTACTCCTCGAGGATCCGGTCCAAGCCCGGCCTCTCTCTTTGTTGGCGCCGCCGCCGACCAGAGCGTCCACCTCCTACGCGGCATCGCGGCCGCGGAGCTCGCCGACGGCGGCGGTATTAATTCTCGCCATCGACGCAGTCTCCAGAGCTCTAGGGACGCCCCGGAAGATCCAGCGTCACATTGCCCCGGCCCGGCCGATGTGCCCCCGCGTCGCACCTGGGTTCATGGCGCCGTTCACGGCCGGCGCGCACTCTCTGGCGTCCTGGAGCTTGGTGGCAGCGAGCTGCAGGTCGTGCCACGCATGTGCTCGCCCAATCGCGACGTCGTGCTGCTAGGGGATGACGCGCTGTGCTGCCAGGGCCCAGAGGTGGGACGGCGGTCACGGCGCCGATACTGTCCGGCACGCCGACGAAGCAGCTGCGGAGGCTGGAGGAGGCGCGCGCACGCCGCGTCTGGAAGCGGCGAGCGCAGGCGAACTTTGCTGGTGCCGCTAAGAAGACGAGCACGCGCCGCGCGAGGTCTCGTGTCTCATGTATCTGCTTCGTACGATCGCATCCCAGGATGATCCTGATAGGCAAGGCACCCTCCCCTGAAATGTTGCGTGAATGTCTGTTCCCAAATCCAAGACGCGTGCTGAAGTTCGTACGATGGGATTACAGACCGGACATTCGGACAGCTACCAGCAACACTTACCACCACAAGCATCAGAAGTTCAGAACAGCCAAAAGATGCTGCTGCAGTACGTACAACTTACAAGCATGACAAAAGCCCAACCAAATTAAGCAAGACAGCAGCACAAGCTACCGAATGTCTGAATCTCCATACTTCATAATCAGCAGCCGAGAGAGTACCAGGTCAGCTTCAAGCATCGCCGGGAGCAGCAGCCTTGTTGCCGAGGAAAACATCAGTGAGGACAGTCTTGGACTGCAGCGACGCCTTGAGGATCCCCAGACCCTGCAAAGTGCAAACGGAGCACGCACGAACATGTCTTGCAATTTCAGGTTTAGATGGAAACGATATTACTGGGGAAGTGAAAGCTAGTGAGACGAAAACGCCCCCCCACCTCCCTCCCTTGCCAGCGCGCCGTGCCGCACGGCACAGCGCCGGCACTGCCGCGCCGGCCAGGCCGCCGTCCCCACGCTGTCGTGCCTCCCACCGCCTCGGCCCCGCCACAGCGACGCCCTGTGCCGCGCCGCACGCGTACGGCCGCAAGGCGACGCCGCCGTGCCGTCCCGTCGCGGCCACACCACCGCCGCGAACCCCGCCAGCCTCCCATGGCCGCCCGGCCAAGCTCCCCTGCGCGCCACCTATAAAAAGGGGGAAGCTCGTCCCCGGCTCCGCCCACACCTCCCTGGCCATCTCCCAAGCCTAGTAGCGCCGCCGCCGCCGCCAATCGCGCCGCCGCTGCCTCCAGTCGCCACCGCCACCAGAACCACCGCCGCCGCCTCTGACCCGCCGCCGACCCGCCTCCACACGCCGCCCTAGCGCAAGGTGAGGAAGGGAATCGAACCCCCTCATCCCCCTCGTGCTTATCCACCCCTCTAGGGCCGCCGCCGGGCCCTGGGCCGCCGGAATCGGCCGGCTCCCTGACGCCCCCTCTGTTCGAGCAGAGAACAGAGGAAGGGGATGGAGATTTTGCCCATAACCCCCTCCGCTCTTTACAAATCCCAAAAGAACCCTTCCACCCTATGATCTTTCCAGAAAACCCCCTGGCACCCTCTAACTTCTTCAAAATGACCCATAACTCTTTGTAATTAATTACAAATGAGTCCCTGTCCATTCTAAATCCATCCTATATTTTTATAATATTACAACTCAGTCCTTTCTCAGTTCTGAGTATTCACAAATAAGCCCCTCAATCTTATAATTAATTACAAAACAACCCTTAGCCCCCTTAAACCACCCCTAAACAATTGTTTGACGCGTCATTTCATGCGCCAAACTTCACCCGTTTCTCCCCAAATTCAACCACGGCCTTTCCACATATATTCTGGCCGAGCTATACAGAAATCTCCCAAAAATAATCTTTCCATGATTTATTTCCTAATTCTCTTTTCCGAGCTCATTTAAAAATCCTTTTTTGTTTTTCTTTTCTTTTATTTTAATGAATGCTTGCTTGTGTGTGCCGTAGACCACGGAGTGAACGAGGAGCAGCCCCGCGAGGAGTTCAGAGGACCGTACCACGAGCCGGAGTACGCAGACGAGTACCGCGAGCCGGAGCCCGAGGACCCGTACCGCGAGCAGGCACTTCCGGACGACTTCGACGACGGCAAGTTCAATCCCGTCCTTTGATGCATATTTATCCTATGTTTTACAAACACAACCTATTGGCCTATTTATAAAATGCATTGCTTTATTGCAAGACCCGGTTGGATAGCCACTCCTTGATTGCTATGAATATACCTTGACCACCTAAGCTATCATTAAATATGACTTGCTCTGTTTGGATGATAGCCGCTGCTAGAAACGCTTAGGACATGTTACTCTTATCACTATCATATTGCAAAAACTCATGTGTTTTAAAATAAAGAATGGTGTGAGTGTTTAAAAGAAAAGGGCGACTCTTGGTGAAAATGTAATAATGGTGAAACCGATGGGATGGATGGTGTGTTCTGTGTGAAACACCAAGCTGGTGAGCTCGTGCCTATGTGGCTGAGCGGGATGTGGAGATATCCATCTTGTCACTATTTTAAGGACCGAGTTGATTGTCATCTAGCCTGGCCCAGCTTAGTGCTACCGCCCTACCGTTGTATGTGGCAACGGCTTAGCATAAATCCTACTAGTTGGTTGGTTAGCCAATAGGTGAGCTGTGAGCAATGGGAGAACAAGGAGCAGGAGTACGATCTATGTGAGTTACGTCCCGGTCATGCCTCGTTGGGAGGACATGGACCCCTTGGTTGCTTCCATATTGGCTAGTCCGGCTTAGCTATGGTGTGGTAATGGCTTTGACAGGTCCGCGCCGGCATTTCGGTGTTCGTGTTGCGGAAACCGTTGGGGTGGGTTAAGTGTACAACCTCTGCAGAGTTAAAATCTATCCGAATAGCCGTATCCACGGTATTGGATGAGTCACGGCTTGGGCCTGAAACTAGTGTTGAGAAATGGTGGGATCTTTTGGTGTGAGTGTTTTGGAAAGTGTCCGGCAGGTGTGCCGTGAGCTACGGCGGACGGGGAGTCCGGTAGTATAAAATGTGGATCCTTTGTGGAGGATCAACCCACTTGTTAATAACAATTGTTTTTACGAAAAACTGTTTAAACTAAACCCTTGCATAAAATCTAGCTTTTACGCAAATTAAACCTTAGCCGTATCCTTGATTTATCCTGTGCATAATCTTTATATCCCCCTCCGTGGACGTGGTTGGACTTGTTGAGTACTTTTGTACTCACCCCCTATTTTGTTGCAACAGAGGAGGATCCAGACTTTGTCCCTGAAGAGTTCGAGTAGAGGTCGTGTCCGCACCCGACGTTGCCTGTGGTGTGGTCCCTTCCAAGATGCTTCCGCTGTTCCTCGCCGAGATAGGGCTAGATCCAGTCATAGTCTTTCTCTGGTTACTTATTGTTGTACTTTTGATTTCTATTATCGTTTGTATCGAGTACCGTGCCCCTTTGGGGTCGCACGATGACTGAACCATCTGTGGAATAAATGTGTATCAGCCTCCTGGGACTGATATTTGTATCACATTTAGTCTCTGCTTAAGTGGGGACGCTTCAAACTTCCTGGTGGTCCTCCTCCCGTCGTCGTGCCTCGTCGGTCCGTCAACCGCACCCTCGGCTTCTTCGGAGCAGATGGTGCGGATGAGCAAGGTGCATCCGCGGCACTGGGTCGCGGCCGACGCACACCCCCGCGTCCTCCTCGTCGTTCTGGTGGCGCGGCAGCAGGCGGATCCAGGCTTCGTGGTGGCTGCCGAGCTGGCGGCGTACCACATGTCCCCGCGGCCGAAGCAGGTGGCGCCGACAACTTTGGCGCCGTGGACCACGACGCCCAGCAGAACATCCTGGTAAGCATACTGTCCTTGCTTTACCATCGAGTAGATTGTGCACGTTTGGCCTAGTGTAGAATGCCTGTCCTTGTTGTATGACTGGCCTTGCATGTTCCTGTTTTTGTGAATCCAGCCCGTAGAATTTAGCAGGGCCAACTGGACAACTGAAAACACACATAAGTTTTGCCAAGCATACTGCATACAAAGGGAGAGGAAAGAGTTGCGCAACGGTGTCATGTCCAAGGCTGGTTGGAAGGATGTGCAGGCAAGGTTCTTTGCTTCCACTGGGCTGCTGCATGACCATGATCAGTTCACTAGCAGATTTAGGCAGTTGCGTGCTATGTGGGTTTTCATTCAGAAATGCATGACTGACACTGGTTTGGGCAAGAACCCAGATGGCACCATCCAGGCTTGCGACGAGTGGTGGGAGTCAAAGACTGAGGTCCGTTCTGCTGCCTTTACTGTTTCCCAACTATTTTTCCATTTTGTACCAATTTGTACCTCAAATGAACACACCGATATTGTTATGCAGGGGCACCCCGAGTGGAAGAAACTGAAGAATGGCTGGCCGGTCTATTTGGATGAACCTGAGCTGATGTTCAGGGGTGTGGCTGTGGATGGAATGTCGAGCTTTGGTCCAGGCCAGCACATGAGGAGGAACTACATCAGCAGTTCTGATGATGAAGAGTTTGATGAAGATGAGCAGGGGACTCCGAACAGTATTGGTAGCAAGAGGACCAGCTCTGGGCGTAGCACCCGCAGTACTTGCAGCAGCCCGAACAAGAAGCTTCGGAGCCCAGCTGTCATCGAAGTTGCACACAAGATGGACGACTGCAACATCATCCAAGAGAATAGGAACGAACTGATGCACTCGTTCATGACTCGGAGGGAGAGGGAAAAACGTGAGCAGCAATCAGCCAAGGACAGGAAGGTGGAGGTGGTGCAGAAGTTGGCTAGAGAGTGTGGTGCAAACGAGGATGCAGGTGATCTGTGGATGGGGGTGCTCGCCATCTGCCACGACGAGACTTCAATGAACTTCTTCATCAACTCCACTCCTGCTGGCCGTCTGAAGCTAGTGAAGGGCTATACCATGGCCATTACCCGGGTCAAGAACTAGACCCTCTTCATCATGCATTAGGCAATTCCTAGTTATGTCATATTAGAAGTCAAGTTAGAAGCGTTATGTAGCAGACTAAATGTGGCATGTCTGCTAATTGAACATCTTTTGTGTGAACTTTGTGTAATGGATGATGTGTGGCACATGTGTGATGGTACTGCTATGTGGGAAGTAAAAATTTGTGCATGTGTGGATGCTGGCTGTGTGGCTTGATGCTTATGTGCCTGTGTGGCTTGCTGCTTATACAACTTGTGCTTGCTGCTTATGTGCCTTCTTGTTGCCAAATCATAGCTGATGTAGTTCATTTTGTGGTTGACAGGAAAGGTGGGAAGGAGTACAAGGTATGGATCATGGTCCACAAGCTGGAGGCGCCGATGCTGCAGCTGAAGGAGCAGAAGGTCACGAGCAAGGTGAAGGTGATCAGGCACACCCAGCTGAAGATGTTGAAGGCCATGAGCAAGGTGAAGGCCATGAGCAAGGTGATGCTGATCAGCCACATGAAGGACATGATGAAGGGGCAGTGCTTCCTGCTGCACCTATGTAAGTTGTAGTTTCAATATGCAATTATTTAGTAATACATTGTACTGATGAGATATATTTACCATGTATCAGTACCATAGAATGGCACTTGTTCATATGCAAGCTTTTTTTTTGCTTGTTTAGCTTGCATTATCCACAAGCTTGCATTCAAATCTTTAGACATGTCTACTAAATGCACCATGAAATGACAATGCTCTAACCACACAGACATGTACCGATTTTTAGTTTGATATCTTAATAAAATTTTTCTCATGTTTAGCTTGCTCTGTCCTCAATACGAATTAATTGAGTCAATTGGATAATGAACGTGAATTAAGGTTGTATTTTGAAACCTCATTAATCTTAAATAAATTACCACCAGATTTCTTAGTGCCTTGCTTTTTCTTTACTGTCTATTAGCGTCAACAAAGCAATAGGTTCCCTGGTTTTTTGTAACAGCATCGGTCCCCTTCTTTTTTCCATAATTGATAATCCTAGCAGTGCCATTCATGTGTAAACTTGCAGTAACATATCAGCAAACAGGCATCACCTAAATAGATATTTAACACAGCATGTCTTACTTAATTGTATTTTTAAATTGCACCAAGGAATATAAGCTTATATAATCCTATCTACTGCATGACTTACTCAATTATTGCAATGCCACAGTTAAAAATACAAGGAATAGCCTTTACTTCTTTAGACATATTAATGATCCTGCCACTAGAGTTCAGCCAAATCAGAGTTTAACTCTTTACCTTTTTTTTCCTGTTTTACTCTATTGCAGTGAGCGTACACTAAATGAAGCAATGATGAAATATTAACTATTTCATATGGGAACATATTTCAATATACTATGACTATAAAAGAACAAATAGAACTTTAGGTCATTTCACTGCTAAACCTTGACATTGAACACTGCGCAAGCATTGTAAAGGTAGACGACACACCCAGCTAGTAGATCTGATTATAGATAGAGCAGTAACCTAATGTTTTTGGAATAGTTATACCAGACCATGTAATCTACTGTATAATTATTTCTCCAACTGATCATGTGGCAGCTACATTAGTAGTGTCAGATGACAACAATTACATCATGACTCAATAATATTGGAAGTTTTGTGCTATATGTATAATTTGTTGTTCATGCTACAGACTACTTGAACTACTACTACATCAATGATGCAATTTTCAGCATCTATTTTTTTCATCATATGCATCATGCAGTTTTGCTACTAGTTTTGGTATAACAGAAGTTTAAATTCTATTGCTGCTGTGTTTTCATAGGATGTTTGCTGCTAGGCTGCCTGGACTTGCTCGTTCTGGCCTTCTTGGAGGGAATCCACTCCTACGCCGTGGAGGTCTGCTGGCTGACCCTGCTGAAGACGATGATGAAGATTCTGATGAAGAATTTGACATGATGATGGAGTGGTTCATGGAGGACACAACCTCAGAGGTCATGTACGGTATGTATAACTGTGGACTCCATGCTTCCAAGTACTTAAGTAGGTCACCATATAGGGAAGTTGGTGAAGGTCTTAGTGGATTGGACTGGGTACAGAGGAGGCTGAGAAAACCCAAAGCTTGCTACAACATGTTTAGAATGGGTCCTGATATGTTCTGTCACCTACATGATATGCTGGTTGAAAAATATGGCCTACGTGGTAGTTGCAAGTCTACATCCATAGAGGCTTTAGCTCTGTTCTTGTGGATTGTAGGCGCTCCACAGGGTGTTAGGCAAGCTGAGGACAGATTTGAGAGGTCACTAGCCACAGTTCACAACTTGTTTTACAAGGTTTTGGAGTCCCTAGTAAATATTTCAAATGACATCATTAATCCTAAGGACAGGAGCTTTAGCAGAGTACATGCCAGGCTGAGGCAGCGTAGGTTCACTCCCTTGTTCAATGGATGTATAGGGGCCATAGATGGGAGTCACGTTCCAGTCTTGGTGCCCACAGATAATTTTGTCAAACACATTTGTCGGAAGGGGACGACGACACAAAATGTGCTGGCTGTTTGTGACTTCGACATGATATTTACATTTGTTCTGGCTGGATATCCTGGGTCTGCACATGATATGACAGTTTATCAATGTGCTTTGGATGAATACGGCTATCGCTTTCCGCATCCCCCAGCAGGTACTGCCGTACTTGCTTTGTCTTCACATGTTTCTAATGTATGAACTTCACACTTACAGGTTGCTCCTGCTGGTGCAGGGAAGTACTATCTGGTGGACTCGGGCTACCCGAACAGAACCGGGTACCTGTCACCATACAAGGGGACGAAGTACCACATCCAAGAGTATCAAAACGCAAACGAACCGAGAGGTAAAAAGGAGCTTTTCAACTATGCGCATTCATCTCTTAGAAATGTGATAGAAAGGTCGTTTGGAGTGTTGAAGATGAAGTGGCGGATATTGAGAGGGATTCCTTGCTATCCACCTGATACTCAAAGCAAGATCGTGCTTGCTTGCTGTGCGCTACATAATTTCATCCGGCTTAGTGGTTATAGTGATAGGCACTTTGACTACTTGGATCGCGATATAAATTTTGTGCCACCACAAGCTGCAGCTGATCAGCCCCCTCATGTTCCTGCCCCTACAAGGGAGAGAAGCGCTGAGATGAATGCCATTCGGGAGACAATTGCTTTGGGTCTAGCGACGCGTGCTGGACGTGTATGAGACTTGTATATTTGTGCGGCTCTTTGGTTTGCATTTCCATTTGTTTCTTTGTTGACAACTTTGTGTGCAAGTTCGATATGTGTCATAAACTGTTTGGAACATATGTTTGTGAACTTGTTGTTTCACTTAAATGGACATGGTTCTGTGATTTGTGTGGGATGTTGTACACTGGTTTGAGCATCTGAATGGCTTGCATGCAGATTTCTGTGGGTGCCATGCAGGACCCATGCAATTGACTAGTGTGCACTTTTCAACATGGGCAAATCTGTCATTTTTATGCTGGCAAGGACTGACACATTTCGGATGAAATCTTTTCATCCCAAGTGGTGAAAACTTAAACAGTGCCCACGAAATCTTTTCAGTCCCCACTTTTCAACATCTAAATGCGGCCCAAATTAAGCAAGACAGCAGTACAAGCTACTGAATGTCTGAATCTCCATACTTCATAATCAGCAGCCGAGAGAGTACCAGGTCAGCTTCAAGCATCGCCGGTAGCAGCAGCCTTGTTGCCGAGGAAAACATCAGTGAGGACAGTCTTGGACTGCAGCGACGCCTTGAGGATCCCCAGCCCCTGCAAAGTGCAAACGGAGCACGCACGAACATGTCTTGCAATTTCAGGTTTAGATGGAAACGATATTAATGGGGAAGTGAAAGCTAGTGATGAAAATCCGAGGTCACCTCATTGTAGCCGATCTGCACGGTCCTCTCCTGGAGCGCGGCGAGGTCTGTCACGGCGAAGTCATTGAGCAGCGTGATGCTGGAGATGGCGGACATGGGCGTCACCGTCAGGTCGTCCGTCACCGTGTACGTCACGACGCCCTGCACGAACCCGCCGCCGGCGCCTCCGCCGGGCGCCGCCGCCGCGTCCTTTTCCACCGGCTGCTGCTGCTGGTGCTGGGTCCCCGCCGCAAATGGGAGGAACTGCACCTCCCTGGCCATCTGGTGACCGCAGGACGGACATGCCTTGCCGCAATCGTCCGTCATGTAATCGCGGCAGCTGTTGCTGTTGCAACTGTACCCGTAGTTGTAGTCGTCGTCTCTACGGTCGCATCTGAAGAACTTGTTCGGGCCGGGGAAGGGCGGGGCGGGGAACCGCCGCCGGCGCCGGCGCCAGCGCCCCCAAACGGAAGAGGGAGCAGCCAGTGCATATATTTAGGAGAAGGGAGTCCTTGGCAGCGCCGGAGAGGACGTAGGTGTCAGTCGAGCTTGCCGACGCTGGCGTACAGGTTGCCGACGGAGCCGACCATGTCCTCCTCCCCGAGCAGCTTCGCGGCCGAGCCGACGGGGACGGCGAGCAGGGTGAAGAGGAAGTCGGCGACCTCCTTGCTTGCCTCCGCGAACAGCACGCGCTGGGACTTGGTGTCGATGAGGAGCTTCATGCTCAGCGCGGCGGTGGTGGTGGTTGTCGCCATGGTTCTATATTGGATCTCACTGGACAGTATGTAGCTGATCTAGAGACGTTGTTGTCACGGGGAACGGGAATATAAAGAGCATCGCCCCGTCCCAATGGCTTGAGTGCTTGACAATCGATGGGAGACACTTGCAAGCGACTGGCGATGGACTGTTTCGAGCCTGCCTATGGATGGGACACTTCAGTTCAGCGTGACAGCCTGCTGTGTCTGCTGGCTATTGCTGCACAAGCAAAGCATTGGGAGCGGAGCAAGGCCTGTGACAATTGGTGCGCATGGCTGTGAAATTCAGAATTGGGCTGAGGTAACTCGGGAACTTGGGAGTTGGGATAAATAAGCCACGAAGCTGTGAAAAAGTTTGGTGAAAAAATTAGGTAAAAGAATCAATTTAGAAGTACTACACGTAGACTAATAATAAAAAACTAATTACAGATATCGATCGGAAAACACGAGATGAATTAAATGAGGGTAATTAATCCATAATTAGTGGATGATTAGCATATGATTACTGTAGCATTACTGTTACAAATCATGGCCTAGTTAGGCTCATTAGATTCGTCTCACAGAGTGACCCGGGGTTATGGAATGAGTGTTATCATTAACATATGTTTAATACTTTATCCATGTAAGATTTCTTTTGATGTTATTGGTGAAAAATTTTGGTGAATGAATTTAAATATGCCTAATGCATGTTATCAGGTCGGGCCCTAAGACAAGTGACGTCGTCCTAAGGTTGGCTTATTTATATGTTGAGTTTAGATATTTGGAAATAACATGAGTTGATTCATCCTAAATTTAGTTTCATTAAACATACGCATTTGTTATATTTTATACTTAGAATAAGACTGAATTAATACATGATTGCCATATTCCTAAGTTATGAGATTGAGAAAAGTTTTTTCAAATTTGACTAGCAATATTTAAAAATTTATATAAACTAGCAATACAAGATTGATATTACTAAGCTCATTGTGAAAATTAGTTATATATGTTTTGAAAACGAAAATTAGCTCTATATTATATGACATTTTTTTGTCTAAACGATTTTTTTGCAAATATTACTACTCAAAGTGTGATGATTGGAGATCGTATCCATGTCCTAATGGACCACTATTCTAACACTTTTCATCTGAACAGTTTTTTTTACAAATACAGTATTGCTACTGTATAATTTTTTTGTATCGCCATTTACTAATCAAACTCGTGCTGGGCTGGGCCTGTCCTGGCACAGAGGCCGTGGCCCGAGGCTACTGTCTGCCGTAAGGCCCACTTCCGATCCAGTGTTCTTCGTAAACTGATCCAGAGGGAATGCCCAAACCAAACGTCATCAGCAAACAACTTGCTGAACTTCTTCTCTCCCGAACTCTCTCGACTTCTCTACAGTTGGGAGCGGCGACTGAGGGCGAACTCGCTTCTGGCGCCCTCGCCGGCGTCGGAAGAGGAGGGGGGCTGGATGAATCGACGGAGGACATGTATATACCCCTATCTATTAAGCTACTTCTAGATAGGTTAGGGTTAGGGTTCCCCATGGTAGTGGTGAGGCATGGAGATTTCTTCGTGGGCGTCCTCTCTCGCGGGCGACGGCGTGGGTGCGCGAGGAGCAGCTTCGTCATCCACGGCGGCTTCCCCGACTTCACTGGAGATGACGACACCAGTGAAGATTGCGAGCTCGTTAAATCTGGAGTGATGCTTCCTGTGGATTTCGCTGGGCTCGTCTTTTGTTCCTCCATCATCATCTCCGGTGAGGCTGTGGCTGGCTTCTCCGGCGAAGATTTTAGGAGGTATGTCTACCGACTTCTTGAGAAATCGGGTCGGTTTTCCTTTCCCACCGGTTTTGGTGGTTTACATCCCCTCCTGGGTCTCCTCTGCATCGGCGTATTGGGGCTGATGTTGGTAGTGGCGTCAGACTCCTTTTACACCGGCGAACAGATGGCTTGTTGGCCATCTCATTCGGCCTGCTCGTTCAACGTCTTCATGGCATGTTGGTTGTCCCGATATGCTACTCGTGGTGCCATTAAAAACTCTGAAGTTTCTTCGTCGGAGAGGTGGTCGGCTTCGGGGCGTCTCCTCCGGCCGCCGGTGACGGGAACGGCCGAGAAGTCCTTACATGGACTTGACTGTAATTTCATTTTGTTTCAAGGGTGTCTGTGTAAGTTGTTTGATGTAAACTGCCATTTTCAGTGAAATATAATCCCGGTTTTCTTTTTAAAAAAAGCAAACAACTTGCTGCTCGGCCAGAATCCAGAAACTGAAAAAAAAAATTGACCCTGGGTTGGGTCGAATCCGATCCAGCTCGTGCGCGTTTTCGTTGACGCCAGCGCTACGACCCTCGCGAGCGGCGGCGGCGGCGGCGACGACCTTCCTACGCACGATCTGGCGCGCACGATCTGGCACGCAACGCGCCGACGCTGTCCAGCACGCCGACGAAGCAGCTGCGGTTGCTGGAGGTGCGCGAAACGCGGGATGCCCAGCCCAGGCGAACAACTTTCCTTCCCCCGGCGGCTGCCCAGGTGAATCGGATAAGAGCAATCTCCAGCAATAGCTCTTATTTCAGGCCTCAACTTTATTGAGTAGGGGCCGGTTTCAACTTTTTGAGGCTCTAATTTTATGTTGAACTCCAGCAACAGCCTCTACTTGCAGCCCTTACTTTTCTTATGACAAGTGGGACCTAGACGTCAGTCTCTCACATTTTCCCTTGTAATGACGTGTGGGCCCGCTCTCCTCTCTTCCACTTCTCTCTGTTCAACCTGATCCAGAGCGCATGCTCCCCGTCCCGGTCAAAGAAGCGCGGCGGCTGGGGTCCAGGCGGAGCCGGAGCTCATGGCGGCGCGGCGACCGGCACACGGGGCGAAGGCGGAACGACGGGTGGAGGTCCGGCCCAACGCGGCAGCGACCCTCACGGGGAGCTCAAGGTCCGGCCCGGCGCAGCGGCGACCCGCACGAGGAGCTCGAGCTCCGGCCCGGCGCGACGGCGACCCGCACGGAGAGGCCGAGCTCGAGCAGCGACGACGGTGGGCTCAACGGAGCTCCGGTCAAGGGCGGCGGGAGTGGAGCTCCAGGTTTGTGGTCGATTCCACGCCAAGCCTTCGAGATGAGGGCGCCCTTTCTCGATTCGATGGTGTATGTGCTCAGTTCCATGGCAGGCGAGCTCGATTTGGCGAGGAAGGGCCGCCGTGGTGCGTTAGGGCTTGGCCGGCAAGCGCGGGGAAGGGCAGGAGGCAGCGCCGCTCGGGCTCAAGGAAGATGGCGGCGCGAGGGGGGGGGGGGGGGCGAGCTCCGGACCGGCGCAGCGGCGACGGCCTGGGGGGAGAGCGAGTTCGGACCGGCCGCGGCTGCAACGGCGCGCGCGAGCGCGAGATCTGGCCGGCAAGCTGGTGCACTGACAGTGGCTGGGACGGCTTCCATGCGAGCGCACGAGGGAGAAACAGAACAAACAGAAAAGTAGGGGCTTCTCTCTCCACCCGTGGGAGATAGGGCTAGAAGGGGAGATTTGGGTGCCTCTCTACTCTAGGGGCCCTAGTAGGGGCCTTGCTGGAGCTGAGTTTTTTGCTCTCGGTCCCTACTTTTTGAGTAGGGGCCGGAGTAGGGGGCTTGCTGGAGTTGCTCAAACGTCGCTGAGCGGCTGAGCACTACCAAAATCCTAAATGTGAAATCATCAGATTTTCCACCGTTCAAATTTGCTAAGATCACTACCACTCACAAGTCATAAGCAGGTCGGAATGCGTCGACCTGAACATTCCATTGCCTATTGGTGTGTGGCATGCACACCTAGCAATTCTCTCTTGAACATTCCATTGCCTATGAGCGTAATTCCAGTCATCATCTCACTGGGAAAGCAACTAGTTCTGCAGTTTGAAGGTGACTGCATTATCAGAAATGAGCTGAATTGATCACATTTCTGGGACTCATTACACGCAGGTGAAAGATAACAGTATTCGGGCGATCTGATTCCCGTGTGCTGAAACAAGAACAGTCCAATTCTGGAATAGGCCTTGTTTAGTTTACACCCGAAATCTTTTCACCCATTACATAAAAGGAGAATCTTAGATATATGAAGTATTAAATGTAGACGAAAAAGGTGAAAAGTTATATGGATGGGCTGTAAATCGCGAGACGAATCTAATGAGCCTACTTAATCCATGATTTGCAATAGTGATGCTACAGTAACCATCCACTAATTATAGATTAATTACCCTCTAATTACCATCGTTAGATTCGTCTCGAGATTTCCAACCTATCCATATAACTTTCCATCTTTTTCGTCCACATTTACTACTCCTAAATTGGTAAAATCAATACCCGAAATCTTTTCACCAAAAACTTTTCATCAACTATAAACACGGGCTAGACACCCAAAATGAATGTTTAGACACATGTATGGCGTACTAAATGTAGGTAAAAAACAAATCACATTATATAGATGGACTGGAATTTGCGAGACGAATCCAATGAGTCTAATTAGGCCGTGATTAGACACTAAATTGCTACAGTAATGCTACAGTAAACATGTGCTAATGAATATTAGCATGAAGATTGATTTCAACCTGCAACTCAACCATCATGCAAAGGTAGCAGAAGTCAAGCTAGAACAGCTCAGATATCAACCAACAGGGCGTGCAAAAGTGATTGCAGCAGTACTGAATTTTTTGGAATGGAAGTAAGCAAAGCAATTTTAAGATTCACAATCCTCTGTCTTAAAACCATCACAGCAACTACATCATTCACCAGATTTGACTAGTAATCCGATTAGAACAACTCGATCACACGAATCCACAGTAAAGGTATACATGCCCCAACGAAGAATCAATCATAGAATCAAGAGACGATGAGGCAGAGTAAGATCCCCCAAAACCTTCAGGGTTCAAATGCAGGCGACCGATTGACTAGCAGCCAAGCAAACAGAACCTTCAGGCTTCAGAGCCGATGAACCTCGCGGGGTTGAGTCACCCAGACATGCTGAGACTGCGCACGACGGAGCGGGGGAGGGCGGTCGCGGTGGGCGGGGGCTGCTGTGGAAGTACTCCCCCGTCGTCGGCCGCCATGTCCTCCCGTAGCGCGGCAGCCTCTGCTAGCAGGAGCTCCTTCTCCTGCAGCAGGCGGAGGACGACACCATGCAGCGCCTTGATGGTGTCGCGGGAAGGGGCCTGGCCCGTGGCGCGGGCGACCTGCTCCACGGCATGGAGCTCCTCCACCGCGTCCCGAATGAAGGCCTCCTTCCTGTCGAGCGCGGACTTCAAGGCGTCGAAGGCGCGCCTCATCAGGGGTTGATGCGGGAGCAGCAGCTTGAGGCGGAGGCTGGGGAGAAGGGCGTCGGTGCGACGAACCGCCGGGCGCGGTTCGCGTCCCGGCGCCGCGCGCGGCGGCCGGAGCCCTGCGGAGCCGCTGGGCAGGCGCCGCGGGGGGCGCCAGCAGGGCGCGGCGCGGCGGGAGCAGGAGGCCCTCCAGCTGCTGATGCTGGAGCGCGAAGGACCCCCTGGAGTGGCGCCGGCTCGGGCAGCGGCGCCGGCGGCGCGGCGTTGCGCACCGGGAACTCGATGACGGCGAGCCGCCCCCCTCGCGACCACGCCTAGGGCCCGCGGTCCCGGCGCGGGTGCGAGGTGGCAGTGGAGGATGCCACGGGGCCGCGGATCTCCCTTCCGCGGCTCGGCAGGGTCGAGGCCAACGGCGACGCCCCCAAGGTCTCCAGCGCGGATGTGGCCGAGAAGGGCGCCACCGGCGCCCACCACGGGCATCCATGCGGTCTCCGGGCGCCCCGTGAGGCGGGGCACCCAGACACCGCATGGGTTGCGGCGGGGAGCCCCAGCGGGCAGCGGAGCATGGCGTGCGGCGATGCGGCGCGGGCGCTCCGGGGCGGCGCCGTGGCGCCGGCCGCGAGGCGCGCGGCGGCGGCGGCGGTGTCGCCCATCGGCGCGTGGGCGTCCGAGGTGGCGCGGGCAATTGGGTGGACGGGGATTTCGGGGGCGAGAGCGGGGGATTTCGGAGGGAAGAGCGGGGGATTTGGGTTCGTCGTCCGTGGCTTCAGCAACACGAGGGGTGCCGCTTTATACCGCCTCGACTGCGAGAAGGGAGCTCGTGGCCTCCAGTTGGCCGGAGGCGGTTACGCCCGGGCCCCACCACGCCAGCCGTACCGTCACCGGCGCCCCATGGCGACGCCCGACGGGGAGAAGCTGAAGCAGAGCGTGGGGCACCCGCTGACCGGTGGGGCCGCCCGTTTAGTGCTGCAATTGTTTCAAGGAAATAATATCCTGTCCCCTGATTGGTCCCTTGATCGATTCCCTACTGCAGCACGTTTTTATTTCGTTTCTTCTCTTTTTTTTCTTACCTACTCTCATTGCTCGTGACTATGGAAGAACGCCTGAGGGAATGTGTACGCACGTTAGTGCCGGTCGGCCTGGAGCCGGTATAATGCTAGAAAACAGTGCCTGTAGAGCCATGTTAGTATCGGTCGAGTGCACCAGCCGGTACTAACGTGCGTCATTTAGTACCGGGCTAGAATTTCACCTGGTATAAAAAGTAACACATTAGTACTAGTCAAAATATCTACCGGTACTAACCAGTCGTGCACTGGGAAAAAATCTCGTACTTAGCCGCCCGAGCTCTCCTCTCCTCCATCCATTCATTCCTTATCTCTTATCTTCTTTCTTTTTCTCTTACCTTCTCTCCTGCGCGCAGGTTCTCGACGCGGCGGCCCGCGGAGGCGCGGCTTCCTATGGGGGCGCGGCGGCCGGCGACGCGACGGCCTGCGGGGCCACGGTGGCCTAGGGGGCACGGCGTCCTGCGAAGCGCGGTGGGCGGCAGTCATGGCCGCGAGCGTGGCGGCCGCCGCCGCCGAAGGAGATGCGCGCGGCGGCGGCGAGCGCGGCCTGGCGCGGCCAGGCCGCGACGACAGCGGCCCCGGCGTGGCGCTCTGCCATGGCGACGGCGGCCCCAGTGTTGTGAGGATCTTTTTCTTCTTTGAGTTTGTGACAAATTTGTTCTTGTGATTTGTGATTCTTGTGACATTGTTATTGTAAGTCAAAGATTGTGTGATTATGAGATGTATTCCTATGTTTTTGGTGATGTTGTGATTGTGATTCTTGTGCAATTGTTGATGAGAAAACAAAAGAAAAAAAGGGGGAAGAGGACTGTGGTTGGCTGGGACGTTAGTGCCGGTCAGAGACACACGTTAGTGTCGGCAAAATAGTGCCGGTCACAGCGCCCGGTACTAACGTACCGTGTGACTGGCACTTATGTGCGTTTTTCCCGTTGTGCTAAGTTTATGACATCTATGCAAAACCACAATAATCTAATCTAGTCGTCTCGATCAAAAGTCCAAGCAGTACAAGCAAAAGCCGGTGCTTGACTTGTATGTTCAGATATGGAGAAATGCCCAACACATGTACTTAGCCAAGAGCACTAGCTATGAACACACTTCCAGTTTTTCGCTGTCTATATATAGGTAGTTGATCCCATAACTGATATACAGTCCTACTCTGTTCAGCTCTACCCTTCTCAGCTGTGTCTTCTGCATGCCCATAAAAAATGGAGGACAATGACACAGCTAAGTTTATGGCATATGCTCGTGAGCAAATGAAGAGATCACAACAGCTTCCGGTCGATCGGATCTTGAGTTTATGCAGAGATCCTACGCGATCCAGCAACTGTATAATTCCAAATGGGCGGCACGGCCCAAGCCCGATCTGGCCCAGCCCAACGCGGTCCGGCACTATAAAGGCCCGATGGCATTTAGTGCCGGGCCGGATTGGGCTGTCGTGCCCGACACGATGGTCCATTTTTTGTGCCGGTCCGGTTGGCCCATTGGGCTGGTGTCAGCCTTGGGCACGCCATCGTGGAGCAGGAGGCGGCGGTTAGGCGGAGGCCGGTGCCACGGTGGAAGCAACGCATGCCGATGCAGGAGGCGCCCCGCGACGGCAGGGGGAGAACATCGAGCGTCGTGGCGGGGGAGACCGGCAAGCGCACCGGCACAAATTAAAGGGGAGGAGGTGACCAGTGTAGATCTAAGGAGACGGCGGCGAGCGGTGCGGCTCCGCGGCCGGCCTCGGTAGCGGACGCCGGCTCCGCGAGACCCCAGCGGCGAAGGCGGCCGACGCGGCTTGGCCAACCCATGGCGGCGGCGGCGGCTGACACCTGAGGAAGGAAGGGCGAAGGGCGGCCGACGCCTGAGGGAGGAATGGGAATAGCGTCAAGGGGAGAGAGAGATAGGAAGGGTGGGCGGCGTGAGGCGAGGGGGAGGTGACGGGTGGTGAGGAGAGAAAGGGCAAGGATAAAATTAAGTTTCTGAGTTTATATATGTATGTTGGGTAGTGTCCACTTCTTCATAAGCCTTGTTTATTACATTCTTTTTTTGAAACAAAATCAGAAACCTTGGATTCCATAAACAAAACTCAAACTTAATTTGAAGTGGTTGCTGAATTTGGCGCCCTAGGATTGCTTGCTTTGTTTGTTTTATTATAACCCCTGGACAATACTAGCATTGTTTGTTTATAACCCCTGGACAATACTAGCATTAGGGCGAGATGGAGCTGCGGTAGATATGGATCAAATTCAAAACAACCCAGAGGTTCTAACTCATTTAAAATCAAGTAGCTAGGTCACATGGAGGTGGTGTACAGAAGACAGCAAGCCGACGCTCATCTTATATATAATCAAAGAAAATTAATTAAGGTACAGAAAGATGCATGGCACATAAATAATAAAAGATTTAGAGATGAATAATATAATAATTTAGCTAAAATACAGATGCAGTAACAAAAAAAGGAAGACCATGTGATATTCCACATCAAACTATGGGTCGGTGAGGTGGAGTGGGCGGGCAGCGGCGGCAGCCTTGGCCTTCATGTCCCGGTGGCAGACGTCGGCGGCGAAGGCGGTCGACGTGGCTTGGTCAACCCATGGCGGCGGCGACTAACGCCTTTCTAAGGGGTGAAGTGCAGTCGACGCCTGAGGGGGGAACGGGAAGAGCGTCAGGGAGGGAGGAGGACAGGTGGGCGGCGTGAGGCGCGGGGGAGGCGACCGGTAGTGAGGAGAGAAAGGGTGAGGGAAAAATTAAGGTTTCTGAGTTTATATGTGTAGGATTTGAGGGTGATAGTAGGCCTCATCGAGCCACTATTGGGCCGACCTATCTTCATGTCGTGCTTTGGGTCAGCACTATGGGCCGGGGTGACGGCCGAAGCACTAACATCCCATCGAGCGATGCTAGCCCTGGGCACTATTGGTCGGGCCTTGGGCCAGGCTATGATCGTGCTTATTGGCGTCGTGCCTCAGACCGTCCACCGTGCCCGATTCATTTGGAATTCTATACAAGCAACATGCGGGGGAAGTACACGAACCCCTGGATGCAAATTTACGGTCGGTAGGAGGGTTTCCACCGGTCAATCTTCGACATGATTGCGTTACCTCTTTTAGCCTGTGGTCCCTACGTTGACGTTCTCTTTTTAGTCTTGTCTGTTTGCAAGTGCAAGACTTGCAATGAACCGGAGGATGATGTGTTCGCAAGTTCGTAGGATGGACCTACGGGTCGGGCACCAGCCAGCAACACCACTCCAGAATCACCAGAAGTTCAGAACAGCCAAAAGATGCTGCTACAGTACAAATTACAAGCATGACAAAAACAGTCACATAAATTTTTGATGAAAGTAAACAGGACAATATAACATCCATAATCCTCTGAATCTGAAAACGGTCACAGATCGAAACTGCATTTAGCTAACACGATTGCATCGTCATTCAACTAATGTCACTAATAATTCGAAAGGAACAACTCGATGACACGGATCAACGGTGAAGCTATACGTGAGAAAAAAAGAAAGACCATGTGACATTCCACATCAAACTATGGGTCGGTGAGCAGCGGCAGGCCTTGGCCTTCATGTCCCGAATCATGGCAGCCACTTGGCTCTTGAGGCGCACGAGGATGGCTGTGACACGTTCCTCCTCGGCATCGAAAGCGCGCATGCGAGCCGAGCTCTCGCCCACCATGTGACCACAGTTGATCCTCTTGGGCATCTCGGCGTTGGTGTAGGCGCCGCCGGGCGCCCTAGCTACGAACGTCGGCTCATCGTCGTCCTCGTGCAGCTCCAATGTCCTCTTTCGCCCCATCTGCTAGCTGCTGCTGCTGGATCGAGAGCTGCTAGCTACCTTGGTCTATCTAGTTAGTTTTCACGATGAACGCGTGGTTAACAACGACTCGTTCTTCGTTTTGGAGTCGATGGTACGTGATCAGGCTACTACGGTGGTTCTTCGGTCGATGACATACGGCCGAGTGGCTCGATCGATATATATACACCCGGCCTCGTCAGGCTCGGACTCCTGCCTCGCTCGTTGGCCGGCTCGGATTCAATTATTCTACTCCGATACGAGTCCGATCGTGAACGTATGTACGGCCCTGTTGATCGATCCCCTCCAACATAGGGTTATTTGGATCCATGCCATTACAATTTTCAAAGTTTGGAGATATACCATTACAATTCACCTATTTGGAGATACGCCATTACAATTCTTTCTTTGTTTGACATGTGCCATTCTCTACGTATTTGATGCCCGTGGATCCGTTTTTGATTCCCTTGGACTCACCCAGATGCTTCCGTATTTTCGTATGGTCCAAAATAACCCTACTACTTCTCTTCTCTCCACTCGCTGACATGTGGGCCCCACGTCATCTTCTTCTTCCCCTTCTTCCCCAACCGGCCACTCCATCTGCCGCCAGCCGCTGGCGCTCTGCCCCGTCCCCGCCGGTGCTCCAAGTCGACGCGGGCTAGCTCCACCGCTCGAGGCCGTCGGAGCTCCGTCTCCCCTGCGCGAGTTGCACCGCTCCAGGCCGACGAGCTGCAGCGGCGGCGGACGGCGCCTCCCTTACCGGCGCCCGCGCGTGGTGGTGGGCCAGCATGGACGCCGGCGTGATGGCGAAGCCGGATTTGGCGGCGGCGGACTCTAGCTTGGCCCTGCCGGCCGCGCGCGGAGGAGCGAGCTCGGCGGCGGAGCAGCAGCTCGGGCGGCCCCAGCGCGCCTTCTCCTCCTCCGGCGGGTGCGTCTCCTCCTCCTCTCCTCCCGCCAGCCCGCCTTCACGTGGATCTAGGAGCTCGAGCGCCATGGCCGGCCTCGTCCTCCTCGGCGGCGGTGGCCTGGCCTCCAGCAGCGCGTGGAAGCTGCGGGTCGCCGGCGACCTCGAGCTCGGCGTCCTCCACTCCTCTGTCCTCCACACCTCGCGGCGGCCGGCGTGACCCCCTGCACCGGAGCAGATTCGCGCGCGCGCAGAGCTAGGCTGTAGCCCCTTCATGGATGCGGGGAGCTGGACTGGAGCGGCAGCGCAGAGCACGGATGAGGAGCAGCGGCAGGTGGCGCTCCCTCCCCAGCGCGAGGCGGAGGAAGGAGGAGGATTGGGGAGGGGCGGCGGAGGAAAGAGGAGGACTGGGGAAGAAGAAGCTGGTGACATGTGGGGCCCACGAGTCAGTGAGTGCAGGGTGAAGGTGGATCAAGGGCATTTTTGTCCATACAAAAGCAACAGAGCCTGCACGTGGGTCCAAGGGCATCAAATACGTAGAGAATGGCACATGTCAAACAAAGAAAGAATTGTAATGACGTATCTCCGAATAGGTGAATTGTAATGGTATATCTCCAAACTTTGAAAATTGTAATGGCATGGATCCAAATAACCCTCCAACATATGCATGGAAAATAAGCTTGGCATTAGAGCTTTTTTTTTTTTTTTTTTGGTCTCGAGAAGCAACGAGTGACTATCCCCTCCTACGTACATATGAGTGTCAAACAAAGTTCTTCGATCATTAATTTTCTGCTGGGTTACAATTTAATGCCAGTGCAGGGAAAAGCAAAATGTTGCCGTTCATTCGGCTACTTCAGTGCATGTGTCTTATCAATGAAAATTATTCAAGGAAAAAACTACACCAAGTAGCAATGAATTCAGAGGCAAATTAAATAATAATCACGCTAAAATGCGCATACGGTAATACGATAAAGACTACGGCCCACGAGTATCTCCAAGAGTCTCTTTAAAAATTACTCTCTAAATCATCATTTAAAGAGTCATTTGTATAAAAATCGTTTTCTATATTTTCATGTTTTCCAATAGCTTCTTTATACCTTGCATGCACTCTAGAGAGCTATTCTCTTTTCTATATTTTGCTAGCGAGAAATCTGGAATAGAGAGTGACTATGTTTGAATAACCAAATAGAGAGGTTGTCGGAAGGTACCTTTCTAATCAAAATCTCTAAAATTAGCAATCATGAAGGATTTAGAGAGTCTCTTGGAGTTGCTCTTAGCGAATAAAAGGAAAATATGAAGCACGTATGTTCCTTTCATGTACTGCAGCCACAGTCTACTGCACATCCGTAGGGTTACTTTGTGATGTTGTGATGTTTCATGCTTCCTTCAGCATAATCTACGGCCCACTAGTTATTGGAAGCGGCACGAATAGAACAGGTTAGAATAAGTGTTATTGAAAGCGGCGCGAATAGAGCCGGTTAGAATAACTAGTTATTGGAAGCGGCGCGGTTTGAGCCGATTAGGATAACTATTCGAAGCGGAAATATTGTAGCGTTGCCTACTCCACCGCTTCGAATGACTTAAACGAAGCGGGGTATTTTGGACTGGTTCGTACGAGCCGATTAGGACAGTGGTTTTTCCAGTAGTGGCCAATGTTCAGACAAGGTTTACTATTCAACGCGATCACACATGTTTATCTACATGATGTAGAGGTACACTAGTACCGAACTTTCGCACATGTCCATCTACAGACAGACATGAACTTTTGCATCGAGCTTTCAGCAAACATTATCCGACCACTCTGACAAACCACTTTCCCCTTTCCTCTCTGCTCCCGTCCGCTCTCTCTCACTCTTTTCTCTGTTCGCTCTCGCTTTGAAGTTTGTTCCCGTTCTTCTTGTTAGATTCTTGTTGCATAAAGTTGTAGTGTTAGAATCAGTGATTTGTAGATTTTGTTTGTTGATATGCTTGCTCGCTGTGAGTTGTTCTCGTCTAGGGTTTTGTGGTTCATCTGTTTAGCGCTAATGGGAGGCCGCCCTCCTTCCTCCTCCTCGCGACACGGGGTTGAGGGGCGGGTGCGGCAGCCGACGTCGGGGACGCCGGCGGCTGCAGTGGAGGCGGTGGAGGAAGCGGTCTTTATGGCCCGGGGTTGCCGGGGGTCCTCCCCCCCCCCCCCCCGGATCTAGAGGAGGGAAGGGGGGTAGGGAGGCCGGATCGACCGACGACAGCGGCGGGGGGTTGCTGTGGAGTTCGTCGGCGTTGGGAGCTCCGGCGGCGGCAGATCTAGGGTTGGGAAAGGAGTTACGACGACGTCGGGGGCGACGGCGGATCTAGGATCTAGGGTTTATGCCGGCGGGGTTAGCGTCGGCCGGCGGCGGGAGCCGCCGAAGCCGAGGGAGGCGGCGACGGTGCGCGCGGGAGGGCGAGGCGCCAGGTTAGGGTGGCGAGGGGGAGGCACGGCGGCGGAGGCGGCCCCCGGCCACCGAAGCCAGGGAGTAGGCGGCGCGCGAGGAAGGGGTGGGGGAGGCACGGGCGTCGCGGGAAAGGAGGAGGTGGGGCCGGGGGAGGGAAGATTGATTAAAAACGGATGGTTTCCCAAAATGGAATGCCCAGAAAAAATGGCCCATCTTTCACCAGGAAGCAAAGTGCACAGCCCAAGTCTATACTATAAAGGACAAAAGAATCTCGACGATCAATCGTCAAAAGACACATTGATCTGACAGGTGGACCCACGAGTCAAGTACGTGAGCAGTCATGACTCTTTCTCATGCTACACGTCAGCCCTAGGACTCTTTCTCACACTATATTGGTTATGTATGTGAGCAGTCAAGACTCTTTCTCATGCTACACATTAGCCACTATGACTCTTTTTCACGCTATATTTTTCTTAAAACACGTGTCTGCGGCACGTGCCTTTGTGCTAGTTCAAGAAAAAAAACTAAGGA
This sequence comes from Urochloa ruziziensis, assembly GCA_015476505.1. Lineage (NCBI taxonomy): Eukaryota > Viridiplantae > Streptophyta > Magnoliopsida > Poales > Poaceae > Urochloa > Urochloa ruziziensis. The sequence goes on from CM027122.1 coordinate 4,318,782, forward strand.
ATCAATCATTGTTTTAGAAAGGAAATATATAAATGTAGAGATAGATATAGAAATGGCGGCGCTGAGGTGAGATGGAATCGCGCGCGGTAGACTTGGATCAATTAATCAAGTAAGTAGCTAAGTTGCATGGGTAGAGAAGACGGCGAGCCAACGATCTTCTTATATATAATCAATGAAAATTAATTAAGTTACACGAAGATGCAGGGCTCAAAAGTGACAAGAGATTTAGATGTGAACAATATAATCACACTAAAATACGATATAGCAATAAGAAAAGACTGTGACATTTCACGTCAAACTAGATGGATCGGTGAGGTGTAGCGGCCGGCAGCACCGCGGCAGGCTTGGCCTTCATGTCCCGAATCATGGCAGCCACTTGGCTCTTGAGGCGCACGAGGATGGCTGTGACACGTTCATCCTCAGCATCAAAAGCGCGCATGCGAGCCGAGCTTTCGCCCACCATGTGGCCGCAGTTGATCCTCTTGGGCATCTCGGCGTTGGTGTAGGCGCCGCCGGGCGCCCTAGCTACGAACGTCGGCTCATCGTCCTCGTGCAGCTCCAACATCCTCTTTTGCCCCATCAGCTAGTTGCTGCTAGCTACCTTTGTCTAGCTAGTTAATTTTCACGATGAACGTGGTTAATGACGACTCGAGATCTTCGTTTTGGAGTAGTACGTCGAGTGGCTCGATATATATACACCCTAGGCCTCGTCAGGCTCGGACTCCTGCCTCGCTCGTTGGCCGGCTCGGATTCAATTCTACTCCGATGTCCGATGCGAGCACGTGTCGGCCGTCCGCAGGTGGACGGAGCACGTCTCCACACGTACAGGCACGCACCGGATGTGCCACGCTGTTACTCTGGAGTTCTTCGACGCGTCGATGATTCTGAATTGCTGATGAGAGCATGAGCATGGCGTCTCCAAGACTGCAACTGCGCTGCGGCCACACGCGCGCAACAAACTCGATAAGCCTCTGTTCGTTCCTGCATGCAGGTCGTCGGTTTTTTACAGGTCCATCGATATCACATACTACCGCTTGCGTGAATTTGTTCTGTTCCCCGCAATGGAAGTCATCTACTGAACAATGCTTGACATCTGTCTGTGTTAAAACATCCTGGTAATCATATTGAAAAATTGAAAGTATATTGCAAAGCGAACCATGAACCAACATGTGTGTGCACTGCAGCGATTAAAATTGAAAGTCAAATTTGTAACGACCCTGGTTTTTTGTAATATAAATAAAGTAAGTGAAATTTAGGGGAAATTTAAATTTTTGCTTGATGTTGTGCAATTCATGAAATTCCCTTTGAAATTTAAGGATAATGCTCTCTTCCTAAAAATTCGTAGTAAATTAAACTGTGCACTTGTTTAAAACTTCATAACTGTACTTGTGAGTTGGATCTTGTCGGCGTTTCGATCACCGACAAGTAAATTTACGGTTCGAAAACCGAGAAATTTACTACTCGGTGACCGAAACGCCGACAATGTCATGCCCAAGCCGGTCCTAATTAAAACTACTCGGCCTTGCACTAACCCGCTTGCCTCGACCCTCGCCGCCCTTCCCTGGTCCGAACCACCTGCCTCCGCACCCCACGGTCGGCGGCTCTCACCGCCTCGCCACCCCACCCATCAAACACCGGCCACCGCTCTAAGGCTCGGAGATACAGCAGCATCCGAACCCCGAAACCCGAACCCCCTAATCCTAACCCTAGCGGCAGGTCGCCAGCGACGAACGACGGCGGCGGAGCTCACGGCGGGGAAGAAGAAAGGATTACGGGCGCTGCGGGAAGACGAGGAGGACGGCACACGCACCCGTTTGCCGCCAGCGGCGGCGCGCGCTGTATATCATTTTCGCAAATTGTTTCCCGTTCTTCCCTAGTCACGAGCAATGAGAGTAGGTAAGAAAAAAAAAGAGAAGAAACGAAATAAAAACGTGCTGCGGTAGGGAATCGATCAAGGGACCAATCAGGGGACAGGATATTATTTCCTTGAAACAATTGCAGGGCGGCCCCACCGGTCAGCGGGTGCCCCACGCTCTGCTTCAGCTTCTCCCCGTCGGGCGTCGCCATGGGGGCGCCGGTGCCGGTACGGCTGGCGTGGTGGGGCCCGGGCGTAACCGCCTCCGGCCAACTGGAGGCCCCGAGCTCCCTCCTCGCAGTCGAGGCGGTATAAAGCAGCGCCCCTCGTCTTGCTGAAGCCACGGACGACGAACCCAAATCCCCCGCTCTCCCCTCCGAAATCCCCCGCTCTCGCCCCTGAAATCCCCGTCCACCCAATCGCCCGCGCCGCCTCGGACGCCCACGCGCCGATGGGCGACACCGCCGCCGCCGCGCCGGGGTGGCGCCTCGCGCGCCGCGCGCCTCGCGGCCGGCGCCACGGCGCCGCCCCGGAGCGCCCGCGCCGCATCGCGGCGCGCCATGCTCCGCTGCCCGCTGGGGCTCCCCGCCGCAACCCACGCGGTGTCTGGGTGCCCCGCCTCACGGGGCGCCCGGAGACCGCATGGATGCCCATGGTGGGCGCCGGTGGCGCCCTTCTCGGCCACATCCGCGCTGGAGACCTTGGGGGCGTCGCCGTCGGCCTCGACCCTGCCGAGCCGCGGAAGGGAGAGCCGCGGCCCCGCGGCATCCTCCACTGCCGCCTCGCACCCGCGCCGGGACCGCGGGCCCTAGGCGTGGTCGCGAGGGGGCGGCTCGCCGTCATCGAGTTCCCGGGGCGCAACGCCCCGCCGCCGGCGCCGCTGCCCGAGCCGGCGCCGCTCCAGGGGGTCCTTCGCGCTCCAGCACCAGCAGCTGGAGGGCCTCCTGCTCCCGCCGCGCCGCGCCCTGCTGGCGCCCCCCGCGGCGCCCGCCCAGCGGCTCCGCAGGGCTCCGGCCGCCGCGCGCGGCGCCGGGACGCGAACCGCGCCCGGCGGTTCGTCGCACCGACGCCCCCTCCCCAGCCTCCGCCTCAAGCTGCTGCTCCCGCATCAACCCCCGATGAGGCGCGCCTTCGACGCCTTGAAGCCGCGCTCGACAGGAAGGAGGCCTTCATTCGGGACGCAGTGGAGGAGCTCCATGCCGCAGAGCAGGTCGCCCGCGCCACGGGCCAGGCCCCTTCCCGCGACAACATCAAGGCGCTGCATGGTGTCGTCCTCCGCCTGCTGCAGGAGAAGGAGCTCCTGCTAGCAGAGGCTGCCGCGCTACGGGAGGACATGGCGGCCGACGACGGGGGAGTACTTCCACAGCAGCCCACGCCCACCGCGACCGCCCTCCCCCGCTCCGTCGTGCGCAGGCTCAGCATGTCTGGGTGACTCAACCCCGCGAGGTTCGTCGGCTCTGAAGCCTGAAGGCTCTGTTTGCTTGACTGCTAGTCAATGGGTCGCCTGCATTTGAACCATGAAGGTTTTGGGGGATCTTACTCTGCGTCATCGTCTCTTGATTCTATGATTGATTCTTCGTTGGGGCATGTATACCTTTACTGTGGATTCGTGTGATCGAGTTGTTCTAATCGGATTACTAGTCAAATCTGGTGAATGATGTAGTTGCTGTGATGGTTTTAAGACAGAGGATTGTGAATCTTAAAATTGCTTTGCTTACTTCCATTCCAAAAAATTCAGTACTGCTGCAATCACTTTTGCACGCCCTGTTGGTTGATATCTGAGCTGTTCTAGCTTGACTTCTGCTACCTTTGCATGATGGTTGAGTTGCAGGTTGAAATCAATCTTCATGCTAATATTCATATAGTAGATCGATTGATGTCATAATATCCATCAGAATTTTGGTTATGTTTGTTTCAGTTGGATTTTACAGTAAAGCAAAGGGGCTTCTTAGTTCAGAATCTGGACACTTGGTCATAATTGAACTGTTTTTTCAGTCAGATGCCGAGCTTGGCTTTCCGAGTGAAATAATGACTGGAATTAAGCTCTGCTTACTAGTCCCATCAGTTGCAAACGATGCAGGAACTAGAGTTGTTGGTTTTTCGTCGTGTTGACTGGATGCAGTTCTAACTTGGTGTTAACCAAATTACTAGTCCCATCATCTAGTGCAATTTTGGTACGCCCTGTTGGTTGATTCTCTGAGCTGATCTAGCTTGTCTCCTAGTGCAGACGCCCTGCTGCAGGATATCGTTTATCTTTTGTTTGAGTTGGATTTTACAGTCTAGGAAATGGGCTTCTAGTCCAGAATTGGGCAGTTGTTGTTTCAGCACACGGGAATCAGATCGCCTGAATACTGTTATCTTTCACCTGCGTGTAACGAGTCCCAGAAATGTGATCAATTCAGGCTCATTTCTGATAATGCAGTCACCTTCAAGCTGCAGAACTAGTTGCTTTCCCAGTGAGATGGATGACTAGAATTAAGCTCCCTGGCGATGTAATGTGATTACTTCGTATGTCATTTTGGTGGAATACTGGGATTAGAAGTGCCCTGTCAATTTGGTGATGCATGTCTGACCGTCTTCAGTTACTAGAATACAGTTATCTTTTCACCTGCATGGATTAGTGTCAGTGCAGATTCAGAATACTGAACATGGTGATAGCCTCGTTTTCTCTCTCTTTATGCAGAACTTCTGAACTGTACTTTTGCATGAGCAGGGAATTGTTTAGCTCTAGAACGAAATTCAGATATATCCAGAACATGATGGCATCACAATACTTGAGGGAAACGAAATTAGAGTGCAATGTTGGTTTTGGTAGGGACGAATGTGAGTTTAGCCTCAAACATCAGGACGTTCTGTTTTGCACATTAGTCGGTTGCTTGTGTGAATAATGTGCTTCATCGTCAGAAGAATGACCTTCCAGTTTTCACTGGAATTTAGACTCGACCGTCGATTATCATTGTCTCATCCTTTTTTGCCAATGGTTACATTGTTACCAGTTAAGCTTCAGGATACTTGACATGGAGCATTATTACCAGTTAAGCTTCAAGATACTTGACTGTCGATTTCTCTTTTACTGCTTCAGGGCTTGTTGCTAGTTGCTACTTCAGGAGTTATAAACAAACAACGTTAGTATTGTCCAGAAATGCATTCTATGAACAGAAATTATGTCACGATTTGGTAGTACATTTTCAGAGAAAAGCAAGCAATCTTAGAGCACAAAATTCAGCAAGCACTTGAAATTAAGCTTGATTCTTCTTTTTCTGGAATCCACGTTTTCTGTTTTCGTTTTAAAAAAAGAAGTTAACCAAGGTTTCTTAAGAAGTGGACACTATGTTTTCCCCTTTTCTGAGAATTAGCAGTTGCACTGACACAACATAACTTCATTGGTCAGTCAGAATAAGACCAGAATCCAGATTTATTTTCCAATGGATTGGTAAACAACAAATTCCAATATCTTCAGAAAAAAGAATTCCATTCAGAAACAGACGTTTTAGTACTTTAGAGTTCAGACAGGCATCAGTCGTTGGTAGCAATTCACTTTCACCGAAGAATCATGAAATTCTTACCTGTGCATGTTGAACGATGAGAAACTGATGATATGATTTCTGCTATTTCCTGGATCTTATGATTGATATACACTTCAAAGATGCATATATGCCCTTTTCCTTTTATGATTTCTGATCGGATTACTAGTTACTTTACTTGAGGTGTAAATGTTATGATCCGGTTGCTTCTCATTTGTTTTGCAGTAGTTGTTTCAGTACTACTCAGAAACAGAAATTTCAGGCATTCAGTAATTCAGACGAGTTGACAGTAGCTTCCATCGAATCAACATCCTGATTAGTTCATCTACAGACACACTACTAGCTAGGAACGCACGGCGAGCTCGGTTGCTCAGCAATGTTATCTGATCACCGATGGAACGAGCAGATACTTTTCGAGTTTGTTGCGCGCGCGCCGCAGTTGCCGTTGCAGCTAGGCATGGAGATGCATGCCACGCTGTCACCAGCGATTCAGAATCATCCACGCGTCGAAGAACTCCAGAGCAACGGCGTGGCGCGTGCGGCGCGCCGCGGACTGAGCCATCATCTCCTCCCTGAGGAAACAGTCCGGCGCGCGTGGTTCAGGGACGCGATGACCAACGCGTTCCAGCCCGGGGACGGACCATGAAACGAGCCGGCCATGCCGTCGGCGGCCCTCGCCACCCGGGAAGCCCCAGCGGCGGAGCGCATCCGACGCCGCGCGTCGGCGCGGTGTCCTTCCCAGGTCTTGCCCTGGTCAGTGTGATGTTCGTCTTCCTGGGAATATACAGCTGGACATGCCCACGGCGATTTCGCTGTCGATTCCGCTGATATAAAACTCCGGGAGAGTCCTGTGGACGCCGGCGATGCCGAGCGCGACGGCGCGGCATGAGGCTCGGGGGGTTGGCCCGTCCAACCCCGGACGGTTACCGTTCAGGCGTGGATGAAGCTTTGGACTGACTGTTAATCAGAAGGTCGCGGCCAGGATCTATCTCAGCCCAGCTGTGTGTGACACGGCAGGGCTGGGCCTAATAAGCGGATGAGGCCTCAGTTACTTTGAACTTTTGTTGAGGCCCCCCGCGTTGGGAAGTTTGATCCGCGAGTGGCCCACCAAAGGGGTCGCGTGCGGTGCGTGCCGCAACAAACTCCCCAACGCGATCAGTTTGAACTTTTGTTCGTGCTCTGACCGTCTTGAGTCTGTTTGATTTGATGGAACGAGTCGGCCTTGACGGCCGGCGGCCCTCGTCGCCCGGTCACTGCTCGTGCGCGATAACGGGAGATGTCGTCCCGGTGGCGCTGGCGCTAGGATGCTGGCACGACGGCGGATATCAAACGAGGGAAGAGTGCTACGATGTCACGGACGCCGGCGACGCCGACCGCGACGGCGCGGCGCGGCGAGAACGTGATTTTTTTAAAAAGAATTACACAGTAAGTACAGTACAACGCAGACGCTAGTACGCTACTCATCCCTATATGAACACAAGTACGCAAACCCTACCTCAATAAGCATTTTCGAAGGACTGAGCACATGACAGATCTGGAAATTCTCGAAGTCATCATTGACGCCTCGTTGTCGACAGAAACGCTGCTTACCACTTAACGCCGGTAAAATAATGAGAAAATCCAAAAAAAAAGTGCGAGCACCAGGATTTAAACCTTAGTCACTGGCGGAGCTAGAGCAAACTTGAGGGGGGTGCGACACTTCATCTCAATTAAAGATATTTAAGCAACCATCAGTAAAAAACGTTCAAGGGACCAAATCTAAAAATAGTTGTGTAATATGTACAGTAGCAATGAATTAGTGGTGACAATTGTTTACCATTTCCCAAAATAAGCAAACGTAGCGAGTGACTGCCATGCCACAATCACAAACAAAGTACATCTGATATTTGCAAAAGATATGGTCCAACTCCAACCTCAAGATCCTCCCTGCTTCGAGAAAGAAGGAAAAAAAGGTCAATTTCAATCAAAGAAATTATAGAATGATTCATTGCAAAAATAAAACAGCTGACTTACCCTTTAGGCATCAATATTTACGTTCTTTTCCTTCCATGTTCATGAGAACGATGAACCACTGCAGCATTGTAACTTTCCTAAATAATTCTTTCTCCACATAGCAAATAAGTCTATGATTCAAGTGATCGTCACCAATTTTATTTGACAGATATGTCTTCACAAGTTTCATGGCTGAAAAGATTCTATCTACTGTTGCAGTAGCAACAGGCAGCACTAAAACAAGCTTTAGAAGTCGATAAACCAATTCCTTGTCTCCACCATTTTTTGTGCAAGCTCAGTAATAGTGTTTAAGTTGGAGAATCTGTTGTCTTCTCACACATCAGCAATGTACATGTTAAGTTGGTCTCTAAGATCCCTCAAATTCTTGGAGCTAAAATCATCAGGATATAGCTTTGCTAAGCTTATCAAACTCTCCACACTGAAATATTGAAATGAGTCTCTTGGACTGAACACGGCTGAGCAAACAAGCAACGGAGAGTTTGTCTCATTAAATCGACTATCAAGCTCTTGAACAAGCCAATCAATAATGTCATTAAAGCAATCCACTTCATAGTGATGCTTGTTTGTGATTCCAGATTTTTTTCCTAGGCTGATGGGATCAACATATGCATCTTCCATGTCCAATCTACCAATATCATGAAGATCACAAAACTCATTCACTTCATCTAATAATCTGGCCCATCCATCTCTTCTAAGATTATTCAAATTGATTCTAGTTCCTTTCACACATTTGATGGCATTCACAATGTCTTGATCCTTGCGTTGCAATGCAAAGATAAGGTATTTGTGATGGACAATATAGTCAACAAGAGATGCAAATAAAAGACAAAGTCAAAAGATTGGAAATACACTAGAAGATTTGACGCTTGGTCTCTATTTTTCCAATCTCTATCATCCTTTTCCACAACTTTCAGCACTCTAATTATTGTAGAAAACATGTCAACCAAACCTTTGAGTGTTTTATAATGAGAATTCCAGTGAGTATCTCCGGGTCTGTGGAGACATTGCTCTTGATTTAAGCCTCTCCCAGTTTCAAGTTGCCCACAACCTAAGGCCTTTGTCACTTCTTCATGATTAATTTCTCTCATCAAGTCCTTTCTCTTAGCTGATCCACCCACCACATTTAATAAGATATAAATCTTGGTTAAAAAATTGCTAATGCCCTTATGCTTTCTCACAATGGCCACAATGACTAATTGAAGTTGGTGAACAAAACAGTGAACATAATAAGCTGAACTACTTTCTCTCATAATCAATGATTGCAGCCCGTTGAACTCACCTCGCATATTACTAGCACCATCATATCCTTGCCCTCTAACTTTCTTTAAGCTTAGCTTTAACTTTGCAAATAGAGAATCGATAGCTAACTTGAGGTAAGAAGAAGTTGTCTCGGTTACATGTACAAGGCCAATAAATCTCTCTTTTACAATTCCACATTTGTCAACATATCTCAAAACCACAGCCATCTGTTCTTTGCACGAAACATCCCTTGACTGATCAACTAGCAAGCAAAACACATCATCACCAAGTTCATTCAAGGATAGAATGTAGAACTTCATTTGCAAAACATTCAACAATGTCTCTTTGTATGTCAGGAGACAACAAACTACTATTAGCTGCAGTACCCACCGCCTCGATTAAATTCGGATCATGCTCTGCTAAGCAATCATAAAACTCCAAGAAATTCCCTTTGTTCAAAGACTTCTTGGACTCATCATGCCCTCGAAAAGGCAATCCTTGGTTCAATAGTAACCTGACAGTATCAATGGATCCATTCAGTCGAGTAAAATAAGCCTTCTTAGCTGCATCACTTAGCTTCTGATAAGCAACATTATGTGCTGTTTTCTTTGTAACAGATCATCACACTTCTTCATTGCATTATAATGTGAGCCACCAACATCACCAACATGTAGCTTTAGCCTTTCTTTTCTATGGAAACCATTCTAGCCATCAACAACAAATGCTCTGTATCCTGCATCCTTCTTTTCTCTGAATAAGAAACAGAAAAAACAATATGCCCTATCTTTGGACTCACTATATTCAATCCAATCTCCAAACTCGTCAAACCAATCTGCTTGAAACCTTCTTGGGTTGTCTGTTTCTCCAATTTGTGAAGTGGGAAAAATGCACCTGCGAGGTTGGCAAGGTCCATTCTCTAAGTATTTCCTTCTCACCTTCTCTCTCTGATTAGGATGATAACAATCAATTTGTTTCCTCAGCCCTGGAGCATATTTTATCTCCTCTTCCCAATTAATCTCAGGTGGACATGGAGTCCTTAAAGGGTTGACACATTCTTGCTCTGGTGTTTTTCTTTTGTAAAATCTTTCCATGTTCTACACTTGTACCTATCATTAGAAAGAATATTCATATTTCAGTGTCATCCACTCATCATCCAGTCAGAACAACAACAGAAAGAAACCCCCAATTTTGACCTAACCAAACAAGTAAATAACCCTAGATTCTGAACCAAGAACAAAATAATTGAAACAAAATTGGATGCTCGGCTTGAATATTTGACGGGAATCGAAATAAAGGAGAGGATTGCATTGCAGGATTGGGGGATTGTTGAGACCATACCTTGCCTTCTGAACCGTCAACCGTGGGGGGGCAGCTGGTCGTGGCCTGCAACTTCGACAGCGAGCGGGAGCCTCCTCTATGTGCCCTCCCGCGACCTTCGTTTCTCCAATCAGTGGGAAATCAAGGATTGATTTCACCCTAAGGCCATAGTTGAAGCTGAGGGGGCGGGAGAGAGGAGACAGAGGCGGGCGGACGTCGGCAGGCGAAACGAAAAGTCGGCAGGCAGTCGTGACCTCCTGTTGCGTGCGTGATTGCTGATGGGAGGAAAAAGGGACATCGTGGCTCAGTGGCTCGGCTGTGGGCTGGGATAGCTGGGCTGTGGGTGCAGCGTTTTGGGCCAGGAGGGTGCTGTAAGGGTGAAAAATTGATTGCAACAACTGATTTTTGTTTTTGGCCTGGGTGCAGCCGCACCCACACGGGCCAACATGGCTCCGCCAGTGACCTTAGTGAGTAGCATTCGACTAGACCGTCTTACTATTGGACTACAAGACAATTCGCGACGAGAACGTGAGTGCGCGGCTGGATGCACGCCGCACGGGGTGGACGGCCGAACGGTATTTCATTTACCGTCTCAGCGTGTGAGCGTTGGATTGCAAGGCCGTAGGCACAATCCTTTACGCGCTTGTGTTGGTGGGCTAAGTGGAGACCCAGTCACCTGAACATGTCCTCTTTTTTTTAGGCCCGCGTTGGGGGAATTTGGTCCTCTCGCTTGCCGCGGCGTCATCGCGTCGATTGCCCGGCGGTGTATGTAGACGTCGACCACCGCCAACATGCGACCAACAGGTGGGTCTGGGGCACGACGTCAAGGAGCGATGACCTCACCTTCTCGCCACGGCCAGAACAGGGGCGGTCGAGCTCGTCGTTCTCAGTCATGATCGGCAGGTAAATGTAAATGGAAGGGTAACTCGCCATGAGAGCTAGCGGTATTTGTCACTATAATACTTGTCAGTGTCATGATTGGAGATCGTATCCATGTCCTAATGGACCACTATTCTAACACTTTTCATCTGAACGGTTTTTTTGTTACAAATACGGAGTATTGCTACTCAAAGTTTCGTGATTGGAGATCCTATCCATGTCCTAATGGACCACTATTTTTTTCTAGTAGAATTCAAATCATAGTACGTAAATTTTTTGTATCGCCATTTACTAATCAAACTCGTGCTGGGCTGGGCCTGTCCTGGCACAGAGGCTGTGGCCCGAGGCCTAGTGTCTGCCGCAAGGCCCACTTCCGATCCAGTGTTCTTCGTGAACTGATCCAGAGGGAATGCCCAAACCAAACGTCATCAGCAAACAACTTGCTGCTCGGCCAGAATCCAGAAACTGAAAAAAAAAATTGATCAAGAAGAGAGACGCAGCATCAAATTGATCAACAGTGCTTTGATCTCAGATTCACAGTTAATGATACGCAGTAGTCGCAGCATGGATCGAACCTTGAGCTGCAGAGACGAACACCCCTTGGCCCTCGGCCTTTCAGAGGCAACTGCATAATTCTAGTCAGGGATGCGTCGACCTGAACATTCCATTGCCTGGGAGCATAATTCTAGTCAATAGTCATCATCTCACTGGGAAAGCAACTAGTTCTGCAGCCTGCAGGTGACTGCATTATCAGAAATGAGCTGAATTAACCACATTTCTGGGACTCATTACACGCAGGTGAAAGATAACAGTATTCAGGTGATCTGATTCCCGTGTGCTGAAACAACAACTGCCCAATTCTGGACTAGAAGCCCATTTCCTAGACTGTAAAATCCAACTCAAACAAAGAGAAACGAAATCCTGTAGCAGGCGTCTGCACTAGGAGTGAAGCTAGATCAGCTCAGAGAATCAACCAACAGGGCGTACCAAAAATGCACTTGATGATGGGACTAGTAATCTGGTTAACACCAAGTTAGAACTGCATCCAGTCGACACGACGAAAAACCAACAACTCTAGTTCCTGCATCGTTTGCAACTGATGGGACTAGTAATCCAGTTAGCAGAGCTTAATTCCAGTCATTATTTCACTAGGAAAGCCAAGCTCTCCATCTGACTGTAAAAACAGTTATGACCAAGTGTCCAAATTCTGAACTAAGAAGCCCCTTTGCTTTACTGTACAATCCAACTCAAACAAAGATAAACAAAATTCAGATGGATATTATTATATTAATCGATCTACTATATGAATATTAGCATGAAGATTGATTTCAACCTCCAACTCAAGTACTCAACCATCATGCAAAGGTAGCAGAAGTCAAGCTAGAACAGCTCAGATATCAACCAACAGGGCGTGTAAAAATCATTGCAGCAGTACTGAATTTTTTGAATGGAAGTAAACATGACAATCACAGCAACTGCGTCAGTTAGCACGAGAAGAAAAACAAACACGTTAATTCCTGCATCATTAACCTGATGTGACTAGCAATCCGATTAGAACTACTCGATCACTCGGATCAACAATTCAACAGTTAAGGTATGCAAGCCACAACGAAGAATCAATCATAGAATCAAGAGACGATGAGGCAGAGTAAGATCCCCAAAACAGTCACGAACACACCAGAACACGGTTACACACCTGACGTCAAATGCAGGCGACCGATTGACTAGCAGTCAAGCAAACAGAGCCTTCAGGCTTCAGAGCCGATGAACCTCGCCGTTGACTCGGCGCCGCTAATCCGGAAACAACAGGCAGAGGGCGGTGTAGGTGTACGCGGCGCTCACCCCGGCGAGATTCTCTGCGACGATGAGGTAGATGTGGGCGGCGCCGCGCTCGTAGTCGACGAAGCAATCCACGCCGGGGAGGCTCGGGCGATCCAGCAGTTCGTGGGCCGTCAGCAGGCGGTTGCAGCAGCACCCCACGGTGTCGTACGCGCCCTCGGCGTAGACCTTGGCTTCCCGGAGCAGGTCCAGAGCGCTCCGCTCGGACCGGTGGGCGTCGGGGATGTCGGCGACGGAGGGCCGCGGAGCCGTCGGGTCGGCCGCGGCGTGCGGGGAGCTCGAGTACGAGTGCCGCCATCGCAGCCGCGGCGGAGTCGAGGCAGCTGTTGGCGTTGAAGGGCTCGGGCTCCGATCGGGCTCGTCGGCGTCGGGGATTTCGGCGACGGGGGAGAGCGGGGCCGTCGGATCGGCCGCGGCGCCGCGCTGCGCGAGGAGCCCCGCCGCCGCCGCCATCGCCTCCGCGGCGTAGGCGAGGCCTCTGGTCGCGTTGAAGAGCTCGACGCCCGCGTTCTCGGCCTGCGCCCGCCCGCCCCGCGCGTCGGCGACGCGCATCAGCAGCGAGAGGTGCGCCGCCGCGCCGCGGAGCAGCCCGCGGGCGTGGTCGCAGAGGCGCTTCGCCTCGACCGCCCGCTCCCGGACTTGCGCCGTCCCTGGCGCCGCCGTCGCCGCCATCTCTCTCGTCTCGGCGGCTGTTGGACTGGTTGTTTGGTTTTCTGGATGGATTGGAAGGGAAGGCAAGGCAGCGCAGCTGATATAGCCAACCTGGCGGCTGGCGGGCGTGGACCCCACGGACGTTAACGAAACTGGTCCCATTTCGCCAAAGGTGAAACGAATTGACGCGTTTTATTAATGGTGGGGCCACTTGTCAGTGAACGTAGGCAGATAGTGAATTCTGGGAAGAGACACTGTAAAAAGTCACCCCATTTCTAAAACGCGTTCACACTGGATGACGCATTGATTCAGAACTGGTCGCACAATTGGTCACTGGGCATGTTGCCTTGTTCACTGCTGGTAAGCGAAAGGCTTTCTGAACAGTTAACACTGTCCAATTGCAAGGAAACCACATTGCAGGAGTAAGAATTATCGCCAATAAGCACTAATCTTTTGTGTATGGAGGAATTACACATGAACATTGTGTTTCTCCTCATCCTGAATTTTCTGATCACGTGGACACTCTAGGAAACTTTGGGAAGGATCGAATGCATTTCTTTTTTCTGATCAAATCTCAAGTCGACACTAGTATTTTTCTTTCCAGAAAACTAGAGTAAGGATAAGTCTGAAGATGAATCCATTGAGGAACAGACGTTTCAGTATTTCACATTAACACATGTCGATAGTACTAACATTTCAGCTAAGAATCAGTGCTATGCGGTGCCATCAACTTAACAAACTGTCAATCGTTCAAAATCAGAGCTCGACTTCAATTCAAGGGGCATGCTGCAACAAGTACACAACCGATTAGCAATTAGCATTTTACTAGCAGAGAAACTAACGAATCACATTCAGAGATGTCTCTAACGGAACCAAGAATCAATTTGCAATTTTGCATTGACTCAAATTATCCCAATGTTCAGACAAGGTTTACTAATCAACGCGATCACCCTTGTTTATCTACATGATGTACTAGTACACTAGTACTGAACTTCCACACATGTTCAGTCGCACATAGTATTCATCTACAGACAGACAGGAACTTTCAGCAAACATTATAGGATCGAACGAACTGCAAAAACGCATCTGCAGACAGGGACGAACAGAGACTGGACATGTTTGTTGCGAGTGCGCAGTTGCAGGCTTCGAGACGCAGCGGTTGAGGAGGCAAGCAAACAGATCCCCATGAACTACTGTAGCAGGCAAGAACACGGGCAAAACGACCGATCAACTAGCAGTCAAGCAAACAGAGCCCTGCAGGCCGCCGCTGACTCCGCGCCGCTAAAATTCCAGGTCCAGCTCCGGGAACATGAAGCAGAGCGCGGTGTAGGCGTACGCGGAGCTCACCCCGGCGAGATTCTCCGCGACGACGAGGTAGCCGTGGGCGGCGGCGCGCTCGGCGTCGAGCAACTCGTCCACGCCGGGGAGGCCCGGGTGTTCCAGGAGGCTGTGCGCCACCAGCAGGCGGTCGAGGCTCCACCCGACGGTGTCGTACGCGCCCTCGGCGTAGACCTTGGCCTCCCGGAGCATGCCCACGGCGCTCCGCTCCGGCGCGTGGGCGTCGGGGATGTCAGCGACGGAGTGCAGCGGGGCCGCCGGGTCGGCCGCGGCGCCGCGGAGCGCGAGGATCTCGGCCGCCGCCGCCGTGGTCGCGGCGGAGGCGAGGGCGCGGCACGCCTCGGTGAGCTCGACGCCCGCGTGCTCGGCCCGCGCGCGCGCGCCCGGCGCGTCGTCGATGTGCATCGGCAACGCGAGGGACGCCGCCGCCGTGCGGAGCAGGCCATGGGCGCGCTCGCTGCTTTCCTCCGCCGCGGTCGCCCGCTCTCGGAGTCGCACCGTACATGGCACCGCCGCTGCCATCTCTCTCTCTCGAGTCTCTCGGTCTGGTGGGTTTGGTTCTGGAAGGGAGGGGAAGGCGTCGTCGCGTGTCGCAGCGGCGTGCTCTGAAATAGCCACCCTGGCGGACGGAGTGGACCCTACAGCCGCAACGAACTTTTGACCTCGCGCCGGAGGCGAAACTGAAACCACTCGTGGTAGAAATGACGGGTCACCTTGTCAGTGAGGGGAAGACGGACGGTAAATTCTTCCAGCTCTCCTCAGACGAGGCGCTGTAAAAGTAAAACTCCTCGCCTATAAAATATAAATTCGCCCCCTGCTTCTTTCTTCCCCCATCCACAACGCACCGGCACAACACAACAAACGCTCGCGCAACAACCCAGCCAAGCCAAGGGAAGAGAAGAGAGAGCGGCGGCGGGGCGAAGCCGGCGATGGAGGAGGAGTGGAGGGCGCTAGGGAACCGGGCGCGGGGCCCCCTCGTGCAGATCGCCGCCGGCACGAAGACCGTCGAGTTGCTCCGCCTCCTCAACGACGCTTACGTGAAGCTCGCCACGTACGTCTACTTCACGCAGAGGAGCCTGATGGGCGCCACGGACCAAGAGCTCGACGCCATCCCCATGCCGCCGCCCGAAGCACACCAAGTCATCGAGAGCGCCCGCCTCCAGTTCGAGAACGTCAGGCGGAGCCACGCCGCGGCCGGCCACGCCTTTGTCCTCTACGGCACGCGCCTCGGTGGCCTCCAGGAGGGCGACCCGCAGTGGCAGACTTGGGAGGGCCACCACGCCGCCGCCATCCAGCACGCCGACGGGGCGCTGCTGGGGCTGCGCCTCGCCGCCGCGAGCTGCGAGGCGGCGCTCGACACCTTTGTCATGGGCGCCTCGTTCCCTGACGGGTCACCGGCGTGGGCCGCGTGGCTGTCGGCTGGGCAGAGCCTCTTGCTCCGCGCCGCCTATGGGGTCCTCACGGCGGCGTGCATGGTGCGCCTCATGCGCGGCGATGTTATTCCCGAGTATGTCGCCGCCACCGCGATTATGTATCCCTGAAGGCGAGTCGCGATTCTAATGCAAGCCCATGTTCGTCCCTGCAGGCCAGGATGGGTGTTAGTTAGTTTCCCCAGATTTTTACCCATTGGATGTTTGCGAAAGCTTGTGCTAGCTTGTAGATGAACATGTGAATTCTGTGATTAGTTCGTATGTCATTTTGGTGGAATACTGGGATCAGAAGTGCCCTGATCAATTTGGTGATGCATGTGTGACCGTCTTCAGTTACTACTTGATTTGCATACTGAATCTGGCATCTGAATTGTTTGCTGATGTTTTGTGGTTTGCGTTCACTTTCGACCAGTTTAACTTTTGGCTGAAACTTGAGCATTGTGGAACTTGATCAATCATTCCATGGTTGTGCATTGGTCATCCGAAAGCATTAGTTTAGAACGGGTAAAATATGCATAACCATCGCAGTGATTCAGAAAACTAGAGTCAGGATAAGTCTGAATATGAATTCCATTGAGTTGCATTAGTTCAGAAAGGGTAAAATATGCATAACCATCGCAGTGATTCAGAAAATATGCAACTAATGCTTTCGGTCAGTTTCAAAAATTTCACACATGTCAGGCAATCGAATGTTATTCAGAAAACTTCAGAAGAGTTAAGACTGTCAGGTCTCTTCAAAAAATAACAACACAACTGTCAGTCATTCAGAAACCAGAGTAGCAATTAGCAATTTTGCACAGAACCTGACGAATCACATTCAGAGATGTGTCTCAAACGGATCCAAGAGTCAATTGCACTTACTCCAATTATCTCAATGTTCAGACAAGGTTTACTAATCAACGCGATCACACATGTTTATCTACATGATGCAGTAGTAAACTAGTACGTACTGAACAACTGATCAACGACGTCGCACATGTTCATCTACAGACAGACAGGAGCTTTCACAGCGAGCTTTCAGCAAACATTATCGGACCGAACGAACAGCAGAAACGCATCTGCAGAGAGGGACGAATTTGTTGCGAGCGCGCAGTGGCAGGCTTGGAGACGCCGCGCGCCTAGCGGTTGACGATCCTCGAGGCGTCTTCCAACTCCACGGCAACCGCGTCGCGCATCCGCCGCGCGGCGAGCCTCGCCTTGGTCGCCGCCCAGACGGCGCGGCGCAAGAGGTTCAGGGCCGCCGACACCCACGCCATCCAGTCCGGAGACTGACGAGGAAGCGACCGGACCATGAGGAGCGCGTCCTTGCTGGCCCGGACATGCGAGGCGGCGGAGCGCAGGCTCTCCAGCGCCCGGCTGCCGTGGCGGGAGGTCTCGCCGTGATGGCGTGCCCATGTCTTCCAGAGTGCGTCCGGGTTGGCCTCGGTGGCCAGGCGCGTGCCGCAGAGGAGGAAGGCCTGGCTGGCCGTGTCGTGAAGCTCCCGGAGGCGGACGAGAGCGCGGCGGGCGTCGTCGAGCGTCGCGCGGGCGTCCGGTTGGTCTCGGACGTCGTCGCGGTTGATGGCGACGGCGGCGGCGTCGCCCCTCAGAAGGTTGAGCGCGAGGCGTATGAGCGTGGCGAGCGCCTGGTGGGCGGAGTCCAAGGTCCCGAGCAACCCGATCGTGCCCTCGGCGACTCGCAACAGGGTGCCCGGCATCGTCCGCGCCAACTCCCTCTACTCCTCCATTCCCGCCGAGCTCTCCTTCCCCCTCTCTATCCTCTCGGTTTGCGAGCGTGTCGGCTGCGTGGGAACTGGGAATAGAAGAACTGAACAAGAGGGGAACCGGAAATTGCCGGTGAAATAAATGCAGCTTGTTGCAATGTCTTGGGCGAGAAGGTGCCTGCAAGAAATAAATACCCGTTTCACTTTGTCACCAGGTGAAAAAGGAGGGACCCACCTGGCCAGGCTGGCTATTTCAGAGCATGACGCGCTGCGAAGCCGCACCACGGCACCAGGCCTTCCGCTCAAAATTCAAAAAAACAAACAGCCCACCGAGGAGAGGGAGAGGGAGAGGGAGAGATGGCGTTGCGATGGACGGTGCCGCTCCAGCGCCGGGCGGTCGAGGTGGAGCTCTGCTGCGTCTGCGTCCGCGCCCGCGGCGGATAGCCTCGCGCCGCCGATGCCCGTCGCTCACGCGCCGGCGGACGTGCGCGCCCGGCTGGAGCTCGTGCGCGGCATGCTCACGGGCGCGTCCGACGACCTCGCCCTCGCCGCGTCCTCGATGGAGGCGGCCGAGCTCTTCGCCGTCCGCGCCGCCGCGGCGACACCGACGGCCCCGCTCGCCTCCGTCCAGCACATCCCCGACGGCGACCACCCCGCGGCGGCGGCACGGCTCGCTCTGATCCTGTTCCAGAGCGCCAGGCCTTGCACCGAGCAGGCGTGCAACTGCGTCGAGTGGTGCCGCGCCCACCTGCGGACGGCCGAGAGCCTGCTCGCCGTCCCGGCTCTCCCTGGCGTGGACGGCATACTCGACGGCGAGCACTTCAACGCCCTGCACGACGCCGTCGAGGCCGCTCTGAACCTCGCGAAGTTTGGAGCCGTGTTGGCCATCACCGCACACTGGTTGGTGAGGTAGGTGGTGTCGACGAAGAGGTCTCCACTGTTCTGTAGGTCTGTAGGACTGAAGGTTCGCCTGACTGCTGATCGATTGCATTGCATTTGTAACTTGCCATCCAACGCTTGTCCTGTGTTCATACGTGTTCTTGCCTGTTCCGATGAACGATGAGAAATTCTCATAAAATAGATGACTGCTGTTGTTGCCTGGATGGCTGAATCCTACTGTTCACATTTCGTGGATGCATTCATGCCGTTCATGCCGTTTTTAGTTGATTTCAGTTCAAATTTCTGAAACGTTAACTTGAAACTATACTAGGCGAAGTGTTCTGACGAATTAAGTGTCAGTGCAGATTCAGAATACTCAACATGGTGACCGCTTCTCATTTTCTCTCTCTTTATGCAGAACATTTGAAATGTACTTGCATGAGGGATTTAATTGTTTAACTCATCACGATATTCAGATATGGCCAGAACATGATGGCATCACAGTACTAGAGGGCAACGAAATTAGAGTCCAATCTTGGTTTTGGTAGAGACCAATGTGAGTTTAGCCTCACATCAGGACGTTCTGTTTTGTACATTAGTTTGTTGCATTGTGTGAATACTGAATAATGTGCTTCATTCGTCAGAAAAATGGTTTTCCACTAGATTCTAGACTTGACTTTTCTGTTATTATTGTCACGTTTTGTTGCCATTACTTACATTGTTGCCTGTTAACATTCAGCATACTTGACATGGAGCATTGCATAGGTCGATTTCTCTTTTACTGCTTCACTTCTTGTTGCTACTTGCTAGTTGCCTAGTTCAATATATGCTCAGTATGGCCATGGTTTCCAGCCTTTCAGGGGTAACAAGCAATCCTAGGGTGCCAAATTCAGCAACCACTTCAAATTAAGCTTGTTTATGGAATCGATGGTTTCTGATATCGTTTCAGAAAAGAATGTAAACAAGGCTTCTGAAGAAGTGGACACTAGTATTTTTTCCCCTTTTCTGAGAATTAGCAACTGCACTGAACCAACATACCTTCATTAGTCAATCAGAAACTCAGAATAAAACCGGAATCCAGATTTATTTTCCAATGGATTGGTAAACAGCAAATTCCAATGTCTTCAGAAAACAAGAATTCCATTCACAAACTGACGTTTCAGTACTTCTGAGTTCAGACAGGGCATGAGTCGATAGTAACAATTCACTTTCGGTAAAGAAATCATGAAATTCTTGCCTATTCACGATGAAATTTCAGGCATTCAGTAATTCAGACGAGTTGACAGTAGCTTCCATTCCATCGAATCAACACCTGACTAGTTCATCTACAGACACACTACTAGCTAGGAACTCAGCAATGTTATCTGACGGACGGTCCACCTGCAAAAACGAATGACCTTGCAGGAAGGAGCAGAGACTTTTCGAGTTTGTTGCGCGCGCGCCGCAGTTGCCGTTGTAGCTAGGCTTGGAGATGCCACGCTCTCATCAGCGATTCAGAACCATCCACGCGTCGAAGAACTCCAGAAGTCCAGAGCAACGGCGTGGCGCGTCCGGCGCGCCGCGGACTGAGCCATCATCTCCTCCCTGAGGAAACAGGGAGGCACGCGTGGATCTGGGACGCGATGACCAACGCGTTCCAGCCCGGGGACTGGCGAAAAAACGCGCCGGCCATGCGGTCGGCGGCCCTCGCCGCCCGGGCATGCCCGGCTGCGGAGCGCATCCAACGCCGCACGCCCGCGACTCGGCAGCGTGGCCGAGACTCGAGAGCACGGCGGCGCGGTGGCCTTCTTCCCAGGTCTCGGTCTCGCCCTAGTCAGTGTGATGTTCGTATTCCTGGGAATATATATACAGCTATTGGAGTAGCAAAGCTGCGAGCGGAGGACATGCCCGCGACGAGGTCTTGGCGCCTTGGCGGCGGCGTCCCGGTGGCACTGGCCGCGGGCACGACGGCAGGAGATGTCGGCCGGGGCGGCGGAGCGCAACGCGGCCAGAGGATGCGGGCGGAGCGGTGAATAGCGCTGATATAACACTAGGCGAGGGTCCAGTGGTGTCGCGGACGCCGGCGATGCCGAGCGCGACGGCGCGGCGGGAGGCTCGGGGCGGACGGTAGTTGAAATACCGTCCACCCCGGACGGTATTTCATTTACCGTCCGGGCCTGGAGTATTTTTAACCGATGGATCGGAAGGTTGCGGTCAGGATTCTATCTCAGCGGTGACGCGGCAGTGTTGCTGGGCCGGAGGCCCAGTTACTTGAACTCAGCCTTCTTTTGGTTGAGGCCCGCGTCGGGGGGTTTCGTTGACCGGCGCTACCAGGCCGCCGGCGTGGCTCAGTGGCTGCGACTTGCGAGCCTGCATCCTGCTCGTACACCATGGCCGCGCGCCCGCTTACTGGTGATCAGCGCGCGTGGGCTGCCAGTCGGCGACTCGGTGTCAACTGAGACGTACGTCTGTTCTTCTGCATGCAACAAGAATCTGCGGCCAACAGGTGGCGTCTGGAGCACGACGACGACTCCTCTCGAGTCTCGCCAAGGCCAGAACGGGGTGGTCGAGCTCGTCGCTCTCTCAGCCATGATCGGCAGGTAAATGTAAATGGAAGGGTAACTCGCCATGAGAGCTAGCGGTATTTGTCACTATAATACTTGTGCTTCATAAAGCCATGATCGGCATATAAATGTGAAGGGTAAATCGTGTCGAGATATATGGTTAGTTTTTGAAAGCAAGCAGCATGATTGCAAGTGAAGGAAGCTTCGCAGAAAGCACCATATATGCTAACCCATCACGGCAAAAGCATACGCCTGTCACGAACCTTGTGCACGCTTTCCTATCTTACCAAATACTACTGCATGCAGAAGCAGAATGTTGTGTATCCTCCACTAGTACGTGTTGCATCATGACAAGAAAAGCTAGTTGGCTGCCTGCTTCTCGATGACCGTGCACGCAGAAGCAGAATGTTGTGTATCCTCCACTACTTGAAATTGTTTTGGTGAACGTCGATCGGTAGCATTTTAAGTTTGCAGGATTGTGTACCTGGCAGATTCATATTAATTAGTTCGGCGTGACACGATCGATCTTGAGAGCTATAACTCACCAGATTTAGCGTGTGTATTAGTTGCTCGATTGCGTAGCAGTAGAATGTAATCTAGCTAGTATATGTGTCCTAGTTATTGACATATTATATATAGTGCTCTCTCTGTTCTTCAATATATGTCGTTTGGGACAAATTAATTTTTAGTTCACTTTTAACTAATTTGCTTGTGCCCACGTTATAAATTGAAGGCAGGAGATACTACATAATATCAGTGTGCCATTGCCCATCTTGCAAGTCGTCCAAGAAGGCAGCGGACCATTGCACATTTTGCGAGTATAGACTGGCCTGCCGCTTGATTCAAAGCTAAGATCGATAAACATGTTCTATATATTAATAACAGCTTTAATCATAGACTAAAATTTTTCCAGGAAAAAAACAATGTAATAACCGCAAGTACGAAGCTTCATGGAAACACCATACTGAACAATTTCAGCAAAACGACTCGCAATGGGTCTTGTTCAGCCTATCCTATCTTACCAAATTTGTGCATGTAATGTCACTATCATATGATGCACACCGTTTGAATCATGTGTATGTGCACCGTCACTGATCAGAATGATGCATACAAGGCAAACGAAAGCTGCTTAGCGCTGCCCTAACCCAGCCGTACGTCTCGATCGTCCAAGTCCAAGAAATATATGCAAAACGACATTTCGAATTCGTCGTTTTACTTTAGACCTGAGGATCAAAAACGGCATACATTCTCAGAAATCAGCTCTGACTAACTGATGCAATAATATTTCTCACCACAGTCCGTACGTGCAGGCAAAATGTCATTGCCCATCCCCCTACACATGTGCACATGCACAACACAGCGCTAACTTTTACAGAAATAATGGGAATGGTGCTCTGATGAACCCCGCCTGCATATAGCATGACCCTTCTCAGCTTGCAATGCATGCTCGCCCATTGGAAACAAAGGTGGAACGATGACCACCCACATCCTCATCATCATCTTTTATGCAGGTTATTTTCAGGGGCATGTATTGGCTACGATTTTGGTCAATGTTGCAGCATGAGGAGAGGACAAAGGATCTGTTCATGAAAGCTAGCACTTCTTTGGAGATGGTAGCCTTAGAACTGTTGGCGAGGTATGGATGGAAGCATAATAATAGACTTTGTCAGGCTTGATTTTTCCTTTAATCTCCTGTGTTAACCCAGCGATTGAAGCTGTGAAGATGTAATAATTGAAGGTTGTGTACACTAAACTGTAGAGGCCGGAATATTCCATTATCGAAAAAAAAGTATACCAGCGACCGCGGAGCCTATTGCTGCTCCCTGATTGAAACAGAAAAGGAATGTTCAAACCGGAAAATGACATCTTTTGACCGGAAATCAAAACACAACGGGAGAATCTTTTGCATGCAAGGTGGGCCTGCAGCTGCATGCGACCAATAGGAGTGCTCAATAAGCCCCGCAGTCGCTGGTGCATGTGGTTTTTTTCGCTCTGATCATCATCTTCCTGCAGGCTGCGCATCTGATAGCGATAGGAGAGAAACGACAAGAAGCATACGGACACACTTGTAGTATATATAGCGAGAGACACATAGCCGTGACCGGTCTTATGGATGATGAGACGATACTATGTACATATTAACTGTAAAAATCTCTGAGACTAAATTTGCGAGAAGCAGCTGAAACCACGAAGCTTCGTGGAAAGCACCATAGTGACCAATTCCGGCAAAACGTGTACACTTGCCACTCGCCTTTGTTCTTTCTCTACCCTGAATGTAGTGTGTCACGCTCATAGAGTACTCGGTCATATATCCACTCATGCATCATCACCAGTACGTGATGGGAATGATGGTGATGATGATGCATGACAACACAGATAATTAGCTGCTGGCCGAGCCTGGCCAGCCATTCAAACATAATATATATAGATTACTATAATGCTAATGGAAAAAAGGTGCAGATACTTAAATAAACCCACTGTGTGGAGATACGTACTTGGACTGTCATCATAACTAAAGGTCGCACATATAGTACCTCACAACACACCGCAATCTAGTCCATGCATGCATGCTAATATTAAGTATTACACGGACATATATAATTAGCTAGAGTGGTGATAGATGTGTCGAATACAATACGTACTACTAGATCCACACTAGGGCGTACGGCACTCTCGAACAATCACACACCGTACACATCACAATCATCATCTATCAGTACCTCATGGCTAGCTGATGATCCATGGAGCTTCTATATGCTAGCTCAACCAGCTAGCAACTGAACATGCTACTGCAGCGGCGGCGGTCGCTTCCCCATGAGCCTCGCCTCCCTTTCTCTCCTTTGGCCTGGATCTTTTAACGACGGGGAGGTGTTCGGACCTCGTCACCGCCATTCGCTCGAGCTGCACTCGGCCGTCGCCGCCGGCCACTTGAGCCACAACCTCGGTACTTATCCGTGCATGGCCACCACCGCCGTCCGCTGGGGTTGCTGCCTCGTTAGCCATCTGTGACCAGCCACCGCCGTCTGATCCGGCAAGGTGGCGTTCGTGCCACCGGAGGCCCGGGACCTGGACGACACACCCCGCCAAGTTTAGAAAAACTGAACTATCATCATTTAGAAAAACTAAAGGCCGGTCGCACATATAGTACCTCACACCACAATCTAGTCCATGCATGCATGCTAATTAAGTATTACACAGATATATAATTAGAGTGGTGATAGATGTGTCCAATTAACCAATACGTACTACTAGATCCACACTAGGGCGTACGGCACTCGAACAATCACACACCGTACACATCACAATCATCATTTATAGTACCTCATGGCTAGGTGATGATCCATGGAGCTTCTATATGCTAGCTCAACCAGCTAGCAACTGAACGTTAGCTTACCCTACTACTTGTCATCCTCTCCCAGGAGGAGGGCCAGGAAGCCGACGAGGTCGCCGGCCGCGAAGATAGAGACGGCCGCGGTGCCGCCGATCCAGAGGAAGAGGTACCCCGGGTCGGCGTCGAGGAGGACGCCGGCGAGGCTGCCGTACATTTAGTGGTTGGCTGCGGCCGCCGCCAGAGCGACGTAGGCGAGGGCCCGGCGGCCACGGCGGGCCGGGAACAGCAACGCCGCCAGCGCCGCGGCCGCCTGGGCTGCCGTGCACCAATGCGTCCCGACGAAGGTGGTGACCGCCCTGGCTTCTCCGGCGTCCGTCAGCTCGATGCACGGGAAGAGCCACGACGACTGCGTGCACGAACGCCATGAGTTCATCCATCAGATCAGGAACTTAATTAGCGCGTGATCGATCAAGTAGTGGTTAGTTGACTATATATACCTCGCTGCAGGGGATGTCCATGGCGTAGGCCAGAACGCCGGAGACGGCGAAGACGCCGGCGGTGAAGAGCGCCCACAGGCTGACCCATTCGACGGCCGGGGACGGGAGAGCCTTCTTGATCATCTTCCCCGCTTGAACGAGCAACGGAGGAGCTGGCTGCTTCTGCTTCTTGTCCGCCTTGTCGGCCATGGGCTCCGAGCTTGCGAGGTACGAGGAGAGATCAACGGCAACCCACGCGCAACGGCCGGCCATGGCGGGATCGTCGCTCCGAGCTAGCAAGGGTAGGACGTAGAAATCAGCAATGGCAACTCACGGGGAACGGGGAGAAGGGAGTCGATCGGAGAGGGAGGGGACTTGACGTACTCACCGGCTGGATGGAGGCGCTTGCTGCTCCTGCTTCGATCAATTCGCAGATCTTTGCTTGCTAGCTCGGTGTGGTTTCTGCAGGTCTCTTGGACTGTGAAATAATTGCAGTGTGTCCCAAGGACTGCAGGTGGAGGTGGTTAAAGTAGCCGAGGAACGCAGCTGAGACTGAGAGGAGAGTGACAAGAGTAAAGCGATGACGCGTTGGGCCCCACCACACCCACGACGTGTCGCGCCGTGCGTGGCCGAGCATGAGGAGCTGGGTTTTTACACAGGAGTCTTTTTTTTTTTTTATCGTTTTACCTCATGCTGTCATGCACATGCAGTAAACATCTACGAGGAATGCAGGTGCGAGAGTGAGAACGAAGATCCAGTAAATTAAGCTTCTTACTCATGAAGGGCATATCACATTGCATCAATTCTCCACACAAGTACATCATTTAACTCATCACGATATTCAGATATGGCCAGAACATGATGGCATCACAGTACTAGAGGGCAATGAAATTAGAGTCCAATGTTGGTTTTGGTAGAGACCAATGTGAGTTCAGCCTCACATCAGGACGTTCTGTGTTGTACATTAGTTTGTTGCATTGTGTGAATACTACTGAATAATGTCCTTAATTCGTCAGAAAAATGGTTTCCACTAGATTCTAGACTCGATTTTTCTGTTATTATTGTCACGTTTTGTTGCCATTACTTACATTGTTGCCTGTTAACATTCAGCATACTTGACATGGAGCATTGCATAGGTCGTTTTCCTCTTTTACTGCTTCACGTCTTGTTGCTACTTGCTAGTTGCCTAGTTCAATATATCCTCAGTATGGCCATGGTTTCCAGCCTTTCAGGGGTAACAAAGGGTGCCAAATTCAGCAACCACTTCAAATTAAGCTTGAGTTTTGTTTATGGAATCCATGGTTTCTGATATCGTTTCAGAAAAGAATGTAAACAAGGCTTCTGAAGAAGTGGACACTAGTACTTTTTCCCATTCTCTAAGAATTAGCATCTGCACTGAACCAAACATACCTTCATTAGTCAGTCAGAAACTCAGAATAAAACCAGAATCCAGATTTATTTTCCAATGGATTGGTAAACAGCAAATTCCAATGTCTTGAGAAAACAAGAATTCCATTCACAAACTGACGTTTCAGTACTTCCGAGTTCAGACAGGGCATGAGTCGATAGTAACAATTCACTTTTGGTAAAGAAATAATGAAATTCTTGCCTATTCACGATGAAATTTCAGGCATTCAGTAATTCAGACGAGTTGACAGTAGCTTCCATTCCATCGAATCAACACCTGACTAGTTCATCTACAGACACACTACTAGCTAGGAACTCAGCAATGTTATCTGACGGACGGTCCACCTGCAAAAACGAATGACCTTGCAGGAACGAGCAGAGACTTTTCGAGTTTGTTGCGCGCGCGCCGCAGTTGCCGTTGTAGCTAGGCTTGGAGATGCCACGCTCTCATCAGCGATTCAGAACCATCCACGCGTCGAAGAACTCCAGAAGTCCAGAGCAACGGCGTGGCGCGTCCGGCGCGCCGTGGACTGAGCCATCATCTCCTCCCTGAGGAAACAGGGAGGCACGCGTGGATCTGGGACGCGATGACCAACGCGTTCCAGCCCGGGGACTGGCGAAAAAAACGCGCCGGCCATGCGGTCGGCGGCCCTCGCCGCCCGGGCATGCCCGGCTGCGGAGCGCATCCAACGCCGCACGCCCGCGACTCGGCAGCGTGGCCGAGACTCGAGAGCACGGCGGCGCGGTGGCCTTCTTCCCAGGTCTCGGTCTCGCCCTAGTCAGTGTGATGTTCGTATTCCTGGGAATATATATACAGCTATTGGAGTAGCAAAGCTGCGAGCGGAGGACATGCCCGCGACGAGGTCTTGGCGCCTTGGCGGCGGCGTCCCGGTGGCGCTGGCCGTGGGCACGACGGCAGGAGATGTCGGCCGGGGC
This sequence comes from Urochloa ruziziensis, assembly GCA_015476505.1. NCBI lineage: Eukaryota > Viridiplantae > Streptophyta > Magnoliopsida > Poales > Poaceae > Urochloa > Urochloa ruziziensis. The sequence goes on from CM027122.1 coordinate 4,346,142, forward strand.
GGCGGTGCGCAACGCGGCCAGAGAATGCGGGCGGAGCGGTGAATAGCGCTGATATAACACTAGGCGAGGGTCCAGTGGTGTCGCGGACTCCGGCGATGCCGAGCGCGACGGCGCGGCGGGAGGCTCGGGGCGGACGGTAGTTGAAATACCGTCCACCCCGGACGGTATTTCATTTACCGTCCGGGCCTGGAGTATTTTTAACCGTTGGATCGGAAGGTTGCGGTCAGGATTCTATCTCAGCGGTGACGCGGCAGTGTTGCTGGGCCGGAGGCCCAGTTACTTGAACTCAGCCTTCTTTTGGTTGAGGCCCGCGTCGGGGGGTTTCGGTCCGCATGGCCCTCGCCGTCGTTGACCGGCGCTACCAGGCCGCCGCGTGCGTGCGTTTTGCCACAGCCCATTTTGTTCGTGCTCTGTTGCTCACCGTACGTCTTGGTCAGTTTGATGTCCCTTGATGCATGCCATTGATGGGTGATGAAGTGTGGAACTGCCCCCAATGGTTTAACACTGAACTAGCTCTCGCTGTTGCTGATGCTGAATGATGTTACTTCGATGCTTTAATTTGATTGGTGATGCGAATTTCACTTGATGCATAACTCGTTTTTTTTTCAATTATCTGAGTTGGTGCGTTTTCTGTCGATCGCTTAGGTGCCATCTATGCAAAACCACAATAATCTAGTCCAACCGTCTCTTTTATTTCTTTGCCACTGCTTCTTTGCAACAGCCGGATGATGGCAGTTTGACCAGGTATTACTGCAACAGCGGGATGAGAGTCTAGTCTTATTCTACCTCATGTCTTGAACATTTGTCGGTTGCTTACTGTCATCATTGTGTTTGTTTTGCTTAATTGTCGCAAGCATTCTATTCTAAATTCAGTCTAGGCCTCTTATTTGCATAGATAACCACGACCATCCTAAGTGCCAGTTAAGATTCCGAAAATTCAGATACAAGTATTCAGAAATCAGAATACAGAGTAGTGTGCTGCAATTATATATGTTGTTCAGTATGATTACCAAGATGCTTCAAATAACAGATTTCAGTACACAGGAATGTGATTCCCAGGAGGTAGAGACGAGAAATTTCAGAGGCATTCAGTAATTCACACGTGTTGACAATCCGTGAAGAGGTTTCCTAACCTGGCAGCGTTGTTGGGCTAAGCAAGTCACCTGAACTCAGCCTTGTTTCCTCTTGGGGAGTTTGTTTGGGTCCGCGTGGCCCTCGCCGTGCCTCGCGGTCGCCGCCGTTGATGTGCCAGCGGTGTAGACGTCGCGACCGCCGCCAACATGTGGTCGGCGCGTCCACGATCCTTCACCCTGCTTGAACGCCATGGAGGAAGCAGTTCCAGCGACGCCGTCGCCGGCCCAGCGCCGCCGCTGCCGTCCATCGACGACGACGACCTCGCAGTTACCTGAACACGTCCTTTTTTTGAGGCCCGCGTTGGGGGAATTTGGTCCTCGCGCTCGCCGGCGTCGATGTGCCCGGCGTGAGTGTGTAGACGTCGACCACCGCCAACATGCGGCCAACAGGTGGCGTCTGGAGCACGACGACGATTTCACCCTCTCGCCAAGGCCAGAACGGGGTGGTCGAGCTCGTCGCTCTCTCAGCCATGATCGGCAGGTAAATGTAAATGGAAGGGTAACTCGCCATGAGAGCTAGCGGTATTTGTCACTATAATACTTGTGCTTCATAAAGCCATGGTCGGCATATAAATGTGAAGGGTAAATCGTGTCGAGATATATGGTTAGTTTTTGAAAGCAAGGAGCATGATTGCAAGTGAAGGAAGCTTCGCAGAAAGCACCATATATGCTAACCCATCACGGCAAAAGCATACGCCTGTCACGAACCTTGTGCACGCTTTCCTATCTTACCAAATACTACTGCATGCAGAAGGAGTGTTGTGTATCCTCCACCAGTACATGTGCATCATGACAAGAACAGCTAGTTGGCTGCCTGCTTCTCGATGACCGTGCATGCAGAAGCAGAATGTTGTGTATCCTCCACTACTTGAAATTGTTTTGGTGAACGTCGATCGATCGGTAGCATTTTAAGTTTGCAGGATTGTGTACCTGGCAGATTCATATTAATTAGTTCGGCGTGACACGATCGATCTTGAGAGCTATAACTCACCAGATTTAGCGTGTGTATTAGTTGCACGTTATAAATTGAAGGCAGGAGATACTACATAATATCAGTGTGCCATTGCCCATCTTGCAAGTCCAAGAAGGCAGCGATTATAACTACATAATATCGTTATGGATGGAAGCATAATAATAGACTTCGTCAGGCCTGATTTTTCCTTTAATCTCCTGTGTTAACCCAGCGATTGAAGCTGTGAAGATGTAATAAATGAAGGCTGTGTACACTAAACTGCAGAGGCCGGAATATTCCATTATCGAAAAAAAAGTATACCAGCGACCGCGGAGCCTATTGCTGCTCCCTGATTGGTTGCATGCAGCCACATGCCTCACTTTGCATGCTGCCAGATTCCCTTCCGTAACTGGAAAAAAATAATCTTTTGACCGGAAATTTTCTACTGTAACCGGAAAATCCATCTTGTAACCGGAAAAAACGAATCTTCAAACTGGAAATAGCATCTTGAAACAGAAAAGGAATGTTCAAACCGGAAAATGACATCTTTTGACCGGAAATCAAAACACAACGGGAGGATGTTTTTCATGCAAGGTGGGGCCTGCAGCTGCATGCGACCAATAGGAGTGCTCCAATAAGCCCCGCAGTCGCTGGTGCATGTGGTTTTTTTTCGCTCTTATCATCATCTTCCTGCAGGCTGCGCATCTGATAGCGATAGGAGAGAAACAACAAGAAGCACACGGACACACTTGTAGTATATATAGTACTGTAGCGAGAGACACATAGCCATTGCCGTGTGCACGGCCCTTTGCCGTGTGCCGGCACGCGGGCCCACGGCAAAGGACACTCTTTGCCGTGTGCCCGCCACGTGGCACACGGCAATGGCCCAGCACACGGCGTCTCTCCCCTTTGTCGTGGGCCCCGGCCCAGGACGCACAGCAAAGGATAAACACACGGCAAAGAGCACTCTTTGCCGTGTGACTGCACCCTGGGCACATGGCAAAGAGCACTCTTTGCCGTGTGCCACCCGTTAGGCACACGGCAAAGGTAACAGTTAAGTCACGGCCGCGGCCCTTTGCCGTGTGTCCTGTCTTCCGGCGCACGGTAAAGGGCCGGCACACGGCAAAGTATAATTTTTTTTTTCGTCCTATTCCTTTCCAAATTTTTGTGGTGTCAAGATACGGTACTCTGTATTTCATGTTAAGATTTGGTACATTTCTCGTTATTTTTGCTATATTTAGTCAATTTATTTGATTCCATGGATTTATCGGCAAAAATTAACTTTTGAACTGCAAGTGTGTCGAATAATTGAATATAATGGTTTCAAAAATAATATTCATGTTATTGAGTCTAATATTAGGCCGTTTCCAGAAACTTGAATGAAATAACTAGCGACTTGTTCATGAAACCTGATCAGATACGTGTGGCCCAATCGTATTTAAATTCTAAAAAAATAATCCATCTCTGAAAATCATAAGATTTGCCCTGACATCATGATTTCATGTGTATAGGCTGTGGTAAAAAATAGAACGTGTTTCGCACACGTTATCACAGACCTCGTTTGCAAATCGAAGAATCTCCAAAGAAGTTTTAGAGAGTTGATATTGAGTTATTGATACTGTGAGGTGTAAGTGTAGTCAAATTCGGTTTTCACTTCAAGTCTTTTTGTATATGCAACAACAACTCACATTAGTACGACATACCAAATTTGCTCAAATTTTCGTACACGTGTGACATTTTTTTTATTTTTCAACTAAACAATTTCTAGTTATGTACATGAAATAATATGTTTTTTTATCGTTTCATTGAATATGTTCAAGGTTGTCTTTGAGAAACTATTTTCACAGTTTTTTAGAAAGGCAAATCATAAAATTATATTACGAACACATTTTTAAAAAATGGAACAAACAAAAAAATTACTTTTGCCGTGTGCTTGGCTGTGCAGCACACGGCAAAGGGGGCCTTTGCCGTGTGCTATAACAAGGCACACGGCAAAGCCTCAGCCTTTGCCGTGTGCTAGATCACGGCACACGGCAAGGGGGGGGGGGGGGGCATTTTGACCAGTCCCTCCCACGCACGCCACTCACACACGCACTCACGCCACACACACAGCAAAGCACGCACAACGCCGCCGCCGGAGCCCGCCGCCTCCAGCGCCGCCGCCGGACCCCGCCGCCTCCACGCCCGCCGCCGGACCCAGCCGCCGCCGCGCCCTGCGCCGCCGCCACCCTCTGCGCCGCCGCTGCCCCCTGCGCCTCCGCCGAGCCAACGTCGCCGCCGCGCCCTGCGCCGCTGCCGAGCCAACGCCGCCGCCGCTCCCTGCGCCGCCACGGTAGGAGGAGGAGGGGGGAGGCCGGCCGGGGTAGGAGAAGGCCGGGGTAGGAGGAAGAGGCGGGGGGAGGCCAGGGTAGGAGGAGGAGGGGGAGGAGAGGGTGCGCCGGCGGCTGCCCACGTCGCCGTCGGCTGCCCGGGCCGCCGGAGCCGTAAGGAGAAGATTGGGCGCGTCTAGGTAATGTATTTTAGAAATTGTTAGTGACAAATGTTTTTTAGAAATTGTTAGTTACAAATTGTTAGTTAGAAATGTTAGTTACAAATGTTAATTAGAAATTGTTTTAGAAATTTTAGTTACAAATGATAGTTAGAATTGACTTAGAGATTTTTGTAGTTATAATTGCTGCAATATGTGGTTGACGGTCATCGTGCCGCTATGTGTATGGTTGTCGGCCATCGTGCCGTTGTTTTGATGCAGGTTTGGAAACCTCCCGGCATGACGCCGCACCCTCACAGCTTCCCGTCGTCGTTCCCGCCGTTAGCTCACGGATCACCCTTCTCGCAGGAGCCGCCGCGGCCACCTGGGTCTCAGTGAGTTGTATCGACGAGCATGGACTTGTATTATTTGCTTTGTATGGACTTGTATCATTTGCTTAGTATGGAGTTGTATTATTTGATTAGTATGGACTTGTATGGATTTGTATGGACTTGTATATATTTTTATGGACTTGTATGGACTTTTATGGACTTGTGATGGTCGTTGTGATATATAAACTGCCTGTGATGGTCGGTCTGATATATAAACTGCCTGTGATGGTTATTGATATATAAACTGTTTAAGATTGAGTTGTTTGAGGGTATAAGTAACAATAAAAAAAAAAACGTGCAGTTTCTGGGCCTTTGCCGTGTGCTCGGCAAAGGCCAAGTCTTTGTCGTGTGCTTTTACCATAGCACACGGCAAAGGCGCACCACATGTGCCGCCATGTAAGCCTTTGCCGTGTGCCACGTGGCTTAGCACACGGCAAAAGGGTAGCCTTTGCCGTGTGCCTCGTGGCTTAGCACACGGCAAAGGCTGGCCTTTTGCCGTGTGCTAAGTGTCGTAGCACACGGCAAAGGATAAGTAACGGCGGCCGTCCGTTAGTCGTTCACGGCGCACGGCAAAAGGAGGAGCACACGGCAAAACCTTTGCCGTGTGTCCGATCTTGGGCACACGGCAAAGAACCCCTTTGCCGTCCAAACTTTGCCGTGTGCTCTTTGCCGTGTGCCACACACGGCAAAGCCTTTGCCGTGTGTATTTAAGGCTTTGCCGTGTGTACCGGGCACACGGCAAAGCCTTGGAATCCCGTAGTGTATGTACATATTAACTGTAAAATCTATGAGACTACATTTGCGAGAAGCAGCTGAAACCACGAAGCTTCGTGGAAAGCACCATAGTGACCAATTCCGGCAAAACGTGTACACTTGCCACTCGCCTTTGTTCTTTCTCTACCCTGAATGTAGTGTGTCACGCTCATAGAGTACTCGGTCATATATCCACTCATGCATCATCACCAGTACGTGATGGGAATGATGGTGATGATGATGCATGACAACACAGATAATTAGCTGCTGGCCGAGCCTGGCCAGCCATTCAAACAGAATATATATAGATTACTATAATGGTAATGGAAAAAAAAGGTGCAGATACTTAAATAAACCCACTGTGTGGAGATACGTACTTGGACTATCATCATAACTAAAGGTCGCACATATAGTACCTCACAACACACCACAATCTAGTCCATGCATGCATGCTAATATTAAGTATTACACGGACATATATAATTAGCTAGAGTGGTGATAGATGTGTCGAATTTACAATACGTACTACTAGATCCACACTAGGGCGTACGGCACTCTCGAACAATCACACACCGTACACATCACAATCATCATTTATCACTGATAAATGATAAATCGCGATCCCAAATCTGGGGGCGAGCGCACCGGCTGGGCCGTGCGCTCGCTCCCCCACCCCCCGCGCGCGAGGACTCCCCCATCCCCGAGCATTGGTGGGACCTAATAAAAGTTGTTTGAACAAAATTTTGTTGCAAAAATTTTGGCGCTGAAGATTTTTGTCGCAAGTTTTGTTGCATAAATTTTGGCGTTAAAGTTTTTTATCACAAGCAAAAGTTTGTTGACAAAATTTTGTTGCAAAAATTTTGACGCTGAAAAATTTTATCGCAAGCAAAAGTTTGTTGACAAAATTTTGTTGCAAAAAATTCTGAAGAATTTTGTCACAAGCAAGCAAATGTTTGTGTGACAAAATTTTGTTACAAAATTTTTGACGCTGAAGAATTTTGTCACAAGCAAACGAGCAAAATTTGTTGATAAAATTTTGCTACAAAATTTTTTGATAAATTTTATACAGCTTTTTTTTCTATATAGGAGAGCACGTGGGGGGCCACCGGTTTTTGGCGGCTAGTGCGAGCGCACCGCGGCCCCCCTGCGGCCGAGCGCAAACCAGCAGGGCCCATGATAAATGATCCATGGAGCTTCTATATGCTAGCTCAACCAGCTAGCAACTGAACGTTAGCTTACCCTACTACTTGTCATCCTCTCCCGGGAGGAGGGCCAGGAAGCCGACGAGGTCGCCGGCCGCGAAGATAGAGACGGCCGCGGTGCCGCCGATCCAGAGGAAGAGGTACCCCGGGTCGGCGTCGAGGAGGACGCCGGCGAGGCTGCCGTACATTTAGTGGTTGGCTGCGGCCGCCGCCAGAGCGACGTAGGCGAGGGAGCGGCGGCCACGGCGGGCCGGGAACAGCAACGCCGCCAGCGCCGCGGCCGCCTGGGCTGCCGTGCACCAATGCGTCCCGACGAAGGTGGCGACCGCCCTGGCTTCTCCGGCGTCCGTCAGCTCGATGCACGGAAAGATCCACGACGACTGCGTGCACGAACGCCATGAGTTCATCCATCAGATCAGGAACTTAATTAGCGCGTGATCGATCAATTGATGATAAGCTGGTATATGCAACGTGCAACTGTGCAAGTAGTGGTTAGTTGACTATATATACCTCGCTGCAGGGGATGTCCATGGCGTAGGCCAGAACGCCGGAAATGGCGAAGACGCCGGCGGTGAAAAGGGCCCACAGGCTGACCCATTCGACGGCCGGGGACGGGAGAGCCTTCTTGATCATCTTCCCCGCTTGAACGAGCAACGGAGGAGCTGGCTGCTTCTGCTTCTTGTCCGCCGCCTTGTCGGCCATGGGCTCCGAGCTAGCGAGGTAGTAGGAGGAGAGATCAACGGCAACCCACGCGCAACGGCCGGCCATGGCGGGATCGTCGCTCCGAGCTAGCAAGGGTAGGACGGAGAAATCAGCAATGGCAACTCACGGGGAACGGGGAGAAGGGAGTCGATCGGAGAGGGAGGGGACTTGACGTACTCACCGGCTGGATGGAGGCGCTTGCTGCTCCTGCTTCGATCAATTCGCAGATCTTTGCTTGCTAGCTCGGTGTGGTTTCTGCAGGTCTCTTGGCCTGTGAAATAATTGCAGTGTGTCCCAAGGACTGCAGGTGGAGGTGGTTAAAGTAGCCGAGGAACGCAGCTGAGACTGAGAGGAGAGTGACAAGAGTAAAGCGATGACGCGTTGGGCCCCACCACACCCACGACGTGTCGCGCCGTGCGTGGCCGAGCATGAGGAGCTGGGTTTTTACACAGGAGTCTTTTTTTTTTAATCGTTTTACCCCATGCTCACTGCCGGAAACCGCTCCTTTGCCGTGTGCCTGAGTCTTTGCCGTGTGCATGTCCTCGGTCACACGGCAAAGGGCCGGCTTTGCCGTGTGCCAGAAACCAGGCTCACGACAAAGGCACTGCACACGGTATCGTGTGTCTTTGCCGTGCGCCCTGAGGCCTGGCACACGGCAAAGAATTATCTCACGGCTAAGGGGCCCCTTTGTCGTCGGCCCAGATCCGGGGCTCACGGCAAAGGCCCACACACGACAAAGTTGGAACCTTTGCCGTGAGCCTGATGACTCGGCCCACGGCAAAGGTGACGGCGTGTGACGGCCGTCACCCTTTGCCGTGCGCTAGCCGTGTGGCTCACGGCAAAGGGCTGGCACACGGCCACGTCAGCCCTTTGCCGTGCGCCCCGGACCCTGGCCCACGGCAAAGGTAGGGCCCACGGCAAAAGTTTTTTTTTAATCTTTTGTCATCCAAAAATTTTGTGGTGTCAATGTAACTTGCTTGGTGTTCCATGTTAAGATTTGATGCATTTCACAAATTATTTGCTATATTTAGTTATTTTATTTCTTTTCTTCGATTTATCGTTGAAAATAACTTTTGAGCTGCAAGTGTGTCGAATAATGAAATATAATGGATTCAAAGGGACCATACACGTTATTGAGTCCATTCTGAGGCCGTATCCATGAACTGTAATGAAAATTCGAGCGTGTGGTTTAAGAAACATGATTATGCACGTTGGGCCGAATCGTTTTTAAATTTTAGAAAAAAAATCCACGTCCGAAAATCATCAGATTTGTCCTACCATCATGATTTCATGTGTATATGATGTGGTAAAAAGTTGAACACGTTTCGCATAAGTTGTCACGTACGCTGCTTACAAATCGAAGAATCTCTGGAGAAGTTTCTAAGAGTTGAGAATGAGTAGTTCATATTGAGGGGCTCGGATCCTTCTGTCGATCCCGCAATCACCCTCATCTCATTATTATCACTCCTATAGGCTATTCTTGGCTAATCTGTGGGAGCTTTAACCAGACGGGCTCATATCCGAGAGCCACGACTATCGATAGATTAGATAACTCTGCAGAGGTTTGTACTCTTGAAACTATACGGTCAGACGACCCTCCCGTGGCCAACGGTAGGGTCCCCCTACGGGACTCGTATCCACTGGTGTCCATCTCTGGACAGCTTCCATCTGGGTCTACCCACAAATGCTACTGGGGTCTAAGCAGGAATCGCATAAACGTCCACTCAGGGACATCAACCCGGGTATGGATGCATCATATAAGTTAGGGCATGCATCGCCCGTGGGCCCTACCAGCCCTGTCACATGCGACCCGTGCCGACCAGTCCCAGCCCCCTGTCTGGGGCTGTCTCCAGTATTTCCGTTGCCCACCGTGGCGCCTGGGGTAGCTTCACCAAAGGTAGCTGGTGGAGTGTGAGTCGAGGCCTCACATTACAGGGCATTCCCGAAGACTATGTCCTTTTTGGCCCGTATAGCCGTATATGGCGTTGGAAAGACTTTCCCAAGAACCGGTCCTTAATCGACCAAGGTAGGCCTCTGGACAGGAGCTCCTCCGAGACTATCCACCCTACCTCGCATCTTCTTCCCCCTGGGTGCCTCTCGCAACCAGGGTTTCTGGCTCTGGGTAGTGCTTTAGTTGCTGGGGGTATCTGAGTGGCTAACTCTCCATGCAACTACAGACATTTAGCTAAGAGAAGAGCATGTTAATGCAATTGATTATCATGAGCAAGGAAATTGCTAAGACTTGCCTGATACGGTGGTAGTCTCTGCCGGAGCTACAGTCCCGAGATTCCCCGGCGGAGCATCTATACAAATACAGTTCTACGACTAGTTAATCATCACAGCGAATGAATTACTTGTAAGGGGAGAAGCTAGAGAGAGGATGGCCATAGGGGTGGTTTCTAAGTTGAGCAGTGGATTGCCGGGTTTCGCGGGGTGTCTCAGGGTCTACGCGGGGTTCGACGGGGTTTGGAAATGTCGGTGGAAGGCAATAAATTATTTCTAAGTTTAGGGAAGGCTTCTAGGAAATCTAACCTTATGAAAAATCTTAGAATATATTCTATAAATTTTAGGAATTTATTGGCTATTTATGGGGCTCTATTTTGAATTACGTATAAACCGGGGTACGCTAACGGAGGCTTTCTATGGGCTGAAAAAGAATCCTTTTTGTTCTAGGTCCTAGAAATGGGTACAAATAATTTGGATGGTACTAAATGGTTTATTATTTTCCCTAGTAGTTTTAGGTATTTTCTGGGAATTTTTGGGAATTTCTAAAGTGGAGAAATAACTCTTTGGGTGTACTAAGCCGGGTGTACCTAGCATTTTTCCTAGGGCTGTGCGGCTGACGAGTGGGGCCAGCTGACGCCAGCACTGGCGCCAGCCCGCAGGCCACTGTGCTGTGGACCGGTGCCTGGGGCGTGTGGACCACGCGGCCCATGGGCCTGCGGTCTACTGGACCGCGTGCACGCGAGGCGGGGAGGAGGAGGTGGCGACGGGCGTGTGGCGCGCGGGTGGCTAGCAGGCGGGCCCCATGCTCGCGTGGCTGCCACGCAAGCGCCACGCGGGCGCCGGACTTCACGGCGGCGCTGAGGGGCAGCAGGGGAGGCTCGTCGGAGTTCTCACCGCCGGCGACGCCAGGGCGTCTCTCGCGGCGGTGAAGGTACCTACAAACTCAGGGGAGCACGGCGGACCCGCGCGAGGATGTTCTCGTCGAGGTTTGGGAACTGGTGTGGCGATGCGGGCTCGCCGGAGATCGAGCGGCGGCCGGTGGAAAGGGGGAAAACACGGCAGGGGGTTCCTGGGGCTTTGGTTGAGGGTTGCGCGCAACCAGGGGTTCGCGTGAAGTGTACTGGTGCGCGAAGGTGTGGGGGAAGGGTGCCAGGGCCGGCCGGCGGCTCGCCGGGGCACGGCGGCGCGCAGTAGCAGGTCGTGGCGCGGTTAGCAGTGGGGGAGAGGAAAAGGAGTGGGGAAAGGGCCGTGGTGGTGCTAGGGGCTCACCGTGGTGTCGCAGAGGTGAGGAACGGCCGGAGTAGCGGCGGGGTCGACCGGCGGCGGTCTCCTGTCGCGGCGGAGCTCGGGCGGCGCTTCTTCAAGGCGCAAGTGTCCTCGGGGGCGTGTCGTCTCACGCCTTGGGCGTCAAGAGGTGCCTCGCACGGTGCTGTGGCGGCCGGAGGGAGGTCTGAGGGCTTGGCGGCGGCGGGGGTGCCGGAGCAGCGCGGCGGCGCTCTTGTGCTCGCGGTGGTGGCAGTGGTGGTGGTGGGGGGTCTTGTGGTGAAGGTGAGCTCCATCCAGGACGCGCGCAGGGCTATTTATAGCCCGGCGATGCTCCCTGGGGGGTCACCGGGGCAGCCGGGCGACGCCACGCGGCGCGGCAAGCTCGCCGGCGTGCGACGCGTGCCGCCGCGGGTGTTCGTGCGGATGGCCGGGAAGGGGGTGTCGGCGCCGCACTTCTTGTGCGGTGGCCTCGCGTGGTCTCGACACGCGTCCCGCGCGCCTTTGTCTGGCCTATCTTGGCCGGAGGAGGGGGATCGCGCGGTGACGGCGGTGGCAGGGGTGCGGTGAGATGGAGGAGGAGGGGGCTCCCGTGCCGGGATGGCCTCCCTGACGCAAGCAGGGAGCGGCAGGGGTGGCGTGGAGTTGATCTTGGGGCGCCACGTGGGCTGAGGGCGTCGCGGTGGCGGGATGGGCGACGGCGGCGCCGGCGCCGGAGAAATGAGGGAGGGGGAAGAACCGGAGAAGAGAGAGGAGGAAGAAGGAGGAGGGAAAGTGGGCTGGGCTGAGAGTTGGGGACGCGGGATGGACTTCGCGGGGAGAGGCTGAGAGGGGGGGAGAGGCGCTGGGCTGGGCCGCGCAGAAGCGAGCCGGGGGAGGGAGTTGGAGGGCCTAGAGCAGACTTTAGGGGTTTGGGCCGCGGCTGGCCGGCCCGCCAAGCTTAAAATTCTTTTCCTTATTTTTCTAAAGGGTTTGAAATGAGTTTTTGAATTCAAATTTGAACTAGTTTCTTTTAATTTAAATCTAGGGCTTCCGATACTAGTTTTGTCCTTATAGAGCACTCAAGTTATAGAACTTTATTTTTATTTTTCTATTATCATTTTATATTCTATTATTCCTAGAAATTCCTATTCTAACCTATAATAATCCCTATAAATCTAATAATTAATCTAATAATTACTTAAATAATCCTTATTAATTTTTGAGGGTGTCACAGATCTACCCCACTTAAAGAAATCTCGTCCTCGAGATTGGAGGATGGTTATTGGTTAGGGGTTGGGTTTTCTGGGCGAGGAATTTTTCAGGAAGATCACTTCTCATTTGGTATGGTAATTCTTTTGGAAGCTCTGAGAAGTGTTCCTGTAGGTATTCAATGGTTATCCTTCTTTAGATTGGGGTGAATGGGGCTTGATGTGGGTTAGGAAAATAATTTGGTGGAGGGGAGGGGGTAAGGGTAGTCAAGGGTTTTCTTTTGATTGGTTCTGGGGTTAAGTCTACCCCACTTAAGCGACTGGGTTAGGGTATATTTTTAAAAGGTAGGTAGGAATAGGAGAATCAAGGTTTCAAGGTGTTTCGAGGGGTGGATTTATTCGTATGGGGTTGGTCCTTAGTTCAAACATCAAACAATATTTATTGAAGGAAATTTTTACATTTTGAACAATTTCCTTCCACACAGATTTGTACATCTGGGATATACCCAGGCCTGAACATTATTCTAGCGTCGTAGAGTTCGCATTTCCTATTTACATTTTTACATATTATCTTGTTTATTACCCTAGATGGAGTAGAAGATGTCTTCATCTGGCAGCGGGTCCTCTTCTTCGGGAGTCTCAGCTCTTTCTCCTAGGTATTCTTCCTCAGCTGGGTCACGGTAAATCTCTTGGATGATTCGATCTTTCTCGGGTGTAGTCCTTGATCCTGGAATCATTCGGAGTGCGATAGTAGCTGCCATTTCTTTCTGGGTATGAAGGTTATATAGGGAGACTGGGTATTGAGTTGTGGTGGCTAGAACGTGGTGGAGTTCTGTGGGTTGGACCAGCTGTAGGTGTTCAATTCGTTGTAGCCAACGATGATCTGTGAGGTCTAGTATGGGAAGGTATTTGGCTGGGGTATGTTCGGTTTCGATCACATGTCGGGAGAGGATTTTGGTAAGGGTTTGGAAGGCTATAATCTGGAGCGTATCCGAAAATTCGGTGCCCTCGGCATGCTCTACCCATGGTACCCACTCCGGATGTGCTTGGATGCCGGGCATTCGAAGGTACATCTCGCAACTCCTTACTCCACTTCTTTTTGTCTCTTTCCCTGAATACTCTGGGTATTGGCCGTATCCCAATCTTTGGAGAGTATCCCACAGAATTCGAGGAAATCCATGCTTCGTGATGTAGTGCCCGTGCGTCCATCCTTCTTCATCGACCCAGTTGTCCCAACTATCCCAGCGCTGATCTTCTGCCATTTACCTGTAGTATAGAAAGGAAGGTTAGAGAATTCCCTTCCTTTGCAGAATAAGATAGAAGAGAGCCATATTCGGGTGAGAAACAGATTAATTCTACTTGTTCGCGTATTCTAGCCCTCAGGGTGTTTAAATTAGGAATTAAAAATGTATTTTACGATTTAACGCGGCTCTGATACCAACCCTGTGGGCCCCGCCACCCGGCGGGCCCACCTAGCATGAAATAATGTCATTCCCTGATAAAGGAAAACATTAATTGCATAAGAGTTGGCAGCGGCTAATCAGAATTGAAAAGTAAAGATCGGAACTAGGACCTGGTCAAGACGATTTGCAGAGCCGGTGAAGGGAGGGAAGACCTTCCGATGGAGTTGCAAGATTAAGCAAGTCTGAGTACCACCGCACTCAGCAAGTACAGAACAATTGAAGGTATAAACATGCATTATTAGTTGACTGGTGATTAATAAATCGGTGTTGGGTCCTGGAGGGGCAAGAACCTCCCTACGAGTCCCCCTGGTGATTCTGGCCCGGATCCTTCTGTCGATCCCGCAATCACCCTCATCTCATTATTATCACTCCTATAGGCTATTCTTGGCTAATCTGTGGGAGCTTTAACCAGACGGGCTCATATCCGAGAGCCACGGCTATCGATAGATTAGATAACTCTGCAGAGGTTTGTATTCTTGAAACTATACGGTCAGACGACCCTCCCGTGGCCAACGGTAGGGTCCCCCTACGGGACTCGTATCCACTAGCGTCCATCTCTGGACAGCTTCCATCTGGGTCTACCCACGGATGCTACTGGGGTCTAAGCAGGGATCGCATAAACGTCCACTCAGGGACATCAACCCAGGTATGGATGCATCATATAAGTTAGGGCATGCATCGCCCGTGGGCCCTACCAGCCCTGTCACATGCGACCCGTGCCGACCAGTCCCAGCCCTCTGTCTGGGGCTGTCTCCAGTATTTCCGTTGCCCACCGTGGCCCCTGGGGTAGCTTGACCAAAGGTAGCTGGTGGAGTGTGAGTCGAGGCCTCACATTACAGGGCATTCCCGAAGGCTATGTCCTTTTTGGCCTGTATAGCCGTATATGGCGTTGGAAAGACTTTCCCAAGAACCGGTCCTTAATCGACCAAGGTAGGCCTCTGGACAGGAGCTCCTCCGAGACTATCCACCCTACCTCGCATCTTCTCCCCCCTGGGTGCCTCTCGCAACCAGGGTTTCTGGCTCTGGGTAGTGCTTTAGTTGCTGGGGGTATCTGAGTGGCTAACTCTCCATGCAACTACAGACATTTAGCTAAGAGAAGAGCATGTTAATGCAATTGATTATCATGAGCAAGGAAATTGCTAAGACTTGCCTGATACGGTGGTAGTCTCTGCCGGAGCTACAGTCCCGAGATTCCCCGGCGGAGCATCTATACAAATACAGTTCTATGACTAGTTAATCATCACAGCGAATGAATTACTTGTAAGGGGAGAAGCTAGAGAGAGGATGGCCATAGGGGTGGTTTCTAAGTTGAGCAGTGGATTGCCGGGGTTTCGCGGGGTGTCTCAGGGTCTACGCGGGGTTCGACGGGGTTTGGAAATGTCGGTGGAAGGCAATAAATTATTTCTAAGTTTAGGGAAGGCTTCTAGGAAATCTAACCTTATGAAAAACGTTAGAATATATTATATAAATATTAGGAATTTATTGGCTATTTATGGGGCTCTATTTTGAATTACGTATAAATCGAGGTACGCTAACGGAGGCTTTCTATGGGCTGAAAAAGAATCCTTTTTGTTCTAGGTCCTAGAAATGGGTACAAATAATTTGGATGGTACTAAATGGCTTATTATTTTCCCTAGTATTTTTAGGTATTTTTTGGGAATTTTTGGGAATTTCTAAAGTGGAGAAATAACTCTTTGGGTGTACTAAGCCGGGTGTACCTAGCATTTTTCCTAGGGCTGTGCGGCTGACGAGTGGGGCCAGCTGACGCCAGCACTGGCGCCAGCCCGCAGGCCACTGTGCTGTCGACCGGCGGCGGTCTCCTGTCGCGGTGGAGCTCGGGCGGCGCTTCTTCAAGGCGCAAGTGTCCTCGGGGGCGTGTCGTCTCACGCCTTGGGCGTCAAGAGGTGCCTCGCACGGTGCTGTGGCGGCCGGAGGGAGGTCTGAGGGCTTGGCGGCGGCAGGGGTGCCGGAGCAGCGCGGCGGCGCTCTTGTGCTCGCGGTGGTGGCAGTGGTGGTGGTGGGGGGTCTTGTGGTGAAGGTGAGCTCCATCCAGGGCGCGCCACGCTGGGGCAGCGGGGGACGCCACGCGGCGCGGCAAGCTCGCCGGCGTGCGACGCGTGCCGCCGCGGGTGTTCGTGCGGATGGTCGGGGAGGGGGTGTCGGCGCCGCACTTCTTGTGCGGTGGCCTCGCGTGATCTCGACACGCGTCCCGCGCGCCTTTGTCTGGCCTATCTTGGCCGGAGGAGGGGATCGCGCGGTGACGGCGGTGGCAGGGGTGCGGTGAGATGGAGGAGGAGGGGGCTCCCGTGCCGGGATGGCCTCCCTGACGCAAGCAGGGAGCGGCAGGGGTGGCGTGGAGTTGATCTTGGGGCGCCACGTGGGCTGAGGGCGTCGCGGTGGCGGGATGGGCGACGGCGGCGCCGGCGCCGGAGAAATGAGGGAGGGGGGAAGAACCGGAGAAGAGAGAGGAGGAAGAAGGAGGAGGGAAAGTGGGCTGGGCTGAGAGTTGGGGGACGCGGGATGGACTTCGCGGGGAGAGGCTGAGAGGGGGGGAGAGGCGCTGGGCTGGGCCGCGCGGAAGCGAGCCGGGGGAGGGAGTTGGAGGGCCTAGAGCAGACTTTAGGGGTTTGGGCCGCGGCTGGCCGGCCCGCCAAGCTTAAAATTCTTTTCCTTATTTTTCTAAAGGGTTTGAAATGAGTTTTTGAATTCAAATTTGAACTAGTTTCCTTTAATTTAAATCTAGGGCTTCCGATACTAGTTTTGTCCTTATAGAGCACTCAAGTTATAGAACTTTATTTTTATTTTTTATTATCATTTTATATTCTATTTTTCCTAGAAATTCCTATTCTAACCTATAATAATCCCTATAAATCTAATAATTAATCTAATAATTACTTAAATAATCCTTATTATTTTTAAATTTTGACATTTTTTTCTTTTTTTTTCAGGTTGTTGCAGGTTTTAGGCGTGACACCGTCCCTGAGTCGGCACCGTCCCCGACTCGCACCCGTTCCCGGCGCGTCACCGTCCCCGACTCGCCCCCGTTCCCGGCGCGTCACCGTCCCCGACTCGCCCCCGTTCACGGCGCGTCACCGTCCCCGACTCACCCCGTTCCTGGCGCGTCACCGTCCCCGACTCGCCCCCGTTCTCAGGTGAGACATAAATATCTTTCTGTCCTTGACATGCATATTAGTGGTTAACGTAACCTAGGCGTCTCCCGTTCGAAAGAGATACGGTCGGAAATATGCAGAACTTTGCATATCTATGACCGTATCTGTTTCGAATTGTCCACGTTATTTGGACAGCCGGAGGATGCGCAACCGGGGGTAGTTTCCATGCTCTACCAGTACTTGAGCAGCCTTGGGACGGTGGTAGGTCATACACCACCGCCACCGATGTTAGTCGCTCCGCCACATGTTAGAGAGCTTACTCCGGTGAGTCGCTTGAAAACCCTGAAGTTTCATTCCTCATAGTGACTTAGAACTTATATCATCTAGTTGGATTCCACATAGTGACTTAGAAACCTAGAATGATCATAGCTTAGCGATTGTGTTGCATTTTGTATCATTTGTGCAGAACCTGTCAGCGGCGTCGAACGATGGGCCCGTGGACATGTCGCCCCCTCAGGTGTCTCCTATCCCGCCTCCGTGGACGTAGTACGGCCCGTGGACGCCCCTCCCTCCTGGCGGACCGTACCAGCAGTGGCCGCAGATGAGACCCGGCATACCACCAATGAGCTCGCCGTACCCGCCACCCCCCTCACGGCTCGCCCTTCTCGCAGGACCCGCCACACCCGCCGCCATCTGCGTGAGTTTTATGAAATTGCATTGTATGGACGTGCATGGACTCGTAGTTGCTTAGGATCGAGTTGCATGGACTTTTATGGACTTGTATGAGGTTGGATGAACTTCTATGCACTTATATGGACTTTTATTTGCATATGTGGATGATTGGACTATATAAACTGCCTGTGATGTGTATTGTGGTATACAAACTGCCTGTGATGTGTATTGTGATATACAAACTGCCTGTGATGTTTTGTATTGGGGGCATAATTCAAA
This sequence comes from Urochloa ruziziensis, assembly GCA_015476505.1. NCBI lineage: Eukaryota > Viridiplantae > Streptophyta > Magnoliopsida > Poales > Poaceae > Urochloa > Urochloa ruziziensis. The sequence goes on from CM027122.1 coordinate 4,363,946, forward strand.
TAAAGAAAAAAAGGGATCTGCTGCGGCCTTTGCCGTGTGCTAAGGAAAAAGCACACGGCAAAGTCCCGGCCTTTGCCGTGAGTATCTACCACGGCACACGGCAAAGGCCGGGTCTTTGCCGTGTGCTTTTTCCTTAGCACACGGCAAAGGCCCCAGCTTGGACCCACCTGGCGCGGTCTTTGCCGTATGCCCGCCGTGACGGCCCACGGCAAAGACCCGTAACGGGCACGGCCGTTAAGTCCAAACTGACACACGGCAAAGACTTTGGCACACGGCAAATTTTTGCCGTGTGTCCGCGTTGGGGCTCACGGCAAAGATGGCCTTTGCCGGCCAATCTTTGCCGTGTGCCCTTTGCCGTGAGCCGCACACGGCAAAGTCCTTTGCCGTGTGCAAAACTACCGGCTGTCATGCACATGCAGTAAACATCTACGAGGAATGCAGGTGCGAGAGTGAGAAGATCCAGTAAATTAAGCTTCTTACTCATGAAGGGCATATCACATTGCATCAATTCTCCATACAAGTACATCATCTATCTAAAAAACTGCATTATTACAGCAGTAACAAAGCTCACGGATGGAAAAACCTCAACAATTTCCATCGCATGCACACATTCGACCGCAATATTCAGATTGAACGCATGCAAAAGCATATATGACACTTGCTTGCGACGACTGGAACAAGACTTTGAGAGCACTGCATGCATTCCTTTTCGAAAAAGGAAGCGCCCGTCACATACTGAAGTTGCCCTTCACACAGCGTATGCTAGGGCACCAATAAAGACTGTAAAAATCCATCTATCCATGTCTATGCATGTTTTGCCAGGGTAGGCGAGTACTAGCTACGAAGCGTACGCGATGGTGCATGTGGATCAAAGTACACGCGCTGTCCCGTGCGAATCACTTTGTTGATACAGCCAGCTATAGCTAGGTAGGGAATTATCACTGCTCTTTTTCCCCTTTTTATTTTCATTTTCCTTTCGAACGTAACCCCAGTGAAATGAAATCAGCCAAAAGAATGGCGGCAATCCATATAGCATAGTGACAGCTATCCACCGGCCAATATTCCATTTCCGTAGAGTTTCGATCACAACACCCAACAAAGTCCACCACTCTGATGAGTCTGGTCACTGCTAGCTCTTTTAAGTTCTTACGTTTTCAGGTATAGTTAGCTAGTACTAGTATGTTGCCTACAACATTTTGTGAGTCACTTTATATCATTTATTAGCTACTAGGTCGACGTCGCTAGCATTTTTAGTTAGCGGGATTGTGGCATATTGACAGATTATCCTATTAGTTTTGATATGAGACGACGATCGATCTTGAGAACTATATAATTCATATATGTTTTTAGTGTGTGTATTAGTTGCTTAATTGCCTAGCAATAGAAACGTGTAACCTAGCTAGCGCTCTCTGTGTTCTTAAATATATGTTGTTTAGGACAAGCTAATTAATTTGTTTTGAACTAATTTTCTGGTCTCACAGCATGTCATAAATTTAAGGTAGGGGATAGTATATAATATGTTAGTGTGCCATTGCCCATTTTGCAAGTCTATACTATGTGCTATACTAACAGTGTTAACACTCTTAGATTAAATTTGCTGGGTCAAAACAAATGTACTAATTGCAAGCACGAAGCTTCATGGAAACACCATAGTGAACAATTTCGGCAAAACATACACATGTGATGGGTCTTTTCACCCTATCCTATCTTACCAAATTCGTGCATGCAATGTCATTCTCATATGATGCACTCCATTGAATACATGTGCTTGTGCATCATCACTGATAGATGAGAATGATATGATGTATCGATGCATGCATGCCAAAAAGAGAAAGCTGCTGGGTACGTATGTCTCGATCGAACAAGTCCCTGTATGCAAAACGACATTTCGAATTCGTCGCCGTTTCACTTTAGATCAGATCAAGGGCATGCATTTCTCAGAAATCAGCTAGCAGAACTAGAACTAAAATAAGCTAATTGATGCAAATCAGCTAGCAGAACTAGAACTAAAATAAGCTAATTGATGCAAAATATATATCTCACCACAGTTCAGTCAGAGCTCGAGAGGCATGCATGCTACATTATTACACCACTAATTAATCACAAGGATCACTTTGGATAGAGACTAGATGACCTACCGAATTAACAATAAACACTACTACACTAGATGCACGCGTACGGCCGGCAGGCCAAGGCGATGCATCACACTGTTACCATATGCCACTCACAACACAAGTAGCTAGCAGATTTATTTGGTACCTTAACTATGAGCTGATCCATGTATATGTAGCTAAGCTGTCCTAAGATTAGCCTACTCGTCTCGTCGTTCCCACGAGGAGGGCCAGGAAGCAGAGGAGGTCGCTCACGGCGAGGATGAAGAAGCACACAAAGCAGTTGATCCTGATGAAGGCGGGGTACCCTGGGCCGGTGGTGCGGTAGATGCCGAGGGCGCTGACGTTCATGCAGTGGCTGGCCACGGCGGCCGCGAGCACGGTGTAGGCGAGGGCCCGGCGGGTCCGCCGGCGGTGAGCCGGGAGCAGCAGCGCCGGCGTCGCGGCGGCGGCCTGGATCACGGTGCCCCAGATGGTCCCGACTCCCGAGCATGAGGGCGCTTGCCGTCGCGACCTCCGCCTCCGTCAGATCGGCCGGCTGAACGAGCCACGACGGCTGCAAGAGCGCGACGGCATTGCATATATGCATGAGGAATTGGATCGGCAAGATCCATGGCCGGCAATTAAGGCCGGAGTGATTAGTAGTTGACGAACGAACCAGGTCGCTGGGGTTGGTGTAGACGACGCCGAGCGTTCAGGTGATGGCGAAGCTGAGGAAGAGGACGCCGGCGTTGAAGAGCCCCCACAGGCTGACCAGCCGTACGGCGGGGAACGGAGGGAACGCGCGCGTCGGCTTCTGCTGCTGCTTCTTCTTCTCCACGGGCACTGGCAGCAGAGGAGATGCCAGCTGCTCGTGAGGCATCATGATCTTCTCGGCCATGGATCCCAAGCTAAACTAGGAGAGAGATCAACAAGAAATTAATAGGTCCCTAATTGCAGTCTAAAGAAACAGTCTCCAAACTAAGCTTAAAATTTCTGCAGAGTCTTCTACTATCTTGCAAACTTAAATCTAATTAATTAACGAAATGGAGTGTATCCGAGGAGGAACAATATTAATTAGTCAGGTGGCCGGAAGCAGTAGTAAGGACGCACTCACCCCGGCCGGATGGGAAGCGCTTCCTGCTTGGAGCTTTGAACTAGCTTGGCGTGCTTCTGCTGAATGGAGTGGAGCTGCAGGCTAGAGCAATTGCAGAGCACAAAGAACTCGCTGCCCCTGGAGCTTGTTAAGTAGCCGTGCCTCGCAGCTGCAATAATGCGAGCAACGGTGCGAGAAGCGAAAAGCGAGATGCCGCATGGGCCCCAACACCTGCTACGTGTCGCGTAGCGCATTGTCGAGTAGGTAGATGCTGGCCTGTGGCTGCACTGCTGATCGGTAATTCACAGAGAGGAGCCTGGTGCTAGATGTAAAATATCACCACCGTGCATTTGATCTCATGGGCATCACCATCAGGAGTCCCGTCGCCATGCACACCTTTTTGTCAGTTGAAAATGGGGAACGAAAATGCATGGCAAAGACACGCGGTGCATATGTATACCATCTTTACTTTTCTTATCTTTATTCCCTTTTTTCTTCATTTTCGAGCTCAATAAAATTAACTAAAACAATATCATATATCAAGTCCCAATCAAATTAACTACGTGGGCAAATCATTAGTGTATGCCATTGCTTTTGCTGCTGCTGCTGGCGTGGTGGTTCTGCAATCTGCATGCTGGCGTACGTACCATTATATTGCTGCATTGTCATGCACCGCTTGTCGTACAAGCATGTGCTGTGCAGTGAATACACGTCACTAAATGGGGGAAGTTGGGTTCCAAAACCCCCTTGCTGCACGGCAGCATGGCTGAACTCCACCGCTCAGTCTTCTGCATGCTCGCCCGTCAAAATGTGTGATCGGTGCTGATGATGACCCACACCACCAGCATATCTACGAGTAGAAACCATTTTGATATATAGGTGATGTGAATTTCAATTGATGCATACTTTTTGGTTGATTTGGTCCAGACGTCTTGCTAGTGCGCGCTTGTATATCATGTTCAGATATGGGAGCTAATCTGTTGAGAGCACACACACTTGCGCTGTTAATTAAATTGATATTTGCAATATGAACTGATAATGTGCAGTACACACACGGTATAAACTTAGATGTAATGATCGTTTGGCAGGATTAAGCGACTATTGATTCTGGCTGATTCTGAGCTGATTCAATAGTATTTAGTGAGTGAAATAATTTGTTAGGTAGAGGTGATAAGCCAAGGAAACAAAACAATCTCTGGCCGGCTCGAGGCTCGAGCTAGCATCGACATGTAAATGTGCACCGTGCACAGTAGTCAATTACTGAGATGACAATTTTTTTAATAGATTAATATAATTGCAACGAAGGAAGCTTCGTGGAAAGCACCATGCTAACCCGTTTCGGCAAAAGAATACACCTGTCCCTGGCCGAGAGTTCATACTATCTCTATGCAATGTCATGCCATCATGTGTCCTCCACCCATGCATGCATCATCATCCATATGCATACATGCATGACAACAAGTCACCAAAAGCTATCTGAGCTGCTAGACTAGTAGTACAAGTACAACCGTCTTGATCATGCAAAGAAACACACATGCCAAACCACAATGCATGGCTTCTTTGGTCTTACTTTAGACCGATCGACTGCAAGAGCAAAGCTAAAAACAATAAGAAATTCTCATGCACTTATAGTGACACGGCAACAAATAATGTATCTCCCAGACAATGTGCACTACTGCTGGACTTGCCTTGTGGCCTGCAGGCCCTGTGTGCATGTGAGACATCCATGTTTGTGATTTCATCAAGACAATCATACCAGTGCAGGATTTAACTGATCACATAGCTATCAGGAAAAGGTCGTCGCATACACGAGAGAGGCCACATAGCTTAGTTAGGTTAACAATAATAATGTATCTCAGACCACAGCCACAATCCAACTGACGCAGACAAGATGGTTAAAGTAGACGAGAATCGCAGACTCATGCAGGTGCGACCGTGTTTTTTTTTTAGACTGGTGCGACCGTGTGGTAATGGGTGGACGACACCTCAACCATTACCACATCTTAACCGTGTGCACGTACGTGACAGTTGTTCTTTTACTTTTAAAAAAACAATTGTTCGTTTTGAGTTTGAATGCGAGATTGATCGATCCTGAGAGCGTTGATTTATCAGTTTTGACAATGTTTTTTTTACTTATAAGGCGGTTGGTTATATGATATATATGTTACCGCTACTACTAGTTACTACACGCTACCATGCTAGAGTCTGCACAGGCAGCGTGCCATTGCTCATCATACATGTGCACACAGCACAGATACCCGCCACCTTGGCAAAAATGGGAAGGTGGGGCTCGGGACCCCTGCTCGGTTCAGCTCGATCCTTTTGGGCTGATGGAAGTCTTCTGCGTGCTACTGAAAAAAGTGCAGAGTATGACCCACATGCCATCATCTCTCTCTGCAGATTCTGAAACAAAGCAACTGCGTGCATCCGACAGCGATAGGAAACAACCAGCAGCGGCGGCACTACACTTGTAGGCTAGGATTGGCACGGCTAGAGCGAGATGCATGGGTCGTTCATGCATTACATACATTAGTACATATAATTCACACATAATTGACGCTAGCGTACGCATCTTTGCTGGTTAGCTGCAATCGTTCAATCTTAAACACTGTATATATTATCTCATTTCAATGTGCCCTGTTGAGCTCATGGGATTCGATGATATGTAAATTATTAACTGCAGCAACTCTTAGACTGTAAATTTGTGAGGAGCAGTTGAAAGCACGAAGCTTTGTCGAAAGCACCATATATACTGATTAATTTCGGCAAAACATATATACACATGTGAGTGTGACGCGCATTTTTGATACGATAGCTAGCTTAGTGAGTACAAGGCACATTTAGCGTTTTACACATGTGAGTGTGACGCGCCGATGTAATTGATGATCATACAAACAAAGGTACACAAACATCAAAGAGCATATATCTCCGTACCACAAGCCTACACATGCTAATTACACAAATAATTACACGAGTCTCCATAATAAGATACTAGATAAGCGAGATATATCCATCGGGATCGGATTAACAGTACGAACTACTAGTCTACTACTGGCTAGATCGATGCGCACATACGGCACACTATCGATCAAAGTACAAAATAGCCGGCTATAGCTGCCGCTATAGCCGACTATAGCGGCCGGGAAGCTCCTTCGCTAGGATAGACAACTTTTAACGCTAAACGATTCTGGCCGCTATTAGCGGCTATTAGCGGCGATTAGCCAGCTAAAATCGCTAAATTAAGCTTCAATTAGCGCCATAGCTCTCGGGTCTAAATTATTTCGGGCCACAGCCCACAGGCCTTCTCAGCTTCTCCCACCGCTTGGCCCAAAACGGACGCATAAAAGCTCCTCAACAGCCAGCGTGTAACGAAGGCATGAAGCCCCGTGTCTGTTTCATTCCATGATATGCTGACTACTGAACATGCATGTGAAGTTTATGAGTTGAATGTGCAAAACGCTAAATGTGCTTAGCTGGAGCTATAGCCTACTTTAGCCTTTCTTAGCTTTTGAAAAATCAGCCGCTAAAGGGCTTAGCCGGCTATTTTGTACATTGCTATCGATGGATCACACCATCTACAATGCTCACATTCTCACAATAACCAGCATCCAGTAGATTCATCAGAAACTCATGAGCTGATCCATGGATCGAGATCCCAGCTGACTGAGAAGCGCTAAAGCTTAATTTCTTACCCTTCCCTTCAGTCCTCACTGCTCACCAATGTTTTAAATAGCTGGCTAAATCTACAGCTATAGCCGGATATAGCCGTTTCGGAAGTATTGCAGCTAAGATATCACACTGTTAGCCACATCCTTAGCTTTATGGCTAATAGCCGCTATTAGCCGGCTATATCCGCTAAATGAGCCTCCTTTTAGCCACAGCTAAATCAATCCGCGAGCCAAATCAAGCGCGGGCTCTCCGAATTCCATGGTCTAATAACTTTGTGTCTTAGACTAGAGCCATGTTCTAATTACTTTGTGTCTTGTAGGCTGAGATATATTCTTGTGTATTGTGTTATTGTTAGTGGTGGTCTGATTAACTGTGTTGTTGTGCCTTGGTGATGGTCTAATGAAGTAATGATCTGTTATTTTATAAATTTGTAGTGTATCACACTTAGCTGCGGCTAAATGGTTTAGCCGCGGCTATAACTAGGTTATAGCTGTCCTTAGCCTTTTTAGATAGCAACCGAGGAGCATGTCCAGGAAGCAGAAGAGGTCGCCCGCCGAGCACAGAAAGAAGATCGCGGCGCCGCTGATCCACATGAAGATGTACCCAGGGTCGGCGGCGAGGATGATGCCCAAGACGCTGGCGAACATGCAGTGGCTTGCCACGGTGGCCGCGAGCGCGAGGTAGGCGAGGGCGCGGCGAACCCGCCGGCGCCGGCCGGCGAGCAGCAGCGCCAGCGCCGCCGCTGCCGCCTGGGGCACGCCGCACCAGACGCGGCCGAGCTCGAGGGCACTTCCCATGGCGCCCTCCGCGTCCGTCAGCTCGATGCGGTGGTCACTACCGGATTCCAAGGCTTTGCCGTGTGCCCGGTACACACGGCAAAGCCTTAAATACACACGGCAAAGGCTTTGCCGTGTGTGGCACACGGCAAAGAGCACACGACAAAGTTTGAACGGCAAAGGCTTTGCCGTGTGCTCCTCCCTTTGCCGTGCGCCGTGAACGACTAACGGACGGCCGCCGTTACTTATCCTTTGCCGTGTGGCACACGGCAAAGGCTGGCCTTTTGCCGTGTGCTAAGCCACGAGAGGCACACGGCAAAGGCTACCCTTTTGCCGTGTGCTAAGCCACGTGGCACACGGCAAAGGCTTACATGGCGACACACGTGGCGCGCCTTTGCCGTGTGCTATTGTAAAAGCACACGACAAAGAGGTGGCCTTTGCCGTGTGCTATGGTAAAAGCACACGGCAAAGACTTGGCCTTTGCCGTGTGCTTTTACCATAGCACACGGCAAAGGCCCAGAAACTGCACGTTTTTTTTGTTTAGTGTTACTTATACCCCAAACAACTCAATCTTAAACAGTTTATATATCAATAACCATCACAGGCAGTTTATATATCAGACCGACCATCACAGGCAGTTTATATATCACAACGACCATCACAAGTCCATAAAAGTCCATACAAGTCCATAAAAATATATACAAGTCCATACAAATCCATACAAGTCCATACTAATCAAATAATACAAGTCCATACTAAGCAAATGATACAAGTCCATACAAAGCAAATAATACAAGTCCATGCTCGTCGATACAACTCACTGAGACCCAGGTGGCCGCGGCGGCTCCTGCGAGAAGGGTGATCCGTGAGCTAACGGCGGGAACGGCGACGGGAAGCTGTGACGGTGCGGCGTCATGCCGGGATGCAACTGCGGCCAAGGCTGGAACGGCGTGCCGGGAGGCAACTGCGACCACGGGTACTGCGTCCACGGTGGGGGGTGAGGGGACTGCTGAGGGGGTGACATGTCTACAGCGACCGGCCCATCGTTCGAGGCCGCGGACTGGTGAGGGGACTGCACAAATGATACAAAATCTAAATAATTCTGGTTTCATCCTAAGTCAACAAGTGTAAGGCATTTTCATTTTTTCAATCATTCTAGGATCTAAGTCGGCTCTAAGTCACTATGAGGAATGAAAATTCAAAGTTGTGAAGAGACTCACAGGCGTAGCATCTCGAGCTGGTGGGGGCATGATAACTGGCGGCGGTGCTTGACCTACCACCGAACCAATGGTGTGCACGTACTGGAACATGTGCTCGTACTGCTGCCGCAGGGCCTCCCGGTCGGCGGCCTGCTTCCGCTCAAACTCGGCAATCAAATTCGCCCTCTCGGTATGCCAGTTCTGCTGCAGCTCTTCCTTTGCTGCTCTCACCCCCTCCGCCACCTGGGCTGCCATCATTTCCTGCACATATTCATGACATTGTTAACATACCAAACAATGGTTAGCGATAATCAATTAACAATAGGTAAAACAGAAATACCTGAAACTGAGCCATCTGGATCTGTGTAGGGGTCTGGCGTGGGCGTATAGGCGGGGTGGAGTCCGTGGCACGGGCTTTAAGCGCGGTGAGAGTGGGAGTACTATGAGCTAAATAGAACATTACCTTCTTTTTGAACCAAGAAATGAAATCGGGCATTCCTTCAGCAGAACCATGTCTAACAAGGTTCTCACTTTCCTCCTCGGTAGGTGGCCTTGATTGATGCCAGAATTGCACATGAAATTCCCTGTACCAACGAAAACGATGGGGTTGGATGCAGAAAAGATTGTATTAGAGAACATGTTTGTTGAAAACTTACTTTATGTACGGCTCAACTTCGTCAAGGTTTTTCAGTACATATAGCATGATGTCACGCCATTCTTCGAGATTCAAGGTTTTGATGGTCGCTTCACTTGCCTTTCCGAGTTGGCCTCGAAAAATGCTGAGGTTGGACTCCTCTTCGCCGGCATTGTAACGAGAAGGTGGATTATGCACGCTTGGAAGGTTCTCAGAATAGTATTTTGATGTGAAGTTTGACACCTCCTCTAGAATGTGCGCCTCAGCAATAGAAGCTTCAATCTTGCATTTATTTTTACATTTAGTTCGAAGAACTTTTTGACATCTCTCAATAGAATAGCACCAACGGTTCTGCACAGGACCACCCATTCGTGCCTCATACGGGAGGTGCAAAATCATATGTTCCATCGGATTGAAGAAGCCAGGTGGAAAGATCTTCTCCAACATACAGAGCAACACAGGAGCCAATAATTCCATATCTGCAATCACGGATCGAGATACTTCCTTAGCACAAAGCTGGCGGAAGAAATTGCTCAACTCTGCCAACACTACCCAGATATGGTCAGGGACATAACCTCGAACCATCACTGGAAGAATACGCTCGAGCCATATATGATAGTCATGAGTCTTGAGGCCATTTACTCGCATGGTAGCAAGATTCACCCCCCGAGACAGATTAGCAGCATACCCATCAGGAAACTTCAACGTTTTCATCCATTGTAATACTTCCTTCCGTTGGGCTCTCGTCAGGACGAAATCGGCCTTAGGCTTTTTCCATCTACGACCCTCATTGGGAGTTGGAATGACTAGCTTCGGTCGATCGCATAACTTTGCCTGATCAACTCTAGCCTTAACATTGTCCTTTGTTTTATCGGGAATTTCCATGATTGAACCCCAAAGTGCCTCGCCGATATTTTTTTCTGTATGCATGACATCAATGTTGTGTGGAAGAAGAATATCATCCATGTAGGGGAGCCTCCACAAGCCGCACTTCTGAGCCCACGCATGAGACTCTCCGTATCCTGCAAAACCACTTCCATCTTTTTTGAGCATGAGAGCGTCCAACTGAGCACGCACCGCGGCACCTGTCATCATTTCCGGTGGAGGGTCTTCGACTACAACACCTTTTGTAAAGTTTTTGACGTCTTTTCTGAAGGGATGATCAAGAGGGAGAAATTGACGATGTTTGTCAAACGAAGAATATTTGCCTCCAGCTTTCAACCAAATGAACTTTAGAGCTGCCTTGCATATTGGGCATGGGAACCTCCTGTGAACACACCAACCGCAAAACACCCCATACGCCGGCATGTCATGCAAGGAGTACCGGTACCAAACATGCATTTTGAAGTTTGTTTTCGTAGCCCGGTCGTATGTCAATACCCCCTCGTTCCGAGCAGTCTCCAATTCATCAATCAGAGGCTCCATGTACACACACATATTATTCCCCGGATGTTCAGGTATTATCAATGATAAGAATATGTTCTGTCTTTGGAAAAGGACGCCGGGAGGGAGATTGAGAGGGATAACGAACATGGGCCAACAAGTGTACGGCGCACTATTCATTCCATAAGGTTGGAAACTGTCTGTAGCTAGCGCAACACGTACATTACGAGCCTCTACAGCTTTCTCAACATAGCACGAATCAAAGTGCGTCCATGATTCACCATCGGATGGATGTACCAGCTTATCTGGATTATATCGGCGCCCATTTTTGTGCCATGTCATTTGTTTGGCGGATTCTTCTGTCATGTAAAGCCGTTGGATCCTCGGTATGAACGGAAGGTACCGTAAGATTTTCACGGCAATTGTGGTTTGTCTTTTACGACCATCGCCTAACTCTACCTCAACAAACCTAGAGGATTCACACTTTGGGCAGTACTTTGCTTCCGCATAATCTTTCCTGAATAGGATGCATCCCTTCGGACAAGTGTGTATCTGCTCATATGGCATCTTAAGTGCACGAAGGAGTTTTTGTGCCTCATACATGTTCTTTGGCAGAATGTGACCAGCTGGAAGCAGGCTGCCAAAAACTGTCAACATAAGATCAAAGGCGTCTCGACCCAGGCTAAACTGGGACTTTATGGCCATTAGGCGCGCAATGGCATCGAGTTGAGAAACATTGGTATGTTCGTGAAGTGGTTGTTGTGCCGCAGACAACATGTCGTAGTACGCCTTTGCGGTTGGCTCTGGCTCTTCCTCCCTTGGTTCTTCATTAAAGTGTGCTTGATGATAGTCATCTAACATGTCTGCTACACCAGCGTCATCATCTAGAGCCTCGATACGTTCTCGGACGACCTCATCTCTCACACGACCGGCTGTGCCATGATATCTCCACTTAGTTTGGTCTCGAGTAAATCCATGTTTGCAAAGATGATTTCTGATGACGGTCTTTGTATGTTCACGAGTGTTTCCACATCTGCTGCAAGGACACCAAGTGCTGGACCTTCCTCTAACATTAGCAAAGGCTTCATCCAAGAAAGACTCGGTCTTGTTAATCCAATCCAAGCTCAAGTTACCCCGACTGGACCAGCCCGTGTACATCCACTCACGGTCATCCATCGTCTACTATACGAACTAGTAATATAAAAATAAAATGCATGAGTAATGTAAAACTCAATTGCATCTACACGAATTTTATACTGCCTAACTAATAGGTGAAGATAGGTCCTAATCCCACCCGAGGATGCGTAGCTGGGGTTAGTTCCCATGCTCTACTCCGATCCGAGACCGAATTTCGGCAGCACCTCCCCGCTGTTCTCTAAATACACGTCCCGAGAGGGAGATTGTGTATCCAGAGAACAACGGGGAGATGTTGCCAAAATTCGGTCTCGGATCGAAGTAGAGCATAGAAACTGACCCCAGCTACGCATCCTCGGGCTGTCCAAAAAATGTGGACAATTCGAAACAGATAAAGTCATAGATATGCAAAAGATCTGCATATCTCCAACTGTATCCCTTCCGAACGGGAGACGCCTAGGTTACGTAAACCGCTAACATGTATGAAAGGGAAAGGGGGATGTCTCACCTTGCTCTACTGCAAAGTAGTCGATAACGATGGCAAGACGCGGGTGCCGAGGGAGTGTGCCCTACGGGGGGGGGGGGGGGGGGGGGGGGGCGGCCGTCCGCGGCGTACGGCCGCCCGGCCGGCGGAGGGCACGGTCGGCAGCGACGCGGGGGCACGGTCGGCAATGACGCAGGGGGGAGGAGTGCACGAGGGCACGATGGCGCGCGGAGACGGGTGTCCCTGTCCTGAAAAGTAAAAGGAAAAAAAGGTCAAAAGTTGTAAATTTCGGCAGCATCTCCCCTGCATAGGGAGGTTTCCAAACCTGCATCAAAACAACGGCACGACGGCCGACAACCATACACATAGCGGCACGATGACCGTCAACCACATATTGCAGCAATTATAACTACAAAAATCTCTAAGTCAATTCTAACTATCATTAGTAACTAAAATTTCTAACTAACAATTTCTAATTAACATTTGTAACTAACATTTCTAACTAACAATTTCTAAAAAACATTTGTTACTAACAATTTCTAAAATACATTACCTAGACGCGCCCAATCTTCTCCCTACGGCTCCGGCGGCCCGGGCAGCCGACGGCGACGTGGGCAGCCGCCGCGCGCGCCCTCTCCTCCCCCCTCCTCCTCCTACCCTGGCCTCCCCCCGCCTCTTCCTCCTACCCCGGCCTTGTCCTACCCCGGCCGGCCTCCCCCCCCCCCTCCTCCTACCGCGGCGGCGCAGGGCGCGGCGGCGGCGGCGCAGGGAGCGGCGGCGGCGTTGGCTCGGTGGCGGCGGCGTTGGCTCGACGGAGGTGCAGGGGGCGGCGGCGGCGGCGGCGCAGGGCGCGGCGGCGGCGGGGTCCGGCGGCGGGCGTGGAGGCGGCGGCGCTGGGAGGCGGCGGGGTCCGGCGGCGGCGGCGCTGTGTGCTTTGCTGTGTGTGGCGTGAGTGCGTGTGTGTGAGTGGCGTGCGTGGGAGGGACTGGTCAAAATGTTCCCCCCCTTGCCGTTTGCCGTGTGCTAGATCACGGCACACGGCAAAGGGGGGACATTTTGAAAAAACGCCCGTGCCCCCCCTTTGCCGTGTGCCTTGTTGTAGCACACGGCTAAGGCCCCCTTTGCCGTGTGCTGCACAGCCAAGCACACGGCAAAGGTAATTTTTTTTGTTTATTCCTTTTTTTAAAAAATGTGTTCGTAATATAATTTTATGATTTGCCTTTCTAAAAAACTGTGAAAATAGTTTCTCAAAGACAACCTCGAACATATTCAATGAAACGATAAAAAAAACCTATTATTCCATGTACATAACTAGAAATTGTTTAGTTGAAAAATAAAAAAAAATGTCACACGTGTACGAAAATTTGAGCAAATTTGGTATGTCATACTAATGTGAGTTGTTGTTGCATATAAAAAAGACTTGAAGTGAAAACCGAATTTGACTACACTTACACCTCACAGTATCAACAACTCAACATCAACTCTCTGAAACTTCTTTGGAGATTCTTCGATTTGCAAACGAGGTCTGTGATAACGTGTGCGAAACACGTTCTATTTTTTACCACAGCCTATACACATGAAATCATGATGTCAGGGCAAATCTTATGATTTTCAGACATGGATTATTTTTTTAGAATTTAAATACGATTGGGCCACACGTATCTGATCAGGTTTCATGAACAAGTCGCTAGTTATTTCATTCAAGTTTCTGGAAACGGCCTAATATTAGACTCAATAACATGATTATTTTTGAAACCATTATATTCAATTATTCGACACACTTGCAGTTCAAAAGTTAATTTTTGCCGATAAATACATGGAATCAAATAAATTGACTAAATATAGCAAAAATAACGAGAAATGTACCAAATCTTAACATGAAATACAGAGTACCGTATCTTGACACCACAAAAATTTGGAAAGGAATAGGACGAAAAAAAATTATACTTTGCCGTGTGCCGGCCCTTTACCGTGCGCCGGAAGACAGGACACACGGCAAAGGGCCGCGGCCGTGACTTAACTGTTACCTTTGCCGTGTGCCTAACGGGTGGCACACGGCAAAGAGTGCTCTTTGCCGTGTGCTAGCCTTTGCCGTGTGCCCAGGGTGCAGGCACACGGCAAAGAGTGTCCTTTGCCGTGTGTTTATCCTTTGCCGTGCGTCCTGGGCCGGGGCCCACGGCAAAGGGGAGAGACGCCGTGTGCTGGGCCATTGCCGTGTGCCACGTGGCGGGCACACGGCAAAGAGTGTCCTTTGCCGTGGGCCCGCGTGCCGGCACACGGCAAAGGGCCGTGCACACGGCAATGGCCCGTTTTCTGGTAGTGGGTAAATCCACGACGGCTGAACGAACGCAATATGATGAACACACGGGGGACTTTAATTTTCGCGCAACATGATCCATGGATCGATCATGGAGTGGTCAGTTCAGTTGGCTAACCATCTTGCTGAAGACGTTGTAGGATTGGAGAATGAAGCTGAGGGCGAGAGCGAGGGCGGGGAGGCAGGCGTTGATGAGTGCCCACAGGCTGACAAGAGAGACGGCGCCCGGCAGCGGAGGAGCGGGGTGGCGCGCCTGCTTCTTCTTATTCTCCTTCTCCTCCACGGACATGAGCAGCGTATGAGCTGGCTGCATGTCCATCTTCTGGGCCATGGATGGATCCAAGTTAAACTAGGAGATCAATCAACAACAGTAATGAATTGTTAGTCCTTTTCTGCCCTGAAAAAGAAACGATTCAGTTTCAGAAACAGTAAGGAAACAAAATCTTAGAAGTGCTGAAACTAAGCTTCCGCTTTAACAAATAAATCCTGAAATTAGCGAGCTTTAAATTTCTGCAGTCTTGTATAGTATGTTCCAAAGTCTAATCGAAATGGAGTGGATTGGAGCAGAAATGGCAGAAACAAAAATTAGCACACGCGCCTAGTAGTGACTGAAATAACCCACCGGCCGGGAAGAAGAACAGGGAGAAGAGAGTAGGACTCGCCGGCGTTGGATTGGGCCTCGGTGCCCTTCTTCTGCAGGTCAAGTCAGGTCAGGTCGGGTCGGGTCGTGCTGCTGCGCGTGGACGACAGAGCACAGAGAGAGATCTCAGAACTCGCTCATATGTGGTCTCATGGAGTTGTTTAATTTGTAGCCGAGCAACGCGCAGCCGCAGCGATGCGAGAGAGAGAGAGAGAGCGACGCAGGAGCAAAGCGAGCCGCGTGGGCCCCAACACCCTCGACGTACGTGTCGGACAGCGCGCGGCTGTGCATGCTCACTGTAGCAGTGATTCCCTGTGGCCTGCCGCCTGTGCTGACTGCTGAGCAGCAGTGCTCATCATTCGATTTAGTTGCGGCCGTGTCTAGTTAACTCCCGAAATATTTTCGTTCATCGCATCAAAGGAGAATTTTTAATGCATTAAGTATTAAATGTAAACGAAAAAGGATAGCCTGTAAATCGCGAGACGAATCTAATTAGTCTACTTAATCCATGATTTGCAACAATAGTGCTACAGTAATCATCTGCTAATTATGGATTAATTACCCTCTAATTACCCTCGTTAGATTCGTCTCGAGATTTCCAACCTATCCATATAACTTTCCACCTTTTTCGTCTATATTTACTACTTCTAAATTGATAAAATCAAAACCCGAAATCTTTTCACGAAATGTTTTCGCGAACTAAACACGGGCAAAATGAAATCTTTTCACCCATCACATCAAACGAGAATCTTAGGTGCATGAATTATTAAATGTAGACAAAAAGTTGAAAAGTTATATGAATGAATAGGTTGTAAATCGCGAGCTGAATCTAATGAGCCTACTTAATCTATGATTTGCAATAGTAATGCTACGGTAACCATCCACTAATTATGGATTAATTATCCTCTAATTACCATCGTTAGATTCGTCTCGAGATTTCGAACCTATCCATATAACTTTTCAGCTTTTTCGTCTACATTTACTACTCCTAAATCGGTAAAATCAAAACCCGAAATTTTTTTACCGAAAACATTTCGGGAACTAAACACACCGAGCCGGTTGCCCATGCGTGTGATTCTTGGATCTTGGCCATGTCAACAATTCCACCGGTTGCCCCATGGCATGCAAACAACACCTCTCTATCGGAAATATGGGTAGAAAAGAAATGCATGGTCAATTTTTTTTCTTTTTATTTCTTTTTCCGAGCAATATAATTAATTAATCTCAGTATAAAATTAATCAACAAAGTTTCCGTCTTGAAGTCTCAAACTCTCAATCAAATTGTATTATTAGCCAAAGCGAAAGATCAATCGTCAGTTTTATAATGGCACTGGTCACATTGCATCTCCTCTATATGGTTAGCCTTTCCCAAACACCCACCATTCCTGACTAGATGCATGGTTGATCCAACATAAGTGTAAAAAAATATGTTCGTTCAAAAAACGTAAGTGTAAAAAGAATCGCCAAGAAGCTTCGTGGAAAGCACCATAGGAGCCTATTTCGGCAAAACATACACCTTGTGATGGCCCTTGTTTTCCCTACCCTAGCATACCATGTTAGTGCTTGCATATATTGTCGCCAGCTACTCTCTTTTTTTGGCTTTCGACAGCTAGTCACTGGCTCACTGCTCCCATTTCTACTTTGCATATTGACAACAGCAGCTCTAGTTGCATTGATTGCTGACCGAGTATATGCAAAAGGACTACATACACTAGCTAATTATTCTTTGTTGAGATGGGGTTTGCTCATGTACTCCCAAATCACTGTGGACCGTCGATCTGATGACGTATTACCTCCTAAGAGGTAATACATTTAATATTTAATATATATTTATTTCAATCCGAAAATAGAATTTTTTTTTTCTTTTGACGCCAACGTTTCCTGATTTCTAACGTGTCATTCATTTTTTTTTGACGGCAACATCTCTCACGTAACACAGAAACGTGTGAGTGCATTTATTTTTTTAGGCCAACCATTCCTGATCTCTAATGTTATAGAAACGTGTCGTATATTTTTTTAGACGCCAACATCTCTCACGTAATTATAGAAACGTGTCACTGTTTTTCTTTTCACCCCAACCTCCCTCTCGGACATGTTTCCTCCGAGTATTTGCTAGCGTGACATTGGTAAGCTTTACCCTAACATGACATGTGTGAGTTGTAACGGGATGGACGTGGATGGGAAACTTGATCGGCCTGCGACATAAGTTGTTATACGTGCCATTGCCGAATCCATCTCCCGAGAATACATGAATAAGCCAGGCGTGGACCAAGAATCTCGGAGGCCGTTTGCTTCTCCGGGTACTTTTTATTTTGTTATTATTTTTAATTAAATTACCACTCTAAAATTCAATGGTTCGGATTTGTTTGGAACTCTTACCTCTTGAGAGGTAAATGGAGTATTTAAGCAAAGCCCGATGCATATGCAAAATGTGCAGGGTGATTAATTAACCACTAAGTTCAAGAACTTGCTCGAATTAATAAGCTACTAGTAGACTAGTAGCGCACATGTTTAAGTTGTAGCTCTATATTATCATTCTGAGACTACACGGCGTGTGCGTCAAAGGATGCCAGCGTACAATGCTCAGAACCAGAAATGACATGAAACGTTGCATATAAACTGCATTATTAATTTCACAAATTAACATTATTATATCATAGCTGGAGATAAGTATACGACCTGACGGTGACATGGGCGTCACCGTCAGGTCGTCTCTCACCGTGTACGTCACGACGCCCTGAACGAGCCCTTCCGCCGCCTGCTGCTCGGAGCTTGGCGAGAAGTACTTGAGCGCCGTCTTCATCTGGTTGCGGCAGTTGGGACAGCTCGTGCCGCTCGCGTCCGTCACGTAGTTGGCGTAGCAGCAGCTGCACTTGAAGCAGCTCTTTGCCTTCCCGGACGGCGGCGCCGCCGGCAGCAGGCGGAGGAGGGAGCTGTTGGAGCTTGCCGCCGGCGAGAGCACGGTGGGGCAGAGGAGCGTGTCCTTGGCGGCGCCGGACAGGACGTAGGTGGAGTCGAGCTTGTCGATGCTGGCGTAGAGGTTGTCGATTGACGGCTGTGGCGACAGGGAGGGCGAGCAGGGAGAAGAGGAAGTCGACTACGTCCTTGCCGGCCTCCGCGAACAGCACCCGCTGCGCCTTCCTGTCGATCAGGAGCTTCATGGTGAGGGTCGCCATGCCTGGAGCTCTCTAGATTGCTCTGCTCAAACTTCTCCGCGTGTCGAGCTGCTGGGGATGAGAAGGTAAAGTAAAGAAGAGATTACAATTCAGCGAGAAAAGAAACATACGGCACACAATTTAAAAACAAATCAGCATTACCGAACAAATAATGTTGGAGTTCATTTGACTCCATTTACTTCACTGATTAGACACTACTGAATATCTTTTCGGTAAATCTAAACATCAACTCCATCCCCTGTTTATCTGTTGCACGCGCGCCATCCAGTCGATCGTGAATAGGCCTTGGGTTCGTGATTTGGAATTGGGATACATGGTATTTCAATTTTTGTTTATTTGCTTTCAGTTGGATCTGTTGATCACGGAGATCTTACATATGTTCAAATATAGTTGGGAGTTGGGACACCGGATCACAACTGGTCCATTTTTTTCTTTAATTTGGTGCACATTGTAATGTACCAAATTCATGGTCAGCATGAACTACTACTGAAAGGAAGGGAGTGCAATTCATACATGCAGAGGGAAAACAATTAGCTAGTAAAGCAGCTCTCACCAAATTTCAGATTCAATAATAGGTAATCGGCAAAAGAAGATACATGCATCATTTAAAGGATCAATATATGCAAGACTACTTATTAGGTCAAATAAAGTTTTAACTTGTTTACACCAACAACTAGCTAGTGTTAGGAAGAGGACAAACTTTGTGACTGATAGATGGACCCGCAATGCCATGTAAGAAGCTTGGTGGAAACCACCATAGGAGCCTATTTCGGCAAAACATACACCTTTGTCACACAGGTCCCTTCACTATCCTTTCATACCATGGGCTACTCTCCTTTCTCTTTTAGCTTTTGAAAGCTAGTCATCACTGTCCAATGTCTACGTACTACTTCCCTTTCATTACACGCATCATAATTGGCCAGAGCGTTGCATGAGTGACAACAGCTGCTAGGTGCATTGGTTGCTGACCGAGTGATTGTCAATTAAGGCAAAGATATGTAGTACTGATATGTAGCATATTCAAAAGGAAGTCTGAAATTCAATATAATTCATCTTGAAATCGATCAGCTTCCACTGCATTTCTCGAACATTATATCAAAGGTTGAGATAAGTATGACTGGTAGATGGTCATACATAGAAAACATGTACTTATCACATCATCATATCAGGATCTCATGAGCTAATTATTTACACAAATTAAAGGGAACTCAGATCGATGGTCACACAATAGATACTTATCTCATCATCATATCAGGACCTCATGAGCTAATCCATGGACATACATGGAGCTCCGATCCCATCTGAGATCCGACATCCATGAACTACGAGTTCGATGGCTTGCCCCTACTCCAGATCAACTGGCAGGAGGAGGGCCAGGAAGCTGAGGAGGTCACCGACCGCGAACGTGAGGATGGCGATAGAGCAGGGGATCATGAAGGAGAGGTTCCATGGGTCGGCGGCGAGGACGACGCGAACGGCGCTGGTGTACATCAGGTGGCTGACGATGGCGGCGGCGAGCGCGGCGTAGGCGAGGGCCCGGCGGACGAGCCACATCCACCGGCGGCGGCACGGGAGGAGCCACAGCGCCAGCGCCGCCGCGGCCGCCTGGGGTGCGGCGCACCACATCATGCCGTTCGCGAGGGCGTCGACCTTGGCGGCGTCCGCGTCCGTCAGCGGGATGCACTGCACAATTATCCAGCGGGAATGGTTCAGAAAAATTAGCTTATGAACCCTGAATCCCTGATCGATCGACCGGAATACCCAGCTAGTATCAACTATCAACAAGACTAGAAGAGATCCAGGGGGTACGGTGTAGGCGGAGTTACCGGGTCGCAGGGGGAGGGGGTGGTGTCGAAGAGGCGGTTGATGGTGTAAACGAGCGTGTAGAGGAACGAGGTGGAGAGCACCCACACGCTGACGAACTTGACGGCCGGGAACGGGCCAGCGGCCTCCTCCTTCTTGGCGAGGGGCACAGGCGGCAGATGAGGCATCTTGTTCTTGTCAGCCATGGATCCAAGCTTCAAGCTAGCTACTAGCAAGAAATCAACAACAATTCGGGGCTAATTAGTTCTGTCAGAAAAAAAAGAAACGATGGATTCATCTAAATTTCTGCCGCAGTCTTGCGAGCAGCAGCAGTAGCACCAAAAGGAACAGGTTTCAAGGAGAAAAAGAACACAATTTCTAGCTTCAAACTTTGGTCGAAATGCAGTAGAATCAATTGGATGACGCACGAAATTAGTCAGATGGCTGGCCGGGAACGGGAGGAATAGACTCACCGGGCGTGCTTCTACTGAAGCCTGAAGGGGATGGAAGCAGAGGCTTCAGGCTCGAGCAATTGCAGTCTTCCAGTTCCAGAGAGCACCACCACCAAGACGGCAAGACCTCGCTCATGGAGCTGATTAAGTAGCCGAGCCAGGGCGACGGAGTGAGAAGCAACGCGATGCCGCGTGGGTCCCAACACACGCAACGTGTCGTGCATCGCGTGGGCGAGCCTGAGCAGAGCAAGTATACTGTGGCCTCTGCACAGTAAATTCCCTTTGTCGTCCGGACAGTAGAGAGCGCGTAGCAGTAAATGTAACTGCTGATCTTGTGACAGTAGTAAAAATAAAAATAAAACAGCAGGCCATCCTTGAGCCCGTCGAATGCACACTGATGACCACTGGTGGTTGGTCCAACATTTTGGTCAGTTATCTATTAATAAACTGGAACGGCATTCACTGAATCACCTTCTTTCTACGTACTCCTACTGATCACGGTTTGGGTACTAATGATCTGCCAAACTACGAAGAGATATGTTAATAAAGAAGAAGAGATTGCATGTGCAAAGTGCACGCAGCTACGTACGTGCATCGGTGCATGCTCCGATTGCGAAGAGTTGGTGAGTTGGTGACTTGGTGAGGGAGATGGGTTCAGAGCTGCCTTTAGAATTCTAAATGGGCTGGGCACGATAGGCGGCCTGAGGCACTGCACGGCCCTAGCCTGGCTCGAGACCCGATCGATAGTGCCTTAGGTTGGCCTGGCCCGATGGCTTGTTAGCGCCTAGGCCGCCATCCGAGGCCATGCATAGTGCCGGCCCGAAGCATGGCACAAAAATGGGTCGCCCGATGGCTGCCCGCAAACATGTTCACCATCACATATAAATACCTATAAACTCTAATTTTCCTATCCTCATTCCCTCCCTAACCGTCTAGCCTCCTGCCACCCCCTTCCCTTCGCTCGCTCCTCCTCCCAACCCGATCTCGCTCAACCCTCCTCGCTTCTTCTTCAGCACCAGCGCGCCGCCTCCGCCATGGGGCCTCCGCCGAGCGCTGCTCCGGCCCCTTTCCTCCCCCAACCACCACTTCTTTGTGCTGCAGATCGCCATCGGCTAGACGCCTTTATCTGCGACGAGCTGTCAGAATAGTGGGTGTATCATCAGTTCAGGGGGTCGACGTGTGCATTTTGTTGTATAGTGTCTCATTGGTTGAATGCTCTAGATCCTATTTGTGTGTCCGCCTCGTTGTTTTGTTAAGTCCGATCCGAATGGTGGCGACATTGGGATGGTTGCCGAGTTCATTTGCGACAAAATAAATATGCCAACTTCCTCTTAGGTCTGCTTGACCGACGAGATTTATTTAACAGACAATATCATTACATATCTTTAACTTGTCAGTTGCATGGTCAAACTGAGTGGCACATCCCGAACATCAAAAGGTCATTGGATTCTGTACTGGAGCTAAGCATCACCAGTCGAGTTTTCACGCCAAGTATGTAAAATTGGCCAAAATAGTTTCCATTTTCAAGTCTCAATCAAATTATATATATATTAGCCGAACCAAGGTCAATCCCATTTACAATATGGCAGTTGTGTGCACTGGCCAATGCCCATATTCCATCTCCTGCGTATGGTTAGCTTTTCCCGAACACCCACACACCATTCCTGACCATACGGTTGATCCAACATAACTTTAAAATAAATTGTCACAAAAGCACGAAGTTTCGTGGAAAGCACCATAGGAACCTGTTTCGGCAAAACATACATCTTGTGATGGGCCTTGTTTTTCCCTACCCTAGTATACCATGTTAGTGCACTGGCTCTCTTTTTGGCTTTTGACAGCTACTCACTGGCTCACTGCTCCCATTTCTACTTTCACTCACGTATGCATCATCATTGATCAGAACGTTGCATGACAACAGCAGCTAGTTGTGTTGATTGCTGACGGAGTATGCAAAAGGACTACACCAGCTAGTTTCTTGGTTCAGATAAATGTGCAGGGTGCTTAACCATTAGGTGCAACAACTTGGTGGAATTAATAAACTACTAGTCGTGCACATATTGAATTTATACTGCTGCATTATCTGAGACTAGCTAGATGGTGTGTGAATGCTCAGAAACAGAAAAAACATGAACATTGCATATAAACTGCAGTATTAATTTCACAAAACACTATATCATAGCTGGAGATAAGAGCATATGATATGTCAGATAGAGAAAAGGTCGCTTTCACATAAAAAAAACTACTACATAGGTTGTTTCCATAGTCAATGTCACCTCTCTTAGATCGAAACAGTCAAAGCCTTGTTGCCGACGAAGATGTCGGTAAAGGCCCCTGTCTTGGACTGCAGCAACACCTTCAGAATCCCATGCCTTCAAAAATCAGTAGTGACTAGTGATAAATATTTCGAATTGGAGGTAACGTAGTAGAGTGTTACTACTGCATGTAGTTCGAATGCTCCAATCAACACCTGAAATATGTACAAGTTCAGCTATTAAGATCCTAGCCCCTCCAAACAAGGCTGTTGCTGCTGGCAAATTCATGGTCAGCATGAACTACGCTACTGATAGGAAGGGAGCGCAATCCATACATTCATCATTAGAAGTACCAATAATGCAAGAGTACTTTAGGTCAAATATAAGTTTGCTTACACCAACAACTACAGATACGTCCTGTCAGTATCACACGGGTCCATCGTCGTCAAGAAGAGTACAAACTTTGGGACTGATGGCCGGAAGAACCATAGAAATAAATAGAAACCTGTTTCGGCGAAACATACACCTTTCCCTATCCTATCCTTTCATACCATGGTAGCTACTCTGTTTTCTCTTCTGAGGTAGCTTTTAAAAGCTAGTAACTGCTCCAATTTCCATGTACTACTTCCCTTTCATCTACAGTACACGCATCACAATTAACCAGAGCGTTGCATGAGTGACAACTGACAACAGCTGCTTGGTGCATTGGTTGCTGACCGAGTGATTGTCAAGGCCAAGATATACAGTAGTAATGTAGCATATGCAAAAGGTCTGACATTCAATATAATTCATCCTGAGATCGATCAGCTTCCACTGCATTTCTCAAACAATACATCGAAGCTGGAGAAAACTAGATAAAGTATGACTGATATAGATACAGATGATCATACATAGAAAAAAATGTCGCATTGACCTAAAAATCCTACTCCATATAGCTTGTTCAATATTACTACTACAGCTCACATCAGAATCCATTCCACACATGCTAATTATTCACACAAATTAAAGGGGACTCAGATCGATGGTCACACACACTCACACCATACATAACACACTACACAGGTACTTATCGCATTATATCAGGACCTCATGAGCTGATCCATGGACATTGAGCTCCCATCTGGGATCTAACATCCATGAACTATGCGTACGAATACGATAGCTGCTTGCCCCTAGCTACTCCACATCACCATGCAGGAGGAGGGCCAGGAAGCCGAGGAGGTCACCGACCGCGAACATGGAAATGGCTACATAGCAGGGGATCGTGAAGGAGAGGTTCCCTGGGTCGGCGGCGAGGACGACGCGAACGGCGCTGGTGTACATCAGGTGGCTGACGATGCCGGCAGCGAGCGCGACGTAGGCGAGGGCCCGGCGGATGATCCACATCCACCGGCGGCGGCGCAACGGAAGCAGCAGCGCCAGCGCCGCCGCGGCCGCCTGTGGCGCGGCGTACCACGCCATGCCGTTCCAGAGGGCGTCCACCTTGGCGGCCTCCACGTCCGTCAGCACGAGACACTGCACATTTATCAAGCACGAAGGGGCGCAGGCAGCAAAATTAGCTTACGCGAACCATGACATGATCGTTCTACCGGAATATATCCAATCCAGGGGGTGTAGGTGTAGGTGGAATTACCGGGTCGCACGGGGTGGTGTCGACGATGCGATTGACCGTGTGGAAAAGCGCGTAGGCGAACGAGGTGAAGATCGCCCACACGCTGACGAACTGGACGGCCGGGAACGGACCAGCGGCCTCCTCCTTCTTGGCGAGGGACACAGGCGGCAGATGGGGCATCTTGTCGGCCATGGATCCAAGCTCCAAGCTAGCTAGAAACCAACAATTCGGGGCAAATTAGCTCTCTCACCAAAGAAACAATAGATGATTCATCTCGATTTCTATCGCGGTCTTGCGAGCAGCAGCAAGTAGCACAAAGAAGAGAGCAGATCTCAGAGAGAAAAAGAACACACAATTGCTAGTTCCAAACTTCGATTGAAATGCAGTAGATTCGATTGGATGGCGCACGAAATTAATCAGATGGCTATCCGGCCGGGAACGGGAGGGGCGGACTCACCGGGCGCGCTTCTACTGAAGGGGGTGGAGCTGGGGGCTTGATCTTGACCGCCGCTTGAGCAATTCCAGAGCACCAAAAGATGGCAAGACCTCGCTATGGTGCTGATTATGTAGCCGAGCGGCGCAGCGAGAAGCAAAGCGATGCCGCGTGGGGCCCAGCATCCGAGACGTGTCGCGCATCGCGTGGGCGAGCCTGTGCATGTGGCCTGCACTGCACAGTAAACTCCCTTTTGTCGTCCGGCCAGTAGAGAGCGAGTAGCAGTAAATGTAACTGATGATCTCGTGGCAGCAGTAAAAGAAATAGCCAATGTAACTGATGTGCCATCTTTGAGCCCGTCACATACACACTGATGAGTGAGGACCAATGGTGGTTGATCCAACATTTTTGGTCAGGTAACTATTAGAGCTTAGCTATTGAAACACCTGAACCTTTTTTTTTATGTATTACATGTGGCAGATGAACGTTTGGCTACTAATGATCTGCCAAACGATAAAGAGATATATCTTTGCATTGTCCGAGGGAATAGTAGTTCTTTTCATTGCACATGACAGCAACAGAAAATTTATAAGACAACGAATCTGATCAAAATTATGCACTCTTTCTGTTTAGGAGTAGTCTACGTTAACTACTCCTAAATAGTATTTTTTCACTTCACAAAAATTTTGCAAACTGGATCTAAACACACAACTGACAGAGAAGACATTGAAATTGAATAATTGAAAATTTCCGAACTGCACCCGTATACTCTGACCAAGGAATGGAACAACATATAGATCTTATGTCCCCTCACAGTTTCTGCATCGAGGCAAAGGCCAATCGATACCTTTCCTTTCTCACATCTACAGTTTTCTAAAGGCTGAAACCCAATCAAAGTCCTATACTGTTGCACCAAAATTTCTATCAGACATTGAAGTTTTGGGAGAGAAAGGCACTAGGTAAATATCGAAAGAAATACACTGATCACCATGTGTAGCATTCTAATTCTGCACTCAAAACGATCACATGAATAATTCAGGCAATGCCATAAGACAAGAAACTTTGCACCTGATATAACTACTAAACCGATAAGATGAGCAATAAGCCAATAATCCACATTAACAAATACAGCCATGCATGCATCCACAAAGTATCAATCTGCTATCACTCACAGGATAACGGAAACAAGAGAAATCATTTGCATGATTATTGTAGTTTCAGTCTTTCAGCCGAAACCACAGGATAATAGACTTTCAGCACAGGGCAAGATCTCAAGAACAGAACATGATAGGAAGATGTTCTCTCAAACAAACTAATCAATTGAAACCAACCAAAGGATAACAAAAACTGACGGAACCATCTTCTGTTCGATCCTAGTTTCAGACTTTCAGCCGAAATCACACGATAACAGTTTTTTAGCCACGGCAAGACCATGCAAGATTGCAAGAAGACAGGAAGCACTGCCAACATTAGCGCAGCTTCGGGTGCATCAGAACATACGAAAGATACATACGACAGTGATCGACCGACCTTGATCCTTCTGATATTGAGAAAGCACCGATCAGCTTTTGAACACAACTAAGGTAAAACACATGACAGGAAACAGAAAATATATAAGACAACGAATCCGGTCAAAATTAAGCACTCTTTCTGTTCAGGCATCCAATCTAGACTGGAGAAGCATGCACCGACGTGCGCAAAACTGAAAACTAGTGTAGAAGAAACGAAGTAATGCTGAGGGCGAATTTTTGGGCGTAACATTGCAACCTAAGTACCCACGACTGAAGAACCCAAAGAATGCCAGCAGTAAGTGAAGAGATCATTGCAGCAGCTTAATGCATCAGAAAATAGAGGCCTAATTCACCCATGTACCCACGCACGCACAGAGCTTCAAGCACTGCCTGATGAGCCGAGGAAGACATCGGTGAGGACGGTCTTGGACTGCAGCGACGCCTTGAGAATCGCCAAGCCCTGTCAGCAGAATTAATGGTCAGTGTCTCACAATCGACAGAAATTGGAGAGAGGAGAATTAGAAACGCAGGAAAACGAACAGATTGATCGACTGGTGCTGTGGCTGCACGAGATCCATCATCCACCGATTCCTCACCTCGCGGTAGCCGAGCAGGCACGGTCATCTCCTGGAGCGCGGCGAGGTCGGTGACGGCGAAGGCGTTGAGCAGGGTGATGCTGGAGATGGCGGACATGGGCGTGACGGTGAGGTCGTCCAGCACCGTGTACGTCACCACCCCCTGCACGAACCCTCCGGCGAAGGCGTCCCGCGGAGCCCTCTGGCCGGAACCGCCGCCCGGTCCGGTCGTCGACGGCGAGACGTACTTGAGCGGCGCCGTCATCGGGCGGTGGCAGCTGGGGCAAGTCGCGCCATCCGCGTCCGTGACGTAGCTCGAGCAGGCGGCGCTGTAGTAGCTGTAGATGTTTCCGCACTTGAAGAAGGCCTTCGACCGCCCGCCGTACGCCGGCGGCGGCGGGAGGGGGAGGAGCAGGGAGCTGCTGGAGGTGGCGGCGGGCGAGGCCGCGAGCGCGGGGCGGAGGAGGTCGCCGTTGACGGCGCTGTGCAGGAGGTAGGAGTCGTCGAGCCGCTCGACGCTGGCGTAGAGGGTGCCGACGCTGCCGAGCAGCGCGGCGGCCGTGGCGAGCGGGAGGGCGAGGAGGGAGAAGAGGAAGTCGACGCGCCGGGACTTGGTAGCAGATGGGGATTGTGGAAGGGAGAAAGCAGATGCCGTACGAACTGTTTGGACGGACGCGGCCGCGCGAGCAAGAAAGGCTTGTTGGTCTCGGGCCGTTTCGGCGTGCCGGCCAGCGAGGGGGCAGAAGAGCAGAGCAACAGATCAGGATGATCCTGTGGGGGTGGGGACGCCCCTTCCCAGCTGTCCACAGGCGAGCGCAGGCGTGAATGACTACGAGTTCGTCCACGTACGGTGAGTGAGCACTTGGAACATGGCCCACAAGCAAGTCTGCCGTTTCGCTTCGTGTTTTAGACCATTCCCACCGTCCTACTACGTAGTACGGAGTAACTGCTAAAGAAAAAGAAAAAAAAAAACACCGTCCGAAGGCCAAAAGTGACAAACCTTTTGTTTGCAGTGACAGTGAGAGATTGCAGCAAATGGCTTTGCGAAATCTCCGAGGACGTTGGTTGGTACAGTAAAAGAATTATTGTTAACTAGTGTAGTGTAGAGCTTAACAGAAGACCTCCATTTTTTTTTCTTGTCACGCTGTTCTCTAGTCTCTACCAGTGGTAGTTCACGCTGAGCCCATTTTCATTTGGCTTCACCCAAAAAGCTGTGGTGCCGTTAAGTTTAATTCAGAAGCGTCAAAATTCCTCCTGATTTCGTCGTTTTCAGTCAACAGTCTAGCGATCTACAAAATTCAATTTGCTGCAACATGCATCACTCGAACATGAACCTTCGGTTTGAGCTCAAATTTCGGACATATTTCAACACAAAAAGAGACGAGACGACCATGATACCAAGAGCTAGGTACCAGATCATATGAACAGGAGCGGACTGTGTATATCGTAGCAAGATGAAGCATCATAAAAAGAAAGCAACCTAATTTAAGCTAGTACTGGACCCAACATCGACGAACGATGACAGCTACAGACCTAAGTTGCCCTTCACTTCAAGCACGACGAGCCTTCTTCTTGTTCCCGAGGAAGACATCGGTGAGCACCGTCTTGGACTCCAGGGATGCCTTGAGAATCGCCAGACCCTGCAGCAAATCCGTCGTCCATATATGTCGAACATTGATGCACAACAATACAGTACGTTAAACATGCAGAATAATACTACTTGACAGCAGACGATTGAAAGGCCCATCATATCAGCAGTGATCGACCGACCTCGTCGTAGCCCAGCTGCACCGTCTTCTCCTGGAGATCGCCGATGTCCTTCACGGCGAAGGTGTTGAGCAGGGTGATGCTGGAGATGGCCGACATGGGCGTCACCGTCAGGTTGTCCAGCACCGTGTACGTCACGATGCCCTGCACGAACCCTTTCGCCGCTCCCCCGGCGGCAGAGGCGGCCTTCTGCGCCGCCGCCTTCTGATCGGAGCTCGGCGCGACGTACTTGAGCGCCGTCGTCATCTGGTTGCGGCAGTTCGGACAGCTCGTGCCGCTCGCGTCCGTCACGTAGGTGGAGCAGCTGCCAACGCCACTGTAACTGATGTACCCGCTGCTGTAGTTGTTGCTGCATTTGAAGTAGCTCTTTGGCTGCCCAGACGACGGCGCCGGCGGCGCCGCCGGCAGCCGGAGGAGCGAGCTGTTGGAGCTGCTCGCCGCCGGCGAGAGAACGGTGGGCCGGAGGAGCGCGTCCTTGGTGTCGCCGGGCTGGACGACGTAGGTGGAGTCGAGCTTGTCGATGCTGGCGTAGAGGTTGCCGACGGAGCCGACCACAGCCTCCGTGCCGACCAGCTTGACGGCGGTGGCGACGGGCAGGGCGACGAGGGAGAAGAGGAAGTCGACCACGTCCTTGCCGGCCTCGGCGAACAGCACCCGCTTGGACTTGTGGTCGATGAGGAGCTTCATGCTCAGCGCCGCGGTGGTGGTGGTTGCCATCTCTCTCGACTCGATGATCTTGTGCGGTACTAGGATCGATCGTCGGACTAGCCGCAGGGATATATATACTATATATAAAGAGCCTTGATGACAACAACTTGAATGTTTTCCACGATTGAATGTTCGTGGAATCGTGGGCACGATCTCCCGCTCCTCACGCCCACGCCCCCGGGGAGCCAATAACTAGGCCTCACACTTCACCGTGGATGGGACCGTACGTGGGGGAGAGGAAATGGTACGGTCGGTGTTATTACTACGTGAGAGGAAACGGTGCTATTAATAGTAGATATTAAACCGTTTAAAGGAATATTAACAGGTAATAAGATAAAATAAAGCAACGTGGTTTTTGGTTTAGGCAATAACCGAATGTCATCCTTTTGAGCCAGACTAACTAATCATGCAAACTACGAGTAACTACCAAGCACTATGCTAATCACCCAAATTGGTGAGCTTATTAGCCTGCTCACAGATACGGGACACGGTCATCATATACTCCCTCCGTATCGCCAACCGAAGTTGCATATTAGAGGTCGTTTCTCCCTGGGACCAAAAAATATATCGAATGGGCTTACCCCTACTGTGACGTTAAAATGCAAAAAAGTTATGAGTTGGGCACAATCAGAATCGAGCCTGAGAGAAGGAAGATCGGCGCCAACCATTTTAGCCGCTAGTTTTTCCAATCAGACAGCGAGAAGGAAGATCGGCGCCGACTGTAGTAGGTAATCTGCATTTTTGTTGCAAATAAATGGCGAACCGGTAGTATAGTTTACACTGAATGCAACTTTAATATATTGGTTTCACCCCCAAAAATGTGTTTTGGTAGGATTTACAAGGCTTGGTATATTTGAATCTTTGATGAATGATGGATGTTTAATTTTTCCCAAAATCAACCTAGACTCATCATTTGAAGTGTAGTAATTCACAAAAATTAAGTTGTTTCACGATGCAACATGCCATCATTCCTGACAGAAACCATCATTTTTTTAATCCAGATTTCAATTAAGTACATCATCCACCATAAAGATGACCGGGATTCTAAGCTACTGGACGTTTATTTTCAGTACACAACCCCAAGCGACTCGAACGCATCATGGCCGTGTTTAGATAGGATGTGAAAATTTTTTGAGGGTAATAAATGCACCTTTGACCAATAATTAGGGGTATTAATTAAATGCAGTTTACAAAACTATCTCCACAACCCTAGGTAAATTCTCGAGACGAATCTAATGAGGTCTTTGACCACACGATTAGAGGATGATTATTGTAGAGTTACTGTACCAAATCATAGATTAATTATGCTCATTAGATTCGTCGCGTAAAGTTGCACCCATCTGTGAAAAAGTTTTACAAATAAACTTCATTTAGTACTTCATGCATACAAGATTCTTTGCATTTAATGCCTTCGAAAATTTTTTCGGAGGGCATCTAAACACGGCCATATGCGTCACGCAAAAAGACCAGCTCCTTCAAACATTGTCCGGCGCCGGCAGTCTCCTGCCGCTTGTTTCCGAGGAAGACATCGGTGAGCACGGTCTTGGACTCCAGGGATGCCTTGAGAATCGCCAAACCCTGTCCTCCACGTTGAACGGTTGATGCACACAATATGTTAACTAAAAATACATAGAAGAATAATACTTGAGTGTGCGGCTTAAAGATTATTATTCAGCGGCTGACCTCGTCAATGCCGAGCTGCACGGTCTTCTCGTGGAGGTCGGTGAGGTCCCTCGCCCCGAAGGAGTTGAGCAGGGTGATGCCGGAGATGGCCGACATGGGCGTCACCATCAGGTCGTCCGTCACCGTGTACGTCACGATCCCCTGCACGAACCCTTTCGCCGCGGCTGCTGCCTGGCCGGAGCCGCTGCTGCCGGACCCCGACGGCGGGAGGTAATTCGCTGCCGTCGCCATGGCGTAGTTACAGCTCGGGCACGGCTTGCCGTACGTGGCCGCTACATAGCTGCGGCACCTGTACAGGGTGTTTGGCTGCTCCTGCCCAGACAATGGCGGCTCCGGCAGCCGGACGAGGGAGCTGCTGGCGATGGGGGGGCCGGAGGAGCGCGTCCTTGGCGGCGCCGGGCTGGACGTAGGTGGACTCGAGGTTGTCGACGCTGGCGTAGAGGTTGCCGACGGAGCCGACCATGGCGTCCTTGCCGACAAGCTTGATCGCAGTGGCGACGGGGAGGGCGACGAGGGAGAAGAGGAAGTCGACGACCTCCTTGCCGGCCTCGGCGAACAGCACGTCGCTGCGCCTTCCTGTCGATGAGGAGCTTCATGCTCAGCGCCACGGCGGTGGTTGCCATCTCACGACACTCTTTGTGCGGTAGTAGGATCGTCGTCGGAGTACTAGCAGCGTGCAGCCGCACGGATATACAAAGGGCTTTGACATCCACGATGGATCGGATCGAACAGGTGGCCTGGTGATGCTGCGACTTGGCCTCGTTCGTGGGCACGATCCCGCCCCACGCGCCCACGCCCCGGAGGGTCAATACGTGGATTATGGGATGAGAGGAAATGGTGTGATTAATTACTAATTAGTACTACGTGAGAGGAAATGGAAGTAATGTTGAAACGTATCAGACGCTTACCAGCAGCAGCATGCAGTATTGCAGCAGACACATGCATGCGTCTGTGTCTGCAACAAAGAGAACTATGGTTTCTGGGCTTGAGCCGTAGCTGGCTCAACATGTGCTTGGCCGTAAACGGGAGGAAGGAGCCCACAGCCATCTAGAATTTTCTTCTGAATTTATCCCATTTTATTTGTTCCCAAAATCCTAGTGGCCAGCTTTGCTTTTCCGGCTACTATCTCTCCTACTCCTACTACGGATACTAGCGTTTGAGCGAGTGACTAAAAAAAAGAGAGCAAAAATCCAGGTAAAGTAGTGTCATGGTCATGAAAAAGTGAAAGCCAGCAGCGTGCGGCTAGAAGCAAATATTTGCGCCCGCTGCACGCACAAGTTGTCAGTCTTGAGCCACTGACACACTGTTCAAGCATCAGTGCATCACCAACAAACTAATCAAATTCTAACCAAACCATTGACACTATATTAACCACACAGCCACAGAACTACATTAACCATTGGCAATTACGGCATCACACATGCAGTGGCAAACAGGCCAAGGATGTTTAAACAGCAGAGCCTCTACAGAGTTCAGCCATCACGCATTCAAGCAAAAGATGGTAGTACTACTACATACATTCCCAGCAAATCTCCTGCTGCAGAACATTGCAGGCAAAGGGACCCATGACAACTACAGTGCTACTAGTAAGGCGGATGGCAACAGCAGCTACGAGATTCACTTCAGTACAACCCGAAAGGCTGGAACAGGATCACAGCGTAGCAAAGCCGAACTGATGAAGCATCACAAAAGATCGACCAACCTACTTAACCCCCATGCCGTCCATTTCAGCCACACGCGCAGTGCCCTTCAAGCACGGCCGCGGGCGGGGGACTTCTTGTTGCCGGCGAGGAAGACGTCAGTGAGGACGGTCTTGGACTGCAGGGACGCTTTGAGAATCGCCAGACCCTGCAGCAAAAACAACATTGATGTATAGTCTTGAACATTGAAAAAAAAAAGATCGAGAAGAAATGAAAGATGCAGCAGCGACTGACGGACTGACCTCGTTGTAGCCGAGCTGCACGGTCTTCTCCTGGAGGTCAGCGAGGTCCCTCACCGCGAAGGTGTTGAGCAGGGTGATGCTGGAGATGGCCGACATTGGGGCGACGGTGAGGTCGTCCAGCACCGTGTACGTCACGATGCCCTGCACGAACCCCTTCGCTTCCCCGGCCTTGGCCACCGCCACCGTCTGGCCGGAGCCGTCGGACACCGCCGACGGGAGATAATGCGCCGCCGTCGTCATGGGGCATTGACAGGTCGGGCACGACCTCCCGTGCGCGTCCGTGATGTAGAAGCGGCAGTCGCCGCAGCTAGTGTTGGTGCACCTGTAAAAGGTGGTCTTCGGCTTCACGGACGACGGCTCCGGCAGGCGGAGGAGGGAGCTGTTGGCGGAGCTCGCCGCCGGCGAGACGACGGTGGGGGAGAGGAGTGCGTCCTTGGCGGCGCCGGCCTGGACATAGGTGGCGTCGAGCTTGTCGACGCTGGCATAGAGGTTGCCGACGCAGCCGACCATGGCGTCCTTCCCCACCAGCTTGACGGCGGTGGCGACGGGGAGGGCGAGGAGGGAGAAGAGGAAGTCGACCACCTCCTTGCTCGCCTCAGCGAACAGCACCCGCTGCGCCTTGCGGTCGATGAGGAGCTTCATGCTCAGCGCCGCCGCCGCGGCGGTCGTGGCTGCTGCCGTCTCGGAGAGCTTCAGAACTTGCAAAGCTTCTTGGTGTGGCTGTGGCAGGACAGGAACAGCAGAACTGGAGAAGCTCTGTTCTCTGTACTGGCTGGGGGCATTGGCACACCCGCACACCGGTATATAAAGAGAAGCGCCGTCCGGCGTTCATCCTTCACACGGGTGCTGGGTGCACTCGTGTGGCGCCTCCACTTCCTTCACACGTGCGTGACACAAGTGGAGTGTGGAGAGGGAGAAGAGACGGAAGCAGCTGGACACGACATGACCGTGGTCCGTGCCACCGTGGAACAGTGTGATCTGACAGCTTCTTGAAGCCGGTGATGAGTGGTCATGCGCATTGAGCAGGTTCAGGGGTAATGTGATGGTTGAGTGCTTCAGAATCCAAGCTGGTTCAGTGCTCCAAGTCCAGCTTGGTCAGGGGCATTGGCATCGCCCGTCCTTCACACATTCACACGTGCGCACTCGTGTGGCCGATCGAGCGCCACCACTGCAGCCCAGCGAGGCGAGTGGGGAGCGTGGCCTGATCTGAGCTTTGCGCAAGCAAATTTTTACTCCGTCCAGCTGCAGTGCGGCGCGCTTGTGATGGAACAATTCAGCTCAGATGCAATTAAGTTCCCACCCGAAATCTTTTCACCCATCACATCAAAGTAGAATCTTCGATGCATGAAGTCTTAAATGTAGACGAAAAAGGTGAAAAGTTATATGGATGGGCTGTAAATCGCGAGACGAATCTATTGAGCCTACTTAATCCATGATTTGCAATAGTAATGCTACAGTAACCATCCGCTGATTATGGATTAATTACCCTCTAATTACCATCGTTAGATTCGTCTCGAGATTTCCAACCTATACATATAACTTTCCACCTTTTTCGTCCACGTTTACTACTCCTAAATTGATAAAATCAATACTCGAAATCTTTTCACCAAAAACTTTTCATCAACTAAACACGGGCTAAGATCGATAAATGGTAATGTGACGTGTGACAACTCTCCGCTGGCAACAGATTGCAGAGGGCCTGCCACCCATCGGCCTACAAAGTTTCTGAACGAAATCTTTTTACCCATCACATCAAAGAAAATTTTAGATTCATTGAGTATTAAACGTAGACGAAAAAGGTGAAAGGTTATATGGATAGGCTGTAAATCGCGAGACGAATCTAATGAGCCTACTTAATCTATGATTTGCAACAGTAATACTACAGTACCCCATCCACTAATTATGGATAAATTACTCTCTAATTACCATCGTTAGATTCGTCTCAAGATTTCAACCTATCCATATAACTTTCCACATTTTTCGTCTACATTTACTACTCCTAAATTGGTAAAATCAAAACCTAAAATCTTTTCACCGAAAAGTTTTCATTAACTAAACCCGAAATCTTAGATGATCAGCATTGGCAAAGGCAGCTACTAGACAGCTAGTGAAAAGTTTTCATGGCCGTGTTTAGTTCCTTCTTTTTCATGAAAAGTTTTCCATTTTAAAAAGTCATGTTCATTTCTTCTTTTTTCACACGGCCTAATGCAAACCCCCACCTAAACACCTCCAAGCTGCTTTTGTGACTTGTTGAGTGCTCTCCGTTAAAAGGAGACGCAATAACAGTACCTCCATCCTTAAAAAAAATCAACTAGACAATATTCATGATACAAATAAGTATCATTAAATTAACTAGAGAATATATTTTTATACTAAATCTATTTAGAAATGTTGATAATGCTTTGCATAAATTTGATTAAATTTAAAATCGTTTGATTCCTTGAGAAGTGAGAGTTGCATTCTTTTTAGAACGGAGTAAACACTAATGCCCCTAATTGAATCAAACTGTCTAACATTTTCTTTAAAGAAAAGGTTTTGTTTCAGATTTATTTTTTGAATATATTTGTGGTTTTCATAAAAATGTATATTTTCCTCTCAATCAATCATTAAGAATTGATCATGTCCAAATTATGTCTGATGTGCTTTTTAGTGTGTGCTTGATGCCAACGGCATTCCGCAGCACGGAAGCCTTAACGTAGAAAACTGGTGTCTAAGAGTATTTTCAACGGAGTTGGTAAAATTAGATTGCTAAACTTTGTTTTAGGTATACAAGAGAGAAGATTTAGGTATTGTATGTGCTCGTCTTCGTCAGATTTGGTAAAACTGGACACATATAAAGCTGGCAGGGACTAATTTGTGAGTGAAAAACATTAATGAGGGCCTTTTTACAAAAGGTCACCTCCACATCAAAAGCCCCCTTCTCCTTCGTCACTTCCGCCGCCTAGCACGACTTTTCTACTCCTCCACCCGCGACAGTTTTTAGATATAGCAATATATCTCAAAAAATATGTTGGAGATGCTTCAAGAGCGGCGAGAAAATGAATGAAAATGGACGTGGAAAGTTGTGGCTGCTGCTTGCTATAGCGTGGAAACTGGAAACCAATAGCTAGAAAGTTTTACAGATGTGGCTCACCCAACTCGCGGCATGGCCAGTTTTGGGAGGGGTTCAAACATACCCTCTCTTTTTTACTCTAGATCCCACAATTGTGTCTATACTTTAGGGGCGCATATTCTTAGCAAATAAACAACATTTTTTGAAAATTATTTTTGCTACGCACATGTCTTTTTAATTAATCAAATTATTTTGGAAAACATTTTTACCAAACTTTTGATAAGACTTTTTATATTTAAACAAACTATTTTCAATAATTTTTTATAAAATATTTTTGAAAAGTGTATTTTTTGAAAACATATAAATCATTATGAGAAGATTATTTTAAAAGCACCGGCATGATGTATGTTCCCGAAAGAAGCACCAAACCTTGATAAGCTCATGCAAACATGCAAGACAGAATGCAACCTATGGAAATGCCGTATTCCATCTAGATTTGTAGATGTAGATGATACTTGGTGTATGTTCTTTTAGATGGCTTAAAGCCTTAAACTATTACTCTAACCCGTGCTCGTAATCCTCCTGACCAGATGGCTAACAGGGCCGCGTTTAGACGTTTCCCGAAAAAAAATTACAGTATGTCGGGCACACATTTGAAGTATTAAATATAGACTAATTACAAAACTAATTACAGATTCTGTCAGTAAATCGCAAGACGAACCTAATTAGTCTAATTAATCCATCATTAGCACATGTTTACTGTAGCAATTTATTGTCTAATCACGACCTAACTAGGCTCATTAGGTTCGTCTCGCGAAGTACACTCCATCGATATAATGGGTTATGTTTTTCGACTACATTTAATATGCCATGCATGTGAGGGAACGTACTCGAAAAAAATTTCGCGAAACATCTTGGCCCAGTTGTGCTCGGTGCCCGTCCATTACCGGATTCCCAGGATCATTGGTAAAATTTCAGGTCGGGACTCTCGTAGTCTCATCCCCCCTTGCCCGTAACAAAGATATTTATTTTAAAAGTTTTGTAAACAATATTTCTGCAGATCCTTTTAGGAAACATTGAAATTAAGTTAGCACGAGCAAATAAGTCAAAAAAACTTTTGCGAAAATGTTCCACAATATTTAACAAAATGGGAAAACATGCAAAGGGTAGAGGGGTGATATGGGAGACTTATTCATGATTTTTTTTTAAAAAAAATTGAAAGAGATCACAATTGAGATGTGCAAAATGGCCAGCATCATTCTCAACGTGGATGGACGTTTCATCTGTTTTTTTTTTTCATGCTGATAATTTAATAAGTAGCTTGTGATGAAGGGAAAAAGGTAAAAAAATGGTTAAAGTAGGTCTGGCAAAGCGTGTACAGTTTGTTATGAGACAACGTGGACGTGTCTGTCGGAGTCTCTCCAATAATTTTGTAACTAGAGTATGTAGTTTTGTGCTCACTTCTAGTAGAAACGATGCAACTGGTACCGTTTCGCACACAAGTTGTTCCGGGGCGGTCCACCTGCACTGCACATGATGATGTGCTGCAATTGAATTGACGGTGGATTCAAACAGTAGTAGAGCGAGTGAGCATACAGAATCAGATACGAACATGAATCTCTAGCTACGACTGGATCGTGCACCACTGCACTGAAACACGATCTCGAGTACTGAGATATGAGCGACACAAATCTGCACGGTGGCTACACATTACTACATTGAAAGCAGGCGAGCACAAACAATCAAGTTCACAGTCATACATATACATCCATCAGTACAAAGTAATTGAAGAGCACTACGTGTACATTACTACTAAAGAGACGCTACTAATAGTACTTGAGCAAATCCGTATATAGTTCGAGTACTCCGTGCACGGCACCACATCACAGCTTCAGCGTGGTAGCATATGCCTGGAGATCTGAAGCTCAGCCGCGGAGGAAAACGTCGGTGAGGACGGTCTTGGATTCGAATGAGGCCTTGAGAATCTTCAGAGCCTGCACACGTCACAACCAAACATGTGTCGGTATTAGCTTCACATAAACAGTAGCAAGAGCCGAGAGACGACACGCAGTATGTATGAGAAAAGAGGCCGGCGTCAGTGAGGACCTCCGTGTACCCGAGCTGCACGGTCCTCTCCTCCACGGCGCCGAGCTCCCTCACCGCCATGGCGTTGAACACGGAGATGCTGGAGATGGTCGACATGGGCGCGACGGCGAGGTCGTCCCTCACCATGTACGTCATGTTGCCCCGCACGAACCCACCGCCGGGAGCGCTCGGTGTCAGTATCATCCGGCCGGGGCCGAGCTGCACCTGCACGCCACCGCTCGAAGCCTCCGGCGGCCGGCCACCGCAGGACGGGCACCTGGTGGTGGGGCGCGCGCCAGCGGCGTCCGGGAGGAGGGGGCCGGCGGCGGCGGCCGCAGGCGGGGGAACGAGGGGGCGGAGGAGCGCGTCCATGTCGGCGCCGGGCTGCGCGAAGGAGCGCTCGAGGCTCTCCACGCTGCGGTAGAGCTCGCCGACGCTGCCGGCCATGGCGTCGGGGCCGAGCAGCATGGTTACCGTGCCGACGGGGAGCGCGAGGAGGGAGAAGAGGAAGTCGACGGCCTCCTTGCTCGCCTCCGCGAACAGCACGCGCTGGCCAATCGTGTCGACGAGCAGCTTCATCCTCAGCGTTGTGGGGCGGCGACCGCCATTGTTGGGTGGGCTTGCTTTTCTTGCTTGCCGGAATGGAGGGAGCAAAGCAGGTTGGCTCTCTGGCTCGCTCGTCCGTATAAAAGCGCGTCGCAAACATTGGCAAGCACGGATGGAATGGAACACAGAGCTGCGGCGGAGCTTGGTGCGCAAGCCAAAGACTTTTGGTGCGTCACGTACGGTGTGGCGACTGGGGAACGCATTGGCTTCCCAAACAAGCGCCATGGGCCGTGTTTAGACAGGGTCTGTAAATTTTTTCCACCCGTCACATCAAAAGAATCTTACGTGCATGAAGTATTAAATGTAGAAAAAAATAACCCATTATATGGATGGAGTGTATATCGCGAGACGAGTCTAACGAGCCTACTTAATCCACGATTTGCAACAGTAATGCTACAGTAACCGTCCGCTAATTCTTAATTAATTACCCTCTAATTACCCGTCATTAGATTTGTCTCTCGATTTGCCAATAGTTTACATTTACTACTCTTGAATGGTAAATTTCCTTTGATGTAACATCCAAAAAATTTTCACACTCCCATCTAAACATGGCCATGGTTTCGTTTTTCTACGCTTGGATGAACATTCCAGATTCTAGGACCTCGCGGTTTTTTTTTTGTTTGAATATTTAAGCGAATCTCAATGTGCAACCTGTCGTAAAGCATCGCGTTTCTTTCCCTCCTTTCGTTTGTTGAACTTTAGAATTAAGGGCGTGTTTAGTCCCTAAAATTTTGTAAAGTTTGAGTTTATGAATTGGGAAGCGTGCTGAGAGGGGGAACACGTTTAATAAGGCCAGTCTCAGTGGGGTTTTATCGACACACTTATCTAGAGTGACACATCATCTAAGAGAAGTTTAAAACTATGATGAAACACCTTCCTTCAAATGCAAAGTTTCATCTCGTGTTGTTCCCAAGACAACATGCAAGACACAAACTGTCTAGAGTACCGTGTAGAGAGAGTTTCATGAGGATGAAACTCATTTCACATCTCTCTTCATTAATACACTGCCACATCATCAAAAATGCTGACAGGGCAGCCTATTTAATGCTGATGAAACTCCCATTGAGACTGGCCTTAAGGAGTAACATTGAAAATGTTACAAATTCATTGGCATATGTATAAACCTTACTGTTTCGTATAAAGACAATTTGTTTAATAAGGA
The DNA here is from genome assembly GCA_015476505.1 of Urochloa ruziziensis. NCBI lineage: Eukaryota > Viridiplantae > Streptophyta > Magnoliopsida > Poales > Poaceae > Urochloa > Urochloa ruziziensis. Next base: position 4,404,190 of record CM027122.1, read on the forward strand.
GTAAAATTCAAAATGTTACAAATTCATTGGCATATGTATAAGACTAGGATGGTTGGCGCGCTACCACCGCGCCTGTAGGAAAGCAGTGAGTGGTTTGCGTTGTCAGTGTAGATATAGTGACTTGCAATTGTATTATTTTTTTGGCCCCTTTGTACATCAAAGGGAGAAAAGAAATCAAGGGACGGCAGGCAGACTTATAAATAGTGCGGAAAGATATGAATTGTAGTCTGACCATTTTTATGTCTTAACAACCAGTTATATAGAACATATAAACAGTAGCATCTCGTCCAGGCAAGCAGGAGGTTTTAATTCGTATTGTGATAAGAAAAGTAGAATACAATTGAAGCCTCGCCATATATACAGTTCCAGCATAACACAATAGTTCACCCTTTCAAATCTACTCATATGCAAAAAGGTTTCAGTTCATCGTGGCTGCGAAAATCAAACAAACAATAGTTCACAGATACGGCACGCCGCTCTTGGCTCTGCCTTTATGTTCTTCCTACTTTGTTCATGTCCTTCTGACTGTACACAATACACACCTCTAAATTAGAGTATGTCAAGTCCAGAATCGACGGTCATCGTAGGGGCATGCATTCTGTATGTCATTGCAGTAGTGAGGCACTAATTAAATGTGATAGTTGTTGGTACTTGTTTTGCTTGACATTTGCCTATTGCTTTCCGGCAAACCAGAAATAAGCAATGCTTAGACAGAACGTGGTTGCATAAGCATATGTACGATAAAAAGAAGTTTCAATCAATGAACTTGGAAATAACAAATTTCATACATGGGTAGGCTAGTATATATGCATTGTCCTTGAGATGGAAGAATAAATGGTCCGGTTGCTAAAACATTTGAATTGGATCAGGAATGGTGTTTTTCTGTTTCTGTTGGAGCAATGTGACCCATTCGCTAAAAAAAGTGATACGTTTGAATCGGATCGATGTGATATTTGCAAAGAAAATCAGACGAAAATATCAACCGTATAAACTAAACCATGCAAGTTATGGAAAAAGTTTATCTCTCTTCCATCTGACGCCCATGTGGGCACTGCGGCAGATTCAGAATTGAATCTATGCACAACTTCACTGGCAGTAACCAAACGTTGAGCAGAAGGGAGGAAGCAAGTTGACACCCTTGGATGGCGGTGGCCAATACAACCGCGCGCAGGGCCCCTGCGTGGTTGACGCAAGCAGACATGCACCAAGCAATGGAAGTGAAGGCTAATTGAACATCAGACGACGGGATGGGTAGATGTTGATCCAGCGATTTTGGCGGAGATTCGGAGATAGGGAAAGCGGGCCGAAAAGGATGTGATGACTGGAGGCCGCGGTGCAGTAGAGCTCGCGGCTAGGCTTCCACGGATCCGGCGACCGCACCATGCTCCATCCCTCTCGACTTCTCCTTTACATTGAGGGCCCTTACTCTCACGTTAGGGTATTGTGCATAAGAGGAAGCCAGCAAGCAGGACGGCCAGGGGCGCGTATGCAGTGTCAAGTCTCGCGACAGTGGACGCCGATGTACGGTGGTGGAGGACGGCCGTGAGATTGAGCCGAAGGCGGCTCGAGGACCTGGCGACAGCGAAGAAGGCGAGAAGAGGAGGCATTGACCAATCACGTGGGGATGATTTTTTCCGCAGTTAAGGGGGATCGCGTATAGCAGACGCGACCCTGGACGGAGCCTCCCCAACGGCCCGGCAAAGGAATCACGTGGATGGGAACAGGCCCAGCTGCTGACACCTCCGTGTACGTCGTATGTGTATACGTACATACGCTAGCACATGGCTGCCGATAAGAGGAGGAAGGCCGAGACGCGCTGAGAGCCGAGAAAAACTCACGGCGATGTAACTCTACTTATGGTTGCAACTTTTTTGGATATGTTAAGCATGATGGCGGGTGCCCGCAAACAAGCGCATTTTGTGAGAATTTCTTTATCTATGCCTGTACAAACATCTTGCCAAAATTATGAACATAGTTCCTTAGGGTGTGTTTAGTTCCAGAAACGATAGTGAAGAATAGAGAAAAAAATGCATCAAGAGGCGTGCATTGTTAGAGAGGACACAGAAATCGAGAGAGAAAAATTTTACAAAATGGAGGAACTAAACAAGACCTAAGCTTTTCCGAGAACTTTGCAGTCAGTCCGTATCATTTTTTTCTCTTCTTTTTTTTCCCTTGAACGAACTATTTTTTCTCTTCTAGGACCAAGTACCAACAATGCGACTATGCGAGGCCAGACGTGAAAGCTTGGGAGCAACCCACGTGGCTCGCTCACGAACGAATCTGGAATCGTGTGGTGGACTTGTGCCAAAGTCAAAGGAGCTTCTTCCTCCTCGCACAGGGAGGTGCTCGACGTCGACGAGACGACGACAGCCGCAGCAAAGGAGCCCCACACGCAAAGGCATCGCCCGCTGTGGCCTTGGGCCGCAACAAGCTGAGAGGCCTGCCTGTGTTTTCCCGAAAGGAGATAAGACGAGGAAACGAGGAAAGATAGCCTTTTTTTTCTTTTCTTTTTTTTTAAGAAAACTGAACAGTGTCACGGCCTTTACTCTGTCTGCCTCGGACGCCGCCGGACTCGCTGGCCGTATGAACCACGCAATTGTCACTCGTTAATCCATGCCATTGTTCAGACAGCAGCACATCGCAAAATGAATTAAAGGCTAACCAGAACATAAACATGACCACAGGATGACAGGAACAGAATGGCATCACAACACTGCAAGAAGCCTCTTCCTCCTCGCCCATATGCCAAAAGAAATCGGACGTGAAAAGTTGGGAGTAAGCCACGTGACTTCGCTGAAGAACGAATCTGGAATCGTGTGATGGACATGAGGAAACGGGGAAAGTTTTTTTTTTTCATTGGTTGCTGAATGCCTGGGAAACTGTTGGATAGTGCCACGGACTTTACTCTGTCTGCCCCGGACGGCGGGACTCGCTGCCTGCATGAACGCCGTAACTGTCATTGTGCAAACAGGCAAACAGGAGCCCATCGCCAAACGAATTAAAGGCTAACCAAAACGGCAAAACATAAACATAGCCACAGGAACAGAATGGTATCACAACACTGCAAGAAGTGCTAACTACACTAGTACTATACTGTATCACACATCGCCACAGGTAAGGCAAGACAGGAAACAAGGTTCAGAGGTCACGCGCGCATACGAAGTGCCTGCGGACACCCAGCCACACTTGCCCTTCACTCACGACCACCAGGACCGAGAGCCTTCTTGTTGCCGAGGAAGACATCACTCAGCACGGTCTTGGACTGAAGCGACGCCTTCAGAATAGCCAGACCCTGTAGCTAGCAAAAAAGCAATCAATCTTGACACGGTTTCAATTTGTAAGCACAAGCAACAAAACGAAGCATAACCGAGAACGGATTTCTAGAGGTCCCGGTACTATACACTGACCTCGTTGTAGCCGAGCTGCACGGTCTTCTCCTGGAGGTCGGCGAGGTCCCTCACCGCGAAGGCGTTGAGCAGGGTGATGCCGGAGACGTTGAGGCGTTGAGCAGGGTGATGCCGAAGACGGTGACGCCTAGGCCTGCGAGGGGTTCGAGTCGACCCGTTTTCGAAGTCGGTCCGCTCCGGGAATTAAGCGCACGGAGCGGAGCGAGGCGACCCCAAAAACAGAGGGCCGAACTGGATCCTGACCCTATCGATTCTAGGTGCCCCGCGGGTCGAACCTCCCGCCGTCGCGCTCATCTCCGGCACCTCGCGTCGCGTCATCTCGATCCTAGCTCTTCGTTCCAGTCTCGATGTTCCTCTCGCCGCCAGCCTCGTCACCGTTCGACGTCCGTTCCTCCCGCAGTCGCATTTGCGCTGGCCAGTGGATTTAGCCGATATGTACAAAAATGAATTTAGCTGATGACAGTTCGTGATTGCAAAGAGATGAATTGTGCTAAGATGCTTTCAAATTTGAATTATTCTATATACAATACATACACAGGCACACAGCGGCATGAAAATCGATAAGGTTCAGTATTGAGTTGGTAATTCAGAGTGAACAATGCAAGCTTCTTGCAAGTTTATTTCGATAAAACCTACACTTTGGAGTCCAATATTATTGTTTGGTAAATTCCTAACATTTGCACTATGTTGCCTGATTGATGCATGCTTATTTACGTTTGATGTCTACGTGTTACTTCGATGACGCTTGTACATCAACTAGCATGCGAGTCTGCGACGATACAGCAGGTAGCCAGCCAGCAACAACGCGAGAGCAGCATGACAGGGTCGATCCGTGGTTACCCGCGGGTCAGGCGGAGCTGGTGCGCAGATGGATCGGGGCGACCCTCGAACCTCACTTCGCGTTGAAGGAGCAGCGGGTCAGAATTAGGAGCACTCCGCTCCGCACCGTTTGCATGCATAAGCAGGGTGATGCCGGAGATGGCCGACATGGGCGTCACCGTCAAGTCGTCCGTCGCCGTGTACGTCACGATCCCCTGCACGAACCCTTTCGCCGCTCCCCCTGCGGCGGAGGCAGTCTGCCCGGGGCTTGGCGCGGCGTACTGGAGCGCCGTCTTCATGTGGCCACCGCAGTTGGGACAGATCGTGCCGCTCGCGTCCGTCACGTAGATGGAACAGCTGCTAGTGTAGGCGCTGCTACCGAACCCGGCGGCGCTACTGTAGTTGTTGCTGCATTTGAAGTAGCTCTTTGGCAGCCCCGTCGACGGCGCCACCGCCGCCGGCAGGCGGAGGAGGGAGCTGTTGGCGGAGCTCGCCGCCGGCGAGAGGACGGTGGGGGAGAGGAGCGCGTCCTTGGCGGCGCCGGGCAGGACGTAGGTGGCGTCGAGCTTGTCGACGCTGGCGTAGAGGTTGCCGACGCACCCGACCATGGCGTCCTTCCCGACCAGCTTGACGGCGGTGGCGACGGGGAGGGCGAGGAGGGAGAAGAGGAAGTCGACGGTGTCCTTGCTCGCCTCCGCGAACAGCACGCGCTGCGCCCGCGTGTCGATGAGGAGCTTCATGCTCAGCGGCACGGCGGTGGTTGCCATAGCCATACTACTATACTAGTAGCGTGCTTTAGTAGTTTAGTGTGGTGTGGTAGGACTTACTGTAGGAGTGGCACTACAAAATCGGCAGCGGGACGATCAAGCAGCGTGGCAACTCTCTAGGGGACCACGACGAGAAGCATGGACCTCCAGACGGGGACACGAGCGCACCGCATGCGGCACTCGTGTCGAGTCCACTGCATCTCCGTGAATTTTTTATTTCTCATCGACCGCCTACTCAGTTTTTCACTATGTCGTGTCCTAGCTACAGGATCAAGGGGATCGGGTAGCGCTCTGGCAGTGTGAGGTCGAGGGGAGCGGCGTCGCACGGTCGTCACATAGCTGACGTGGAGCCAGCAGGCCTTCCACGTACGCGATCGCAATTGAGAGGAGTTGATGATCATTTGGTCCCTTGAGGTCTTGGGAAAGAGACACATCGCGAATTACACGCATGTACTAATTTGCTATGAGAAAGGGTGTAGAGACAGACATCTGATGCGATTTGCTCCTGGTTTCCTAGGTAGTTTGGGGTAGTATCTATCTATTATCTTAATAAAGCAGAAGCAAAAGGAGCCACCAAATTCACCGAGAGGGTCTATAAAATCCCACATTAATCTAAAAAAGAGATGAATATAGACCATTGGATTTTATGAAGATCTGACGGTCTAAACTAACCTAAAGAGTCCACGTATCCAATAGAAATATATGAATTAAGAAAGGAAATAGATACAACACCAATTAAAGGAAATAGAGGAAAGCCAATCAGTATTTTTCTTAAAGTCAAGCAAGAGTCGATATATCCAATACAGATATATGAATTAAGAAAGGAATTAGAGAAAAGCCAATTCGTTTTTTTAGTCAAGCAAAAGTCCATGTCCGATACAACAACTATTAAAGGAAATAGAGGAAAGTCAATTAGTATTTTTCTTTACGTCAAGCAAGTCCCGAAACAACAACTATATTGTAACCTTTTTATTTTGTTCTTTCTAGCAGCGTGTAATTTACTTTTTATGTGTATATTCATATCCAATATAGATTAGCCTATCCCATCCTTGCTTCCCTGAAGTTCAACAGCTCCGCGCGGCCACTAGAGAGAGGCTCCAAGCAAGTCACCGAGCAGACCACGAGGGTGCAGATTGCAAGCGAACAACATGACGGCTTCGATGGTGTCGTGCGCCATGGAGCAAGTTGGGCCCTGTTTAGTTCCGCCACGAAAAGTTTTCCATCCATCAAATCAAAAAGAATTTTACATGCATGGAGCACTAAATATAGATGAAAAAATAACTCATTATATGGATGGACTAGATTTCACGCAACGCATCTAATCACGCTATTTAATCCATGTTTTGCAAAAGTAATTGCTACAGTAACTATCGCTAATTATTGATTAATGACCCCCTAATTACCCGTCATTAGATTCTCCTGACGATGAGCATTCTAAATCTGTAATTAGTTTTATTAGCAGTCTACGTTTACTACTCTAAAATGATCAATTTCGATTGATGTAACATTTCCATGGAAATGTTTCCAAGAAACTAAACACCCCCAAGTTCTCTTTCTCTTCCCATCAATCATACTCCACGGACAAATAATCATGTGGCCTATGGGGCAGCACAGTAGTAGAGGCCAGAACCTAGCGTCCGCTTTTCATCTTAGGTTTCATTTATTTCGCAACAAGCTCATCTTAGGTTCATTTCATTTCGCAACAAGGGGAGACAAACCAAGGGAGAATAGAATACATCACGCGGGAATTGGGTGAACCCCCTTCTAGCACCCAATCCACATCCATGTTGGGACGAAACAACGTTGAGGGATCGGAGAAAGGAGGCATGAGCGGACGGAAAAGAGGGCGGCGGAACAAGGGGCATAGCGACACGTGATTTTTCATTCTCGGGCTTGAATGATGACGCTTCAATTTCCCTCGAAATGGCGCAGATTAGTCGGGGTTTCATGCCGACAGGGAAGCAACCCCGATCCCCTTCAATCAACGCATTCCCAAACGAAGCCTTGGTGTGAAGAGACACCATGGACAAATAAGTAATGCAGAATTTGACGACCACTTGATGTGTTGGCCTCTGGTAGCCTCAACTTCGACAAGGGGCATTGTAAAAAAAAACTTTGGCCGTTGCGCAGGTTCATGGTAGGCTACTGACCATGATGGAGATCGCAGGGGTGATATGCAAACTTCTTGATCAGGTCTAGGGGAAACTCTTATTCTAAATAAAGCTTATCCAAAAACTAGACAAATTACTTTTTTATATATGGGAAATAGTACATGAGCATGACTTTTATCCAGAGTTAGCTTACCTTTACATGGGGAAAACAAAACAAATGAGAACTTGCGTCTATCAAATTTGTATAATGCGCCAAGGAAACAATAGAGCAAAAGGAAGATTTATATGATGCAAAGGGGTGATATGCAGACTTCCTGATCAGGCACACATGGTCTAGGGGAAACTCTAATTTTAAATAAAGCTTATTATCCAAAAACTAGACAAATACTTTTTATATACGAGAAATAGAGGAGCATAACCTTTATCCAGAATTAGCTTACCTTTACATGGAGAAAAACAAGAGAAATGAGAACTTGCGTCTATCAAATATGTATAATGCACCAAGGAAACAATAGAGCAAAAGGAATATTTATATGACGGGCCGGAAGGACAACCAGGCGAGTAGTAGAATAAAACTCTACATAGTAAGGAGTAATGACACAAGACATGTTGCAGTGTCGGCTATGATGGATAGCTTGGCCTATATTCCAATGAAAAAAGTTAAATAAGAAGGCTAGGGCATGGTATGAGAAGATTCCTGAAACATCTAGAAGAGAGTGTGATCAAAATCACTCCATTAGCCTACTATATAATAGTAACTAGGTGATTCCCCATATGCTACTGCGGAATTTGATAGAGATTTTCGATAAACTATGAACTAATATCAGTTTAATTATATAATGAATCTTAGTTGGTGGGAAATGACGTGGATAGGTTGCATGAAGAAAAAATTTGTGGGTGATGATGTGGATAGCTTGGAGATAACGTGGATACGTTGCACGAAAAAAGAATTGGTAAGAGATGGTGTAATTATCTTGCATGTAGAGAGAAATAGAGTTGATGACTCTTAGTGGGTGCATCTATATAAGCTATTATTATTATTATTATTATTATTATTATTATTATTATTATTATTGAATAGATTTATTTTGCAATTATAAAGAGCCTAAATGCATAAGATAGCTACCTGCATTTTTTTCAAAGAGTCCATGCCAAATACGAGCAATACATGTATAGATTTGGAATTTAAAAGAAGTCTTTAATCACAAAACTATGTATCGTTAGATTTATGATGATCTCACAATCTAGGTTAACTAATACATGTGTGCATTTGGAATAACAAACCATGTCTTTAGTGACACGTTCCTTCCATTCTCGATTAGAAAATCTAAGTCTTTATTGACAGGCTAAGAGGGTGCGAGCACTTAATTCGTGATTATAATACTAAACATATACATTCATATTGCTTAGAACATGAATTCTCACGTACTTTAAATACAAGTATAACCGGTAACTATTAGTTATGAAATAGTATAAAACTCAAATGAATAAAAGTTTATGCATATTAGTTTTTAAATAATAAAAAGTAAATATATGTGTCAAAAAGTCATGGAGCATGGTAGATTATTTTTAGTTAATCATTACCTCCATTTACCTAGCACATCTTCAGTCAGTTTGTAAACCTCTTTGTTGCAAAAGAGTTCTTGGTGAGATTTATATTTAATGTGATTCTGATCTAGAAAAATATGAGAGTCGCTATTGTATATTACAAAAATTAGGGTTACAACAATGATAGCATGACGGTGCATTCATATTGTAGCTACAAGAAGATCCTACCCATGATGAAGAAACAACATATACAGTGTCCGCACCATTAGATCAAATCAACTACAATGACAACACTAAACAAAACTATATGCACCTATTTTTAAATTAAAATCCTAAATGTTGTAAAAAGAAATACTAGATACCCGCGCAAATTGCGCGGGCCACCTTGCTAGTTATCTTAATAAAGCAGAAGCAAAAGGAGCCACCACGTTCGCCGAGAGGGCCTAGAAAATCCCACGTTAATCTAAAAAAGAGAAGGATTTAAACCGTTGGATTTAATGAAGATCTAAGGGTCCCTATTAATTGAAAAAAGTCCAAATAAATCTAAAAGGGAGAAGGATTTACACCGTCGGATTTAATAAAGATCTAACGGTCCATGTTAATTGAAAAAGTCCAAATAATAATAAATAGAGTTTATAGGGTCCACACTCCTTTTTTTCTTAGGTTACTTAAACACGGTCCATGTTAATTGAAAAGGTCTAAATAATAATAAATAAAAAAGGTCCAAATAATAATAAATAAAGTTTTACGTTACTTAAAAAATTCAAGAAAGTCCAATTGACTTGGAAAGTCCAAATAGAACACGTTATTTGAACAACTTATAGAAAGTCCAGATAAATCCGTTTGTATATGAAGAAAAGGAAACAAGTATTCTCATGTCCTGTGCGTACGTTACTTGGACAAAGATGTCCGTTTCCAAAAGGAAAAAGAACTCACCTCGACTCGGACACCAATATCCATCGAATCCTAATTAATAAATACAACATGAGAACAGTTGCCGTCACGTATTTTCCTCACGCCGAGATCGCCGAGTCCTTTTTCCTTCTTTGAAAAAGGGATCGGTAGGTCCAATGCATGGGAATGGCCTTCATTGTCTCATTTTGCCCAACATTTCATAAGGAAGACAGCACAAATGTAGACACTCAAATATATGCATGCACACTGAGACCGCGCCCCTATGAGCATCCTATGATGAGCAATTTCCGAATGATCATCGAGTGATTGATCTGGGTTGATCTCGAGATTGACAAAGTCGACAAAATGCCTCAGTGTTGATGAGCCACACATCGCTTACTACTAAAATAATAGCGCCAGTTAAATTCTAGAATAAATCCAAAAAAATGTAAGCACCCATGCCAAGTTGAGGACTCAAACTTGGGTGGGTAGGTTTCACCATAAGGAACCTTACCAACTGAGCTACGCTTAGTTCACACAACAAATAATATGGTCATGCAATTATGGTTATAAGATGTGAGCAGGAATAGCATAGGCTTATATGGTGTGTTCATCTGGAACAATGACATGATTCTGATCTAAAGGTCGATGAGATAATACACACTATTGACAGCCATGTCCAGAAAAGTTTTGAAGTGCACATGAAGAAGAACAACTTAACAGTACCATTTTGTAAATATTATTTTTCAATAAAATTAATTTCCATATTAAGATGAGAGGTGGCTTTGAATATCACGAGCTATTATCTTTCTATTTCTTTATCATTATCACGTCTCCTTGATCGCAAACATATGAGGGAGAACGCATCGTGACATAGAAAGCAGCTAAAAGTATATTAAAAATATCATTTTCTAATCAGATGACTTTCCATGTTGAGGCCTTGAGAGGAGGCGAAAATCACCGGCTATTATCTTGATATACTTTAACATCACCATGATGGCAAGCAAAAGGCGGTGAACATGACAAGATATACCTATAGCTAGGTGCATAACAAAATCTATGAATCTAGAATACCAAAAATGGCCTATAATTTGAAACAGAAGGAGTAGTAGCATAAACAAAACATTGCCCATTAAAGTCATACACTTTGATGGAAAAAAATGTGCTCAAGGCACACGACAGTTGCCACCGATATGATTGAAGAACTCACCAGATAGCCTATACCCGACATGTGGATTAAAAGTGAAAAGCCAAATACAAATACCATGGCACTTTGCAGCTCGAGATAAAAAAAAATTCATGAAGCATTTTTTTACAACTCTATTACGACATGATTTTGAAGAATGGTGCAAAGATACACGCTTCAGCTTCCAATAATGCTACAAGTATCATGCACGCCTATCCAAACAAATATGAAGGAAGTGGTTGATGAGAAAGAATAATGTACACCATTAGAGATGCATCTTCGATGAAATAGCCAACAAAACTCTTTGGAAGTAGAAGCACAAGAAAGGTGATGCACATAAACGAGAAGGCTATACTACCTTACTAGCTCTAACAATGAATTTGTTGACCCTGCAAATTGTATCAAGAAAAAGAATGTGGCTAGATAAATGAGAACATGCAATGGAGTAATAACAACAGAAAACAAAGGAGATTTAGCTTTTGCGTACGTACATTGAACCATTTATCTATGAATATTTTAAAATTCTAAAAGTAATTAATCATGTACTACTACAATTAGAAATCTCATGTAGAATTACAAATCGCCAAGTCAGAAGTTAAAAAATATATTCATGTAAAAAATATACATCTTTATATATTTTTTTAGTAATTATCAACAAATATGTTTCTATATAAACTTTTCCCTTTTAATTTTATTTTTGGTAAAAAATAATAACATAATATGGAGAAGAAAAAATAGACAATATCTCTACAAAACAATTACAAGATACCTCTAAACAAAAAAAAGTAAAAACCTTTCCAACAAAAAAAACTAAAATATTTATTAAAAAACTAGATGAGAAGGAACACTGTGCATCATTAGGGATACATTTTCGATGAGTATAATATAGCGGGCAAATCTTTTTTGGGAGTAGAAAAACAAGAAAGATGGTGAACATAAAGGAGAAGGTTATACTTTCTTACCAGATCTAACAGTAAATTTATTGACCCTATGGATTCTACCGAAAAAAGCACGTAGCCAGATAGATGAGAACATACAATGAAGTTATAACAAAAAGGCTAGCTACCCGCGCAATTTGCGCGGGCCATCTGCTAGTTTGTTATAGAAAATGACAAGATTAAACAAGAGGTAAACCTACCACTGAGATTTGAAAATCAATTTCGTAAAACAGTTGAATCATTTCAAACGATATGCCTACTGTTCTGCAGTTTTTGCACACAAGCAGCCGGATCGACTATTGTGTTGCAATTCATGCATGGCGGATTCAAACAGTTGAGCATCACAAGTTCAGATATACTGAGAGAGTCAAGGACCATGGGGCAGTGACACTGACACATCACACGAACAAAACGTAACCGGAACGCATCAATGTGATTACGTTGAAGCTGGCGATCGAGCACAAAGTGGCGAGTTCCCAATCCCACTTCCCAGCCATACATCCATCAGTACTAATTCTAAATACTGGTGCTACTAATTCACTAATTAATTATGCAAACACACACGATTGAAGCCGGCGATAGAGCAGAAAGCTGGCGATAGAGCAGAAAGTAACACACATGGAGCCCTGCGGCGGAGGAAGGCATCGGTGAGGACGGTCTTGGACTCGAAGGATGCCTTCAGAATCTTCAGAGCCTGCAAACGTTGCAACAGAACACGTGTTGCAGCCATGGTTAAAAATTTCGTGAAATTTACTATTTCGTATTTTTCGTTAGTGACCGAAATAACCAAATTTCAGCTAAAAATTTCGGTAACTCTAAATTTTATTTTTGTTTGTATAGCATCTATAGCCTCTAATAATTAAGTTGTGCCCTGTAGCTTGGTGGAACGAACTCATCTTGACATAAAAACGTCATGGGTTCGAATAAGCGCCATTTGTGCCAATGACATATGAGGTCCATGCAAATATAAAAAATATAAATAAATACAAAGCATGTCCCAGCCTCAAACAGGACACCTCCTAGCTCATCTAAATGCACTAAATCATTGAAATACGAGTTCATTTCTGAAAACTAATTGCACAGATATTTTTATAACATGATTATTATTTAAAAAAATCTTGTTTGACCAACCTTTGACCGAAATTTTTACCAAAATTACCGAATTTTGCGAATTTCGGTAATTTCGTTGCTGACCGAAATTTTACCGAAAACGAAATTTAAAACTTTGTCGCAGCTTCGCAAATCGCAAAGTAGGGTGTGTATACGCGGGACAGAGCTAGGCAGGCAGGTGTGGGTGTGGCTCGCCTCGTCGTAGCCGATGTGCACGGTCCTCTCGTGCACGGCGTCGAGATCCCTGACGGCCATGGTGTTGAAGACGGAGATGCTGGAGATGGTGGACATGGGCGCGACGGGAGAGGTCGTCCATCACCGTGTACGTCATGTTGCCCTGAACGAACCCTTCTCCTCCGGCCTGAGATGTCGCCGTCGACCTGGTGCTGGAGATGTTGCCGACGCTGCCGACGGGGCCGAGCAGCATGGCCACCGTGCCGACGGGGAGCGCGAGGAGGGAGAAGAGGAAGTCGACGGCCTCCTTGCTCGCCTCCGCGAACAGCACGCGCTGCGCCCGCGTGTCGACCAGAAGCTTCATGCGGAGCGTCGTCGGGGTCGGGCTGCTGGCCACCGCCATTGCCATCTCGACCACGCTCCTCTCTACCACGCTCACCCGTTGCAACTTGCAAGTGGGTGCAGTGGAACAGGACCCAGAATTGATGGGAGAACGACGTGCTACGCGAGCAGCCCAGAGAGCACGCACGCAATAGATTGTGATCAGATCGTCGCTTGGAAAACGTGCGCAGTGCGAGAGTGCTTTCGTGCCGGAAGAACAGAGCCAGCCTCATTGACTGTGTCATAGTAGGGAGTCTGCTTATGCTCGAACAAAAATCATGTCAAATTTTGATGAACGTCGTTCCTCAGCTTTTTCTAGCTAGACACCGAATGTGTTAAAAACAAAATTTGCCTACACGATGCGACAGACGCGAGCGTGAGCGAGCAAGTGACGCTCCACGACGTCCACGTCGATGTCAGCCGTAGCCCGCGGCAAAAGGCAGCATTGGAAAGAAGTTAGATCGGTCGGCGGCGAAATAATCGCCGCATGAACTCTGCGCTTGGGCCGTAGCTAGCTCAGGCTGGGCCTGTCTCTGTGTTCCTGGAGCTAGGAGGAAACGAGACCACGAAACGAGGTAAGATAGCATCGCTGGCCGTATGAACAACGCAGTTGTCACTCGTCGATCCATGCCGTTGTTCAAACATGAGCGCATCACCAGACGAGTTAAAGGTTAACCAAAACATTTAACACAACCACACAGGCACAGGCGCACAGCTTGGTACCACAACACTGCAAGAAGGAGCTAGCTGCGAGTACTACTGTATCACACATCGCCCACATGCAGACAACAAACAAAGGAAACAAGGTTTGTACAAAGTTCAGAGGTCACGCGCAGAAGAAACATGCTACCCACAGACGCGGTTCCATTCTACTTCTACCGACCTTCGTCCCAGCTACTACTACGAAGCTTTTGCTGCGGCACATTGCAACAAGTGACCCATATACGGCGAACACAATACTAGAGGTACCTAGACGTGATTTCAGGGTTGAAGCGTCACAAAAGACAAACCTAGCTAATTAAGCTACTTAACCCATTCACGCCTTCTTGACGCCGAGGAAGACATCAGTGAGGACGGTCTTAGACTGCAGCGACGCCTTCAGAATAGCCAGACCCTGCAGAACAGAACCATCAAACTTTACACGTTTCAGTTCTGAAGCACAAACAATAACAAAGCGAAGCGCACACAACCGATAACGGATTACTAGCTAGCAGCTAGAGATCCAGTACTATATATAAGATGAACCGACCTCGGTGTAGCCGAGCTGCACCGTCTTCTCCTGGAGATCGCCGACGTCCTTCACGCCGAAGGTGTTGAGCAGGGTGATGCTGGAGACGGCAGACATGGGTCGACGACGTCCTTGCTCGCCTCCGCGAACAGCACGCGCTGCGCCTTCTTGTCGATGACGAGCTTCATGCTCAGCGTCACGGTGGTTGCCATCTTGTTGGAAACGTCGCACAATGCGCTACTGCTGCCTCTACTGGGTACTGGTAGCGTTGCTTTAGTGTGTAGGACTAGCACTACAAACTCGGCAGTGGGACTATCGACGGTGGCAAGCGTGGCGGTACGGACATATAAAGAGAAGCAAGGATCTCAAGACGGTGACACGAGCGCCCGCGCGTGCGCACTCGTGTCGCCGCTTGCCCACCTCCACGCGTCCACGCCCAGCGAGGCACCTACAGCGAGAGGCGAGAGCTGGAACCGACTTGACCGTGAGAGAACATGTACAGTGTAGTCGATCAACACCGGGGTGAAAAAAAATTTGTGGCGTCGCATGCAAGAGAATTTTACTGTTTAGAAATAGAGAGTTGCTCCTCCTCAAACATTTGATATTTAGCTATCTTTCAATCACTAAAGATTTATACTAGAACTTGAACTAGGGTGGAATTCGGGTTAGAGTTTGAGGTTAGGATTTGGGATTTTAAGGGTTGGGGTTGGAGTTGGGGATACATCCATAGCCGGCTGCAGAGGAAGCTCCTGGACGGCTCACCGACCGGCGGTGGAGGCGGAAGAAACGGCAGCGGAGCACAGGCGGCTGGGGTGCTGCCGGAGCCGGACGGCTGGGGACCCCCGGTGGGTAGTGCAGGCGATAGGGGTGTCCGATGGGTATAGGTTAGAGTCAGCGGTGGAGGAGGCAGCGAAGGGCGCCCGAGCCGGTGGTAGGAGGGAGCGGCGGGGGAGTTCTGGGGAGGAAGAAGAAGACGGGCGCGGTGGCCGATGGGGAGGGCCGGAGCTAGGAGATGAAGGCCGCTTGTGGGCGGCGGAAGCCGCCGGAGCTGGGCTGGTGGTGTTGGTGCCGGCTGAATGGATCAACACTAGGCCTACAGGAGGGGTGAATAGGCCGATCTAAAAATTCTCCTAAAAATTCTAAAGAAAACTGTCAGGACCGGATGGTCCAGTATTGGAGCGGATCTTCCGGTGTCCGAAAGATCCGGTGCAATATCGGATGACCCGGTGAGGATGATAAAGTTGTGCGAAATTCAAACTTTACTTATCTTTTGAGGATTTCCTTTGAATACAAAGATGACAATGAATGTGGTTGGGGGTTTGTAGCCTTGTTGGGCTGGGGGTTTGTAGCCTTGTTGGGCTAGGTTGAGAAGCTGAGTTGGGCTGAAAATGAGACTGTGATAAATATTTCGGTTTTCTTGGTTAACCGAGAACCGAACCAAATAACCGTGCCAATTTGATTCCTAAGAAATAGGAGCCGAACAGAGGACCGAATTTCTCGGTTCCGGTTCTTTTTGTTCGGTTCTCGGTTTTTTTCAGACCGACCGCACGGTAAGCCCGCCTGGTAAACGCCGCGTGGGGCTTTACCGTGCCCAGGTGCCCAGTGCGAGCAGCCTGAGTGCGTCCGTGCTGGAAGAACACCCTCATTGACTGTGTCATGGTAGGGAGTCTGTCTATGCTTGAAAAGATATCATGTCAAATTTTGATGAACGTCGTTCCTTAGCTTTTTCTAGACATTAGCTAATCGAATGTGTAATTTCTAGACAGTAGCTAACCGAATGTGTGGAAAATAAAATTCGCCTACGCGATGCGACAAACGCAAGCATGAGCCACACTATATAAGAAAGCTTTAAAGGAGACACCACTATAGGAGACGCGGATTTAACCAGCGTCTCCTTTCATGTAAAGGAGACGTGGGTTATTCAGCCGCGTCTCCCCTATATCGAGGCAGGCAACCCGCGTCTCCTGTATGCCTATATAGGAGACGCGGGTTGTGAAGCAGCGTCTCCCGTAATATAGGGGACGCCGGTTAGCGTTCCGCGTCTCCTATCTGTGTTACCTGGGGAGACGCTGTTTACTAAACCCGCGTCTCCTATGAAAAACCGCGTCTTCAATGGTTCGAAATACAGGAGATGCGTATTACTGAGCCGCGTCTCCTATATGGAGCCCGTTACTGGAGACGCGTTTGTCTCCCGCGTCTTCTTTGTGTTTAGAGGTAGGAGACGCTGCTTGTATACCCGCGTCTCCCATAGCTTGTTAGCCATTGACCCAGCGCCAAGTGTCCACATCGATCGTACGTAGTCGTCCACACCTTCTCTTCTCGCCGGCGCGTGTGCCGGTGGGGCGCTCCCTCCTGTCGCCGTGCGTGTGCCGGCGGCATCCCCAAGCGCGCGGGCGCGCCTAGCTCGCCGTGCTCGCCGTGCCGCGGCCGCCGGCCCACCTACCTCTTGCGCCGCGTGTTGCTGACCGTCGAAGACCCCGCTCGCCGGCGGCGCGAGTGCATCGGTGGCGCGGCCGGCCCACCTACCTCATCAGCGGCCGGCCTCCTCCTCGCGTCGAGCTCCCTGCCATAGCCGTCCTCATCATCAGCGCCTCTCTGCCTCAGCTCGTTGGCACACCGGCGCCGCTGCCTCTCTGGCTGGCACCATAACCTCTCGTCCAGCTGAGCTCCAGAGCTCCACCACCGTTGCAGGCCAGAGCTCCAGATCTCCACCTGAGCTCCCAGCTCTTCCTCTCGTCGACCTCCAGCGGCACGCCATCGAGTTCCGGTTTCTGGGCTGCTGCTGGGGACACGCCATCGAGCTCCAGCCGACCCTCTTAACCCTTGAAGCTAGCCTTGAAGGTGAATTACATCTGCACAGACAAAATTACGATAATCTTGAGCTTCTTTTGTACGATATATGGTTGTATTCATTTACTTTTGCATTGCACGTGTGCTGAAATCCTTTTTGTTTGTATGTGTACAGGAAAATTGATGAAGCCCGCCGGCCTACCACCTCTGCTTGATCTTAGTACCACTCTCTGAAGTTTAGTTGGTTCGATCGAGTGCACGTCGTGCTCCGCTCACGTAAGAAGGTGAGGTTTTTATGTCCAAAATTGAGGTCAAATCTATGTGTTACGTCCATTTGTCTATGTTCTAGTAGTACGTGCTTGGACAATATTGATAATTTTCATTGCTTTAACAATGCAGATGGCGGACCGGGGATGGATGTATCTTCGGAACCGTAATTGTGAAGAGTACTTGAGTGATGTGAAGTCATTCATTGATGCAGCAGAGGCGGACAAGTCAAATCGGCACATATCTGCCATCTGTTGCCCGTGCATTGATTGTGAGAATGTGAGAATGTTCCCAAGTTATCTGCATGTCCACGCTCATCTGATTATTCGGGGTTTCATGGATGACTACTTATGCTGGAACAAGCATGGAGAGGGGGGTGCTAATGTTCGAGACCTGCGGGACCAGGAAGCCACTTGTAGTACCGGTGAAGGAATCTTTAGCACTCAACAGACCACTTTTGATGATGGCGATGAAAGGTGCCCTCACAGTCCTATCTTCCATGACGATGAAGCACAGTGTGGCAACAAGACCGTGGGGCATGATATGAGTGAGGACGAGCTTGCTCACGTTGGTGAGAATTATGTCGACATTGCTCAGAAAATGGAGGAGATGGTCTGTGATGCAATGTCATATGGTGGGTGTAGCAGCAAGGAGTTTACGAAACTGAAACAAATGGTGAGAGATATGAGGACCCCACTGTATCCGGGCTGCAAGAAGAAGTGGAATAAAGTCTTCACATCGCTCAAGCTTCTGCAGCTGAAGGCCGCCCATCATTGGACCGATCGTGGTTTCAAGGCACTGTTAGATCTACTAAAGGACATGCTTCTCGAGGACAATGAGATACCGGTGACCACCTATGAGGCGAAACAGACTATTTGCCCAATGGGATTGGAGGTTGAGAAAATCCATGCTTGTAAGAATGACTACGTCCTATTCCGTGGAAACAATGCAGATCTCAATGAATGCCCAGAGTGTGGAACCCCTCGATACAAAAAAAGGAAAGACGGTGGTGATGAGGAAATAAAGCACGGAGCTCCTCAGAAGGTTGCATGGTATTTATCATTAATTCCACGTCTGAGGCGTTTGTTTGCATCAAGCAAGGATGCGGAGCTCTTGCGTTGGCATATGGAAGGCCGGAAAATAGATGATCACATACGCCACCCGACGGATTCGACACAGTGGCACGTCCTTGACTTTAAGTATAAAGAGTTTGCGAAGGACCCGAGGAGCCTTCGGTTCGCACTAAGCACATATGGCATGAACGCGTTTGGTGAGATGAGTAGTGCGCATAGCGTCTGGCCGGTGCTATTATCGATCTACAATCTTCCTCCATGGCTGTGTAACAAGAGGAAATACATGATGATGCCGATTCTCATATCAGGATCGCACCAGCCAGGGATTGGCATCGATGTGTATCTCAGACCGCTTGTTGATGATCTGAAAACATTGTGGAATGATGGTATTGAAGCCTACGATGCGTACACGAAGAAACCATTCACACTACGTGGCTTGTTGTTCTGCACGATTATTGATCTACCGGGTGGTCGTTCTGTGTCCGGACAATGTAAAGGGTCAAAGGATTGCGCTCATTGCTTAGATGACACAGAGACAGTTTGGTTGAACAACTCAAAAAAAGCAGGTTTACGTGCGTCACCGGCGTTTTCTTCCCACAAAGCACAAGTACCGAGACATGAAGCGTCAATTTGACGGCACAAGGGAGGAAGGGGAAGCTCCAAAGAATTTTGATGGGGAACATGTCTACAACCAGGTCAAGGATCTCCCCGCCGCCCATGGGAAGAAAGGCAAAACACTTCGAAAGCGAAAGCGTAAGCATAAAAAAGACAAAGACGAGCCAAAGGAAAGGTGGAAAAAAAATCTATTCTCTGGGAGCTGCCATACTGGATTGACTTGTCCGTCCGCCACAGTACAGATGCCATGCATATTAAAAAAAATGTGTGTGGAAGTTTAATTGGGACACTCATGAACGACAAGCGTAAAACCAAGGACCATGTAAATGGCAGAAAGGATCTAGAAGACTTGGGCATAAGACCTGAGCTTCGCATTGGCGACACCGGTACCGGCCTCTGACATCTGCCATAAACCTAACAAAGGAGGAGAAGAAGGAATTATGTGACTTATTTCGCAGTGTGAAAGTTCCTTCTGGGTATTCATCAAACATCAGAAGACTTGTGGATGCCAAGGAACAGAAATTCCTCCCCATGAAGGCCCACGACTGTGATGTCATTCTAACCACAATGCTCGCTGTGGGTATCCGGAACATACTGCCGAAAAAAGTACGGATGGCTATTATGAGCTTGTGCTTCTTTTTCAATGCAATATCTCAGAAGGTGATCAGTGAGGAGGATCTCGACAAGCTAGAAAAGAATATGTTCGAGACAATGGTTCTCCTTGAGGCATTCTTCCCCCATCATTCTTTGATGTATCTGTGCATCTAATCGTCCACCTTATCAAGGAGATAAAATACCTTGGGCCGGTGTTCCTACATCATATGTATCCATACGAAAGATTCATGAGCACTTTGCACAACTATACGAAGAGTTGGGTTCATCCTGAGGGAAGCATGGTCGAGGGATACTCTGTTGAGGAGGTCGTTGATTGGTGCCTTGATTTCATTGACCCTACAAATCCGATTGGCATATCGAAAGGTCGCCTTGAGGGAAGGTTAGCATGGATTGGCATACTAGGCGAGAAGACATTCAATGTTGATTTGGATGCATACCGACAGGCTCATTTTCTTGTGTTGCAACACACAACGGAAGTATCCCCATACATTGATGAGCATAAAGAGCACTTGCGTCAACAAAACCCGGACCGGGGCCAAGCTTGGCTAGCGAAGGCACATATGAATGGATTCAATATTTGGTTCAGAGACGGGTATGAAACTCAGAGTCTAGCACAGTAGATGCTCTTAGAAGTCTGGCGTCTGGTCCTCTGATCACAGTAACTAGCTACCAAGCTTATGATATGAATGGTTACACATTCTATACAGTGGCCCACAACCAAAAAAGCACATACCAAAATAGCGGCGTCCGTATAGATGCCTTTGACAACGATGAAGAGAAGGCAGCCTACTATGGGCAGATAGAGGATAACTGGGAGCTCAATTATTCAGATTTAAGGTGCCAGTTTTGAGGTGTCGCTGGGTTGGGGGCGCAAAGGGTGTCATCAAAGACTCGTATGGGTTTACAACTGTCGATCTTGAAAAAGTTGGATACATGCAAGAGCCATTTGTACTTGCAAGTCAAGTTTCTCAAGTCTTTTATGTGCAAGACACGAGAAACAAGAAACGACACGTAGTGCTCTCAGGAAAAAGACGGGTAGTGGGTGTTACAAATGCCATGGATGAGGATGAATACAATCAATTTGACGAAGTCCCCCCATTTGGTAGCTGCAGCCTCCCTGTTATCCTGGAAAGTGAGACAACTCCCTACTTACGAAGTGACAACGTCAGCAAGGCAAAAGGCCGCAAGAAAGGGCAAAAACGTCAAGTCAAAAAAAGAGTTGTAACATAAGTTGTGAAATTTGTATCATAAGTTAATTAGGTGTTTGTAAGATAAGTTAATTAGGTCTCAATGATGTAAGGGTCTTTGTAAAATAAGTTTTGTAAGATAAGTTGTGAAATTTGTATAATGGATCTTTGAATTAGTAGTTGTAACATAAGTTGTGAAATTTGTATCATATGGATCTTTGGATTAGTATTTCTAAGATAAGTTGTGAAATTTTTAATAAAGTGGTACCAATCTGTGTGAGCAATGTATGATTCTAAGAGAAATTAATGGCCAAAATTTGTTTGAAAAGATTTCTCTTCAAATTTGTTTGAAAAGATTTCTCTTCAAATTTGTTTCAAATTAATGATTAGTATTTTAAAATTTGTTTGAAAAGATTTCTCTTCAAATTAATGGCCAAAATTCTAAGAGAAATTCTAAGAGAAATTGGACGATTTCTATTCAAATATGCTAACATTTATATTTCGCATGTATTATACTCAAATGGCCATTTTTCATACACAGCAACCTTTTGCAGCATCATTGGTGATCACTGAACATATTGCAACATCATTGGTGATCACTGAACATCATTGGTGATCACTGAACATGCACAGCAACCTTTTTGTAACATCATTGGTGATCACAGCAACCTCCTCACATGAACAGATTGCATCACAGATTGTTGATAACATATTGCTTTACACAGATTCACTGAACAGATTGCATCACACTGCAGATTGCATCACATGGACAGAATTTCACTCTAACAGAATTTCACACTGCAGATTTTCACAGATTGCATCACACAGATTGTTGATAACATACCACATATATATTTCACATAGTGCTGATAACATAACACATATATCACATGACACAGGACACATTCTACTTGACTAACAGGACACATATATCACAGGACACGGGACACATGAATCTACATTGTTTAGCTATTTATTCTGTGAATCCATTCAAGTTATGGTAGAAAATGGTATGAGCAAGTAGCTCTGGTAACTCTGCATGTTTATAACATGAATCTCAATTCAAGTTAAAATGGCATGTTCCTGCTTGTATTGTATTGTGCTATGGAGAAATAGATAAATGAGATAAATGAGAAATAGATTAATTTTCTGCATAACCAGTCCACAATTCACAACAAAAGCTACAGGCGTACAGGTCACACAACAAAAGCTTTAGTCATCAATCGCCATAAGCAAAAGAATTGAACCCAACTGTTACTTGTTAGCCATGTGCTGACCAATTGTGTTCTGACTTTGTTACTTTTTTTTTCCAACCAGGAATTCGAAGTGATGACAAGCCCCCTCAGCGTTGATGTGTTGCATGGCATTCGCGAGAACATTGCCTCCTTCATCGTGAACCAGGTGATCTCTGACAAAGGAGAGTTCCACTGCAGCAACCCAGGGCTTGCTTAGGTCTCGATCTATGATGTTGGAAAACTTGTGAAATTTGGTCTCTTGGATGTGTTTGAGTACTTGTGATAATATGTCGATCTGTTGATCTGTTGAAATCTGTTGAATGTTGAGTTCCACTGCAGTACTTGTGGAATTCTGTTGATCTGTTGAAATCTGTCGAGTACTTGTGATCTTATATTGGACCTTGTTGGATCTGTATCTGTATCCACTGCATCAGTACTTGTATTAATTCTGTTATATTTGGATGTTTGAATCTGTGATCTGTTGCTTGTGCCGATTGAATCTGTGATTTGTTGCTGAAAACCTGATGCTGGTTGTAGCCTGTGATCTGTGATGTGTTTAAAAGGAGACGTGGCAAACCGCGTCTCTTATATGTTATCACAGGTTATCTGAGACGCGGAGTACTTGTGATCTTATATTGGACCTTGTTGGATCTGTATCTGTATCCACTGCATCAGTACTTGTATTAATTCTGTTATATTGGATGTTTGAATCTGTGATCTGTTGCTTGTGCTGATTGAATCTGAGATTTGTTGCTGAAAACCTGATGCTGGTTGTAGCCTATGATCTGTGATGTGTTTAAAAGGAGGCGTGGCAAACCGCGTCTCTTATATGTTATTATAGGTTATCTGAGACGCGACTTGCCAATCTAGTGACTCCTATAATATAAACCAGAGGAGACGCGGGTTTCTAAACCAGCGTCTCATCTAAACCAGCGTCTCATCTAGCTTGAATTAGAGGAGACACGGGTTTGTTTCCACGCGTCTCCTATGGCTTCCATTAGAGGAGACGCGGGTAAACAAATCCGCGTCGCCACGAATAACATCCAGAGGAGACGCGGTTTAGGAGCTCGCGTCTCCTCCGAATTGCATTATAGGAGACGCGGGTTTAGAAACCGCGTCACCACCAATATCAGTCAGAGGAGGCGCGCTTTCTGAAACCGCGTCTCCGGTTGAAGAAAAGGAGACGCGTTCAAAGTGGTTAAGCAGACGCGGGTTACCAACGTCTCCGAGGCAAGAAAAGGAGACGCGGATTAGCAGCGTCTCCAACAATGTCGTTTATAGGAGACGCGGAAAATCCGCGTCTCCCACGTCATGTAAAAGGAGACGTAAATTTGGAGACGCGGAAAAACCGCGTCTCCTATGTGTCTTAACCTGCGTCTTCTTAGAAGACGCCTTACATAGTGCCAGCAAGTGGTGCTCCAAGACGTCCACGTCGATGTCAGCCGCGCGCGCCGCTGCTCCGCTCGCCGGCGGCATTAGATCGGTCGCCGGCGAAATCATCGCCGCATGAACTCTGGGCTTGGGCCGTAACTAGCTCAGGCTGGGCCTGTCTGTGTGTTCCTGAAAAGGAGGAGGAAACGAGACGACGGAAACGAGGAAAGATAGCATCACGGGCTTTCGCTGTGGTAACAGCACGAGAGAGGACGGGAGATTGACACAGTACTTGCAAGATTTGTATTGGAGCTACCCACACACACGGTTCCAATATTCTACTTGTACACAAACTTCTGTTGCAGCTACCACATGCAGACAAACAAAGGAAAGGAAACACGGTTTGTACAAAGTTCTGAGGTCACGCGCTGCTGCCCACGGACACGGTTCCATTCTACTTGTACCGTGCTTCCCAGGTATACCAAACTTCTGCTGCGGCAGCACATTGCAACAAGAGACCCATATACCGACGGCGAACTAGTACCAGTTCCAAGGCGAGATCGAGAGTGCCAGTGTGCCACTAGCTAGAGGTGATTTCAGCAAGTTGAAGCATCACAAAAGAGCAACCTAATTAAGCTACTTAACCCATATGCATGCCGATGCCAGGCACACTGCTTGCCCTTCAAGCACGACCTCCATTAGCCTTCTTGTCGCCGAGGAAGACATCAGTGAGGACGGTCTTGGACTGCAGCGACGCCTTCAGAATCGCCAGACCCTGCAGATCAAACCACCAAACTTCACACGTTTCAGTTCTCAAGCACAAACAACAAAACGAAGCACACAGCTGATAAGTGATAGCGGATTACTAGCTAGAGATCCAGTACTATATAAGATGAACCGACCTCGTTGTAGCCGAGCTGCACTGTCTTCTCCTGGAGATCTGCCGATGTCCTTCACGGACAAGGTGTTGAGCAGGGTGATACTAGCAGAGACGGCAGACATGGGCGTCACCGTCAGGTTGTCCGTCACCACGTACGTCACGATGCCCTGCACGAACCCTCTCCCCGCGCTCTGCACTACGGTCTGGCCGGACGACCCGGCCGACGGGACAAGCTGCGCCACCGCCGTCTTCATTGCGCCGCCGCAGGCCGCGCACGACCGCGCCGTACACCGCCGTGACGTAGGAGCGGCAGTTGCTGTAGCTAGCGCCGGCGCACCTGTACAGGGTCTTCTCCGGCAGGCCGAGAAGGGAGTTGCTGGACGAGAGCACGGTGGGGCAGAGGAGCGCGTCCTTCACCACGCCGCCCTGGACGTAGGTGGAGTTGAGCTTGCCGACGCTGGCGTAGAGGTTGCCGACGCACCCGACCATGGATTCCTTCCCGAGAAGCTTCACGGCGGTGGCGACCGGGAGGGCGAGGAGGGAGAAGAGGAAGTCGACGACGTCCTTGCTCGCCTCCGCGAACAGCAGGCGCTGCGCCTTCTTGTCGATGACGAGCTTCATGCTCAGCGTCACGCCGGTGGTGGTCATCTTGGAGACGTCGCACACACACTACTGCTACTTCTGCCTAGCTACTACTTTGTACGAGTAGTGGTAGCTTCGCTTTGGTGTGGTAGGAATATACTCCAAATTAAACTCGCGGCAGCGGGGCATATAAAGAGAAGCAAGGACCTCAAGACGGTGACACGAGCGCCCGCGCGTGCGCACTCGTGTGGGCGCTAGCACGCCTCCACGCGTCCACGCCCAGCGAGAGGCAACAGCTGGAACCGACTTGACCGTGGACGGGAGAGGACGCGTACAGCGTATATATACTCGATCAGAGAAAGCAGAGCAAACTGAACAGGACGATTGGGCCTTGGGTGCCATTTCCAGGTCACCCCAAGCACTGTACAATAAACTTTTTCAGCTGCACCGTACCGGCACGACGATGAAGAGAGTCACACCGTGTGCGCCTAGCAACTCAGTAGTAGACGGCACGGCATGAAACTAAAGCATGGCATCTGATAATGCATATTTTTTTACACTTTTATCTTCCACTTGTATTCATATCTCCGTCCTTCACTTCGTACAAATTGAGTGGATATACATACAGATATTGTAGAAAAAAATCATAGTTGATGATAAGACACGTGGCATTTTATTAAGGCTATAGCTACCATGACAGCCTCTACTTATGCCATGGATCATGTTTAAACCTACCGGAAGACTTTGTCACACTTGCTAACATATTTTTTCATCATATGCAACTGTTTCCGTTTAAAAGAATATATCATTGGTCAAAGTGCAATATTAATTGAGCTATTTTACAATACTTGAAAAGTACCACGGTACCTTTCCTATTTTGATAAAGGTACCAGGAGGTACCGAAAGATGCCGGGAGGTACCTTTCCTATTTTGGTATGGATTTGGTACCTCTGTTTAGGTACCTTAGTCCCTTTTTTTCCACCGTCAGATTTCTTGGAACGGATGTCTCTCATTATTTCCAAGCATTCTAAAATTTCTCATATTAAAAACAGTATATATGTCCCAATGGCCATACACTTAGGAACAGACGAAGTAGTTTTATGGCATTTGCAAAATTGCTACTGTTTTTTTTTTATCTTTTGCAAGAATTCCACTCGAATGAAAATTCTAGCAGTATTTTGCAAATCTCTAGCGGTAGCTTCGCAACAATGGTAACGATGACAAATTTGCAGTTCTCTTTTTTGAATAACACTGGCAAAAAAAAAAACTTGTTACTTTAAGTTCATTCTGAATACGAATGGGAAAGGGAAATAGCCGTGGTCCATTTTGATTCCATTAAACTAATAACCTTTTGAAATCTCAAAGGCATGTCTTGTTCGCTGCAATAAACTTTGGCCACAACAATGCCCTAGAGAAACTTGGCCACAGGGCCGTGAAACAATTTCTGTTTCTGCAACAACTGTTTTCTTTGTCATGACAATTCATTCGGATACACTGCATCTTTTTTGTGCGGGGAAAAAAATGCATTCTCAAGGGATATATTAGAAACTGCTTATATTGCACAAGCATTAAAACTTAGCCAAAACATATGATAATTTAGCATTAAGTTATAATATCGTCTTATATGCAAATTAAACAACATATAATTACTGAAGTATAAAAAACCATGCGCAGTACGAGCCATGCAAACATGCTGCATGCACCGTTTAACCTCAGGCATCAGCAGGACCCTTCCTGCCAAGGAAAACATCAGTGAGGACGGTTTTGGACTGCAGCGAGGCCCTGAGAATCTCCAAACCCTGCAGCAAATCACGTCAACAATAATGCTTCACAATTGATACAAGTCACAAAACAAAAGAGAAAGAGTACGTTACTCAGAACATGTATGATCCCCCTCTCAGTGTCTCACCTCATTGTAGCCAAGCTGCACGGTCTTCTCCTGGAGCGCGGCGAGGTCGGTGACGGCGAAGGCGTTGAGCAGGGCGAAGCTGGAGATGGCGGACATGGGCGTCACCGTCAGGTCGTCCATCACCGTGTACGTCACGACGCCCTGCACGAACCCCGCCGCCGCTCCGGCCGTCTGCCCGCCCGCCGGCGCCGGCGGGAGGTACTGCGCCGCCGCCACCATCCGGTTGCCGCAGGTCGGGCACGCCTTGCCGTACGCGTCGGTGATGTAGGTGCGGCAGCTGCTGTTGAAGATGCTCGTGCACCTGTACATCATCATCAGGCTCCTGCTGCTGGGCAGCTGCCCGCCGCACGGCGGCGCCGGCGGCGGCAGGCGGAGGAGGGAGGCGCCGTCGGGGGAGGAGGGCACGGCGGGGCGGAGGAGCGCGTCCTTGGCGGCGCCGGGAAGGACGTAGGTGTAGTCGAGGGCCTCGACGCTGCCGTAGA
Organism: Urochloa ruziziensis; assembly: GCA_015476505.1. Classification (NCBI taxonomy): domain Eukaryota; kingdom Viridiplantae; phylum Streptophyta; class Magnoliopsida; order Poales; family Poaceae; genus Urochloa; species Urochloa ruziziensis. The sequence goes on from CM027122.1 coordinate 4,431,759, forward strand.
GGTTGCCGACGCTGCCGGCGATGTCATCCTTGCCCAGCAGCTTGGCGGCGGCGGCGAGCGGCAGGACGAGGAGGGAGAAGAGGAAGTCGACCACGTCCTTGCTCGCCTCCGCGAACAGCAGGCGCTTCGCATTCCTGTCGATCAGGAGCTTCATGCTAAGCATCTTCGTCGTCGTGTTGGTGGTTGCCATGGAATTGAATGTGGGAGCTCACTGGCTGCAACTGCAACCTATAGCTTGCTAGCTTTCTTGGTGGAGTAAGCTAGCGACGCTCACCGGCCGGCTAGCTAGCTGGCACCTCGGTGCATGGATAAGTGAGGGATCTCACGGTTGCACGAATATATAGAGCGCCATGCCACACCCACACGGGCACACTCGTGTGCTTCGGAAGCATGTCGTCACCCCTGTCCTTAGCAAGAAGGATTGGACGAACTCGGAGGATAAGACGTGTACGCTCCAACAGAGTACAGCAAAGCTAGGAACTAGGAAGTATAGATTTGGGGTGAGAATGGAGCAAGCATGTATAGACAGTGAGTGATCTGACTGATCTGCTTTCTGAAGCCCCCCATGCCTTCTACTCCAACTCTAGTTTGTTTGGGTTGCAAAAAATGAGGTGGGTATAGATCACCTATAAATTGGTTCGGTTAGAATTTAGACTCTAAAATATGAATGAACTATCGATGTCCTACTCAGATACTATAAAGTAAATTTTCATCGGATGCATGCTTTAACACGAGGCCCATGGTATTAAGAATCGACATGCTAAAAGTTGAAGGGGGTTGAGAATTGTGACTTGGATATTAGGAAAGCTTGTCCAATCAGCAAGCATGATACGGAAATGGGGAAAATATCTCCATTATTACAAGTATGGTTTTAGTGACAAAGGCTAAATGAAGTAGAATATCTTTCTATTCTTTTCAAAAGTATTTATAATGATGAGCCAAGTTTAATTTCAATAACTAGACTATGGATTCCAATGCATTCGAAATAATTCCAAACAATATGAATGTTCAATTTATAATGTAAGGAATATAATTTGTGAGGGAGATTGAATGACGAGTAACTAAACATTTGAAATATATACTTCACGGACTATAGATTATCAGTAGTTTACATGGACATGTTCGATTTATTTAAAAGTGCTCTCTGCTAAGCTATGTCAAATCCATCTATATGTAATCTCCATTGTAGAGTGCTGTGGCTATTCTTATCATCTTATGTGACCGATCATGTCTACCAAATTAAACTGTCTTATGTTGCTAATTAATTTACTTGTTGGACCATAATGAAACACCGTGTTCGATGAACTCGATCTGGATTACCGGTTCCAAAACTTCCAAGCGCCATCTATCTAGAGCATGTAATCCTCAGGCCAGACCCGAGCACGTGTGCACATATAATTATGCAAACCTTAAACCCAAACCCTCGTGCCTAAGTACATGTACGGAAAAGAGGCCTACGCCGACTCGGAGTCCGGACGGATACTTTGCACTGAAAAATCGTCATGACGAATTTGCTGTGACGGCACGGATACGTGTACTGTGTCCACGCTGCTCTTTTGTTCTGGATTGGATGGATGGGTGGTGGTGGAACAGGGTTTTTCGCTTGGCGAAACGGATTTGGATGGCCTCAATTAAGTTGCAAGACGGCGGATGCTTCCGGCCGGAACCGTGTCGCTGGTGGCGATACCCGGCCCGGCTGCTGCTCGAGTCGAGGAGGAAAGCAGGTGGAACCGGGCCGGGACGTTCGTTGCCGTCTGTGATTTGGCCGATTGAGCTGACGACATTGGCAGCAACATATATTACTTGTATTAATGGTGAAAGAGCTCGTTGTAAACGCTGACGACGGTAAAAAAACAGTGCATTTCCATGTAACCTCTTCCCGCTTCAAACGTACGCACGAATTCAAACGCATTTACTGCTACTGGCCTACAGTTAACAGTCTACTAGCTCGAATGCTGCCATCAAGCCTGATGAATCCGAGCAGCGACCCGGCCGGATCCCAGCTGCAGGCCAAGCCCAGCAAAGCCTCCGCCGGTGCGCCTCAGCGTCTCTTCCAATTCCAACGGTGAGCCATCCCCACATCCCACACCCTCCGATTCTTCCAGCTCCGCTGCTCGGCTTGCTCGCTGTCCTCGAGGGAGCGGCGGCGGTTGCGTGCTCTGCTCCCCGCGTTTCGACGTCATGCCGCCCTCGGCCGCGCCGCCCGCCCCCGCCGCCGCACGCGCGCGCACCGTGAGGGTCTTCGTCGACGGGCCCGGGAGGCGCGTGCTCTTCGCGGAGGCCGGCGCCGACGCCGCCGCCTTCCTCTTCTCCCTCCTCGCCGCGCCCGTCCGCGCCGCGGCGGCGGAGATGCTCCGGGAGGACCCGGCGTCCGCCGCCGCCTGCTGCTTCGGGAACCTCGCCGCCGCCTCCGACGCCCTCCTGCCGCGGGGCGCCGCCACCAACTCTTCCTCCCGGGCGCCCGCGGGGATGGGCATCATGGCGCGGCGCCTCTTCCGCTGCGGCCACCTCGGGTGCCCCTGCAGCGACGTCGCGTCGCGGGAGCCCGGCTCCGCGTGCCCCTGCGCGTCCCGCTCCTGCCGCGCCGCTACCGGCAGCGGGACGCGCGAGACGGAGCTGCACTTCCTCGAGGCGTGCTTCTACCGCCGCCCCGACGGGTCCGCCGCCGGCCGCAGCCGCGGCGGCGCCGGGCGGAGCGGGGACACCTTCTACCGGTGCCGCGCGCGCGACGAGAGGCGCGGCGGCGCCGGCCGCGACGTCTTCCCGTGCCGGTTCCGCGTCACGGACGAGCGCGGCGTCGAGTGCCCGCTCTGCGGCGGCCGGACCACCGTGGAGGTCAAGTGCGCCGCCAAGGCCGGCGGCGAGGAGGACGCTCAGGACGGGGGGCCTACCACCACCTGCTACGCCATCATGGACGACCTCTCCGTCAGGCCGGTGGCCGCCGGCCTGAGCGGCTCCGCGCTGCTCTCCGCTCTCGGCGTTGCGGCCGACCCAGACGACGTGCGCGAGGAGACCGTGCCGTTCGGATACAAGGAGGTACGTAGCGTCTTCTCGATCCATCGCCTCCTCATTGTTGCTAAGATTAACGATCACGTCACTCGTATCATGTTGCCTTGTTCTACCGTTGTCCTGGTTTTCAGGGGTTCAACCTGCTCTGGGCTGCGCTGCGCTCCAAGACGGCGCTCACCGACGTCTTCCTCCCCGCCGTCACTCCGGCCGCGAGACGCCGCCATCACGGGTTCATTGGGATTATGGGGTAGTAATTTCTCAATGCAGACTTTGCAAGTGGTAGGTGATTGCTTGATGAGCATTCATTATGGAGCAAGAATTCGTCGATGCAGACTTCGCTAGCTGGTTGTTTTGGACTTTTGGTAATTAAGCAGGTTATTCCAGAAGAGTACTTCCCTCCGGCTCATAATATAAGCATTCTTCGATTTTTGTGCATCATGTTTGATCATCCGTCTTATTCAAAAAATTATAAATATATTAATTATTTTATTATAACTTGTTTTATCATTAGGTATACTTTAAGTATGGCTTATTTGTTTTTATATTTTGTTAAATTTTTTGAATAAGACGAATGGTCAAACATGATGTCCGAAAGTCAACGAATGCTTATATTATGGGACGGAGGAAGTAGGACACTACGAGTAGTATTTTGGACTAAATGCTGTATTGCTGTGTTCTTATCTTATCGATTGCAAGCTGGTAATCGAGTACTGCTATGCTCACTTTATTCGCTATTCCCAAATAGCAATGCTTTTGATTATGGCTCTGTTCTGTAAAACAGATTCTACTGCTATGCTCATTTCATTCGCTATTCCCAAATAGCAATGCTTTTGATTATGGCTCTGTTCTGTAAAACACCAACAGCATTTGCAACAAAGCCCTGTGGTGAGAATGAAAGTCGCAGCAGCATCTTCAGTAGTTGGTACAGGACTTTTATTGATTTGAGTTCCAAAAGGATAGATTTGTGTTTGTTCTACCAATCACGCTGGGAAAAAATCTTACATGAAAAGGCCATGTTTACATCAAAATCTTGGCATACGATGTAGTGCATGTGCAGTTTGCATTTTGACAGATACGTTTTTAGTAATTTACAAGAGACGTATACAGATGCATAGCATCGCTATTGAATGTTGAACTCTAAAGAATACATGTTGCTCAGATGCATAGCTTCGATATTGAAAGTCGAAACTCAAGAATCCCATATTTCTTCCTGAACTTTGGCGTGTTAAACATCATCTATAGATTTTCCAGGGTCAGAATTCTCATGAATAAAGCGCATTCCCTACCATGCAAAACTAGAATGCGCTCAAAATATATAGGAACAAGCTATATCTGTTCTCCAACCCCAAAAAATTTGAACAGCATCTCATGAAGTAGACTTCGGGAAGGCAAGATCCTTCAGTTGCTGAGGGTCTACAGAAGATGGTGCTTTGGTGAGTGCACACTGAGCCGTTGTGGTCTTGGGGAATGCTATCACATCCCGGATTGAGCTCTCACCAGCCAAGAGCATCACCAACCGATCCAGTCCATAGGCAATGCCTCCTGCAGTAAAATTTCCAATATACCAAATTGATAAGCAAACAAAAACGGCACATAGTATGCACAACATATGATACAAATTGCTCTGTAGAGCATGAGCATTTCCTTAGCCTATTAAGAAAGTGTCAGAATGCATATAACGAGAAAAGATAGTTCTCCAGGCCTATAGTCTGAAACATCAGAAAGATAATTCTAAAAGGGCTGCTATAGTCTGAGCAATAGCAACTTAGTGAAACACCAGAACAGATAGTTCTACAAGCCCATATTGTAACACTGAAGAAAAATATTAGATGGAGTTTATTGTAACTAAGGCTATGTAAAGGCTAGTTTATTGTAACTGAACATGCATACCATGTGGCGGAGCGCCCATGTCAAAAGATTCTAAAAGGTAACCAAATTTCTCCTCAGCCTGCATTGGAAACAAGGAATAACATGAATCACAATATAGCATCAGCATGTTGTCCACACTAACAATCTTGAGCAGAATGTGGATAAAAGAACGCAATGTTTGCACAAACATGGTTCGAATACCATTTCCCTATGATGCTAGTGGTTTCATAGTTTTGACCATCAAATTTTTAAACATATACACCTTCAATGACTTCCATTCTGTTAATTTTCTCATCCAATAAACAACTGGCAGCTGAAGACATTCTTTTCTCGACAAACCTTATAACTGTTTTTTAAGGCAGTTTCACTTAACACAATGTATGTGATATTTGAGAGCATGCTTGCTATCATGATGGGGGCAGTATTGAACCATCCGAACTATGAATAACAAGCAGATAACTAAAGTCGTACCTGTTCAGGTGAGATACCAATGATCTCAAAAATTCTTTGTTGTACATCACTCTTGTAGATTCTCAAACTGCCCCCTCCAATCTATTAATGACAGGACAGAATATTAGTTGTTTGGTATAACTGTCAACCGTCTGTAAATCATTAAATCTAGCTATCTTTTGCATATACTACCTCCGCTCTTAAATATATGACTTTTAGGACAAGCTCATTAGTTCAGAAATGAACTAAACTGGTTGTCCTAAATGTCATATATTTGAAGAACACAGGAAGTATTTCAATAACATGGATATATCATATTTGTGGATAAATTAATATCAACACATCAGACCAACTTTTGCACATCTCAATTCATTATTGCTAATACCAGAAAGAACAGGCATTCACTCAGACAGCTCTATAGAAGTAATTTAACATCTATAAGGTCAAACTTTTAAGAATTCATGAGTATCCTCTTCATTTATGGACCCATATTACAATATACACAAGCAATGCCAACAGAAAAAATAAGAACTCACAGATTGTACTGAACAAAACAACTAAATAACTTGTACTGAACATTGATGTGTATAGTATGTCCAATTGCCAGTCAGCATGCAATCTGAATCCTCAACTGTAACTTGATTAAGATTCCTGATTCAAAGTTTATGTAAACCAGTCTAATGATACAATTAGAATGCTTCAGTTTAAAAACAAATGACTACTCGATTCGATAACGTAATGATGTCTCTGGGGTAACTTATGCAAATAAACATGTTTGCATTGGTCTTTTTTAAGAATATGTGTTGAATAATACTTGCATCTTTGGTGAAGGTATGCAATTTGTTAAGCAAAACAATACAAGAAAAGCTTTAACTAAGATCAGTAATAATCTTGAACTTTAGGGTGCATCATAATAAGATTCAAACAGATCGAGACAATATATCAAGTTTGCTTGTGTACACACTAAGAAAGACGAAAACAGGATGTACCTCCACACCGTTGTAAATCATATCATAAGCCAGGGCACGAGCTGATGGTAAATCATTCATATCTTCAGGATTTGGTGCAGTGAAAGGATGGTGTAGGGCCTGGGTTCATAAAAGTAGAAAAAAGACACTCAGAAAACAGAACTTCAGACAAAACTAATACTAGGGACTTGCATATTCTCAGTGTATTGCAACCAAATTTAGAACAGTGGGCATCTTCTGTAATCATGATCCTGTTGTTACCAACCCAATTAAAATGGCATTGGCATGTTATGGGTGTCACCAACCTCATATTATGTTTGTTGCTATGGGTGTCATACACTCATACCATACCGTGCTAGGTTGCATACATTTACAGAGTCTGGAGACTAATTCCAATAATGGTCAGTATTCTAGTGCTAATAATTTGTACCAAATTCTGCAAATGGTGTCATGTGACATATTGTACCAAATTTCTACAATAAAATAACAGCCTCTTTCAAAATGGTAAGTATACACAGATCTCTAAAATAATGTGATCAGAAACAATTAAGCAGTTTTTATAATTAATAGAAGATTAAAAATAACTGACCTCATATCTCTGCTCATCACTGTTCCATTCAAACATTGGAAAATCTGTCACCCAAAAAACTGAATGTGCTGACTGGCAAAATATAGAAAATGCAAAAGAGGATGTCAGGAGTAGGCAGAAACAGAATTATTTGCAAACTAATATGCCACAACAGCATCTCGTCAATATGCCATGAGTAATGTACAGAGCATATCAACAATTCAACTTTAAGGGTAATATATGCCGCTTTTCTGACTCACCGTGTCTATCACTTCCAGCTTATGAGCAATAAATAATCTTAACCGGCCAAGAATCCGATTAGCTGATGATTGTTCACCCAGTGCAAACAGGATAAGATCACCCGGCTTTGCACCCAGAAGCTCCACGAGCTGCTCTTTCTTTTCAGGTTTAAGACTTGATACCAGCGGACCAATTCCTTCAAGATCCCCTGTGAACACAGATTATATAAAAAAATTGTGCAAGCAGTGCCACAGAATTTGACTTACAGAAGAGCAAATAAATTTCTTTTTTTCATTTTACCATTCTCCATAACTTTGAGGAAAGGCAGGCCCTTAGCACCAGCTTTGGAAGCTTCAGTGTAAACAGTTCCTTTCTTTAGGTCAGTGTTTGAAAACACCTTGGCACCACCAGGAACACACAGTGCTTTTATTATACCTCCATTTTCCAAGGTATCAGCAAAAACCTTGAAGCCACATCCCAAAAATATATCGCTAACCTGCATTGGACCGAATAGGAAATAAGGGGAACAATTTGTGAGTAATTAATCAAGAAAGTAATTCTTAGCACATGTTCAACATAAATGTTGCATGGCAAAAGCAGCAAAAGATCTATATCAGGCCACTAACAAAACATATAGTAATAACAGTATAATATGAACAGTGCTAATGTGAATTGCAGAGATAAGTTAACTAATCAATTCATTAACATCACAATTGCAAAGGTACGCAGAAAGGTCAGAAATCCTCACATTTTTTAGCTCCCAATCAAACCGAAGGTCGGGCCTGTCTGTCCCATAGCGATCCATTGCTTCTGCATATGTTAACCTTGGAAATGGATTAGGCAGCTTGATACCAGCTACTGCTTGAAAAACCTGTTACATGAATTGTTCCACCATTCATAATTCAACCATAAACAGTGGTAGTAATGAAGGAACGATGACATTTTCTGAACAATGTACCAAGACCTTAACTTACAACTAACTATCCAATATAGCAAACTGACGAGTGACAAGTCAGCAAATAGAGTCACAGACTGTGTCATATCTTCATAAGAAAACATTTGTGGTTACCTTTCACACATGCCAAGGGTCAAAGGGTCTCAAATCCAATGTTAAATTCGAGAAAGGAAAGAAAGAGGAAAAGGTATGTCAAAACCAGCATACATGTCTCATTAAATCTTCGTTTAACTTCAACATATCCTCCATTGATGTGAAGGCAATCTCCATATCAAGTTGTGTAAACTCTGGTTGCCTGTCTGCGCGCAAATCTTCATCACGGAAGCACCTATAAGAATAATATAATGCAGCTTTTAAAGAGTAGTTCACTGGTTTTGTAATACTATATGCCAACTGGATGTGATCATGCTGTAAGCTTATTGCCGAGACAGAAACGAAATAAAAAAAACAGCTTTGAAGGCAACAAAAAGGAAATAAATCTCATTGACATAAGGAAAAAAATGTGGCTCCTAACAAGATAGAATAATGGCAGAAGAGTTGTGATACGTAAACAGGCAAAAGCACAATTATATCTAGAAAAGAAAATAACAGGTACCTTGCAATCTGATAATATTTTTCAAATCCAGAAACCATCAGCATTTGCTTGAACAACTGAGGGCTTTGAGGGAGAGCATAGAATGTTCCTGGCTTCAGAAACCATATTGGAAGAAATCAGGGGACATGGAGCACGTGTTTGAAAAGGTAAGAAACCACTGTCTAGATATTAGACCTATGACAACAATCACTTGCAATAAAGTGATGTATATAATGTGTACTAGTTTGTAAGCAATACTGTAATATACTCGAATGGAATAACTTGTAAACTAAGAAAGGTTAGGTGGAAGTCTTCCAGAACTACAATCACAAGTAATTTTCTCAAACATCAGTATCAACCAGCACAAGAAAAAGAAAGAATGTAATTTAATATGTCCATTTAAACTGCTATAAGAATATTTGATATTAGAGAAAGTTGCTTTTGCAGAAAAGGGTCCAAAGTCCAAACATGACATGAAAGCACAAGTCTTCAAGTTGCAAGGGATAGCAAAGGGGCAAGTGTGTGTTTTAAAAGGTAAAACGAAAATTTTCATGTGAAGAAATAGATAAATTGTATATAGCTTAATCACCTGAACTCTTGATGGTACAAGATAGTCCCGAGCACCTTCTGGTGTAGACTTGGATAAAACTGGAGTCTCAATCTACCTTAACATGTAACTTTAGATCAGACATGACAGAATGTCTAAGTAGTACAGAAATATTACTGCTACTAGAATTATTGTTGGAAACCGACTTAAATTTAGTGACTCATTGTTAGCTCATACAAGCAATAGCAGATGTTTGACAGTGCATGAATGATGGATCTGTTTTGACCAATCTACACGGTTTTCATGAATTAGATTGTACGGTTGGTAGATTTTGACCAATCTACACAATTCCATGTGCATAAGTACTGCTGGTGACTAAACGAGAACTATCTTACACGATGATAAAATGATTTTTCAATGGCATAAAATTAATTCTATTATAATAGGATGGAAAATTGCCTACCCCAAGTTGCTTGGGACAAAAGGCTATGTTGTTGTTGATAACAAGATGAAAAACTAGAGACCTGAACCCCCCCCCCCCCCCCCCCCCACACACACACACACAAAAGTCACAAGCTGAAGAGTTAGATCCCTGATTCAGATGACCATTTAGCGGTACATCACGAGACTGTTTCGGATATTTTTTGTGGTACTAAGTGAAAATAACAGGTATATGACAAGTAGGATATATTGAGGTGGAAACCCAGGTCAAATAGACAATGTGTGACAGTAGATATAATCAGCATACCTCAACAAATTCATGTTCATCCTCCAAGTAACGTCGGATGAGTTTAACAACATTATGGCGCAACCTCAGGTTCGACTGCATCTGAGGACGACGCAAGTCCAGCACTCTAAACCTGTAATATACGATAATAGAAAGTTACAAAAAGGCAAATTACCTAAACTGGAAGAACATAAGCACATAGCTTAAATAAATTTTAGTGTAACAGGAATCTCGTGTCCAGAAAGGAGAAAGGAACAAGAACAAGGAGATCAACTTTAGGAAAAGAGGAATGCTATATCTTTTGACAAGCACATTAAAATCCAGAACAAAGTTGTTGTTGGGATCAAGAAACAGACAATGGAAAGAACCTATAGTCCAGCAGAATCCAATGGTTGGTTTGACTAAAGTAACATTAAATAAGTTGGTACAAGCTAGCATAGTCAGAATCCAACGGAAAGAAGCTATAGTCCAGCGGATTCAAATGATGTCAAGAATTTACTAACAAAACTGCATCTACACACCTCCATCACAATATCGAATGTGTTACTATTGAAGGGATTTGAAAGGAAAAGCAATAAAAAATTATAGCTGTGAACATAATTAAGCATATAGTAAACAGAAGTGGATATCACTACAGCAATCACAAATTGTGTGACAGGCGAGATGCAGCTTTGTCTCATGCATGCAAAGCATTCACAGTGCACACCCTTTTGTACTAAATACAAATGTCATGCAACCAATAAGTGCTTAACATGCCTAAGCCACATACACATAATATTTTCTAAAGCCTAATGTGTAACTTTCATACACCATCTAATCAATCAGCACAATTTTTTTTTGACAAATCTAGCTAATTCGAGTCATTCACCATTCTTATAGATACTTCCAACAAGGCCTCTGCAAAAATAAATTTTCAGGGACTGTAAATGTTTTACCTCAATCTAATTTCTTCCGGAAACTTCTCTTTTACAGTGTCAGCAGTTGTAACTGGAAACGGCAATGAACGAGTTACTGAGTTCAGCACTAAAACACGATCTGCAGCAACCTTCAAGGTACCAACATGAAAACATAATTACAATCATGTCGGTTTCTGGTGAATGCAAAGAGAAATGAAAAGTTGATGCCAATCAAAGAAACAGGTACTGAAACTATGAATTATATATAGAAAAAATGATATTCCTTACCACATACATTTTGCGTGTCCAAAACAAGCATAAAGGAAATGGGAACTTCTTAAACAGCAATATTTCGATGGTATGTTATGTAAATATCAAATTATACCCGTGAAAAGTAACCTCTAGCTTATTGATCTAAAAAACATAATAAGATGTCATGGCTAACAGTCAATACCTCTATAGCCCCGGTCTTCATATCTGCATTGATGGCATCTGCTGGGCGTGGCCGGACCACCCCCTCAACAGCAACCACTGACTCCACTCTCAGCTTGTTTACTATGTTGTAAACTTCTGAGTACTCTGGCAATGTTGTGACCTACGCAAGATCAAATAAAAACCCCTGTGAACATTCGGCAATAACAAAATAAATGTCAACAGCCAAAACATGTGCATACATAATCCTGTTAGAATTTGCCACTATGCCAGTCAATGCATACGACTTTTACCATACACCACGAATCAGATAGGACAAGAATTTTTCCTCGCAAAAAAAAAAAGATAGGACAAGAATTTCCAGTAATATAGTGATAATGTGACGACTTGTTTGACTACAGAACAGATCACGTGGCACCAGAAGCAAGCACAATATGAAAAAGTAAGAAGCCATAGCGCTACACATTTTCTGTAGAGAAATCATTCAAAGACAACGGTCGCTAACAACAGCAACTACCCCTGCTCCATTGCCCTTCTGTTAACCACAAGCAGTTGCTGATCACCTGGGAGTGGGAGAACAGTACTTGATGCTAGTAGCCAAGCGCAACAACTAACAGTACAGGGATAAGCAATGCAACTCATTCCAGATAACACACATCAAGCTATGGAGGAGTTCGAGAAAATGTGAAATTGACAACAATTGCTGAGTTTGTCTCTACTGAAGCAGCAGCTGAATCAATATAATATAATCAAGAGCAAACAAATACGAGATCAGAAAACAGTGTACTATATCAGCTTGCAGCAATTACAACCACCTAATCAAAGCAACCATAGGCATAACCAGCACTGCAGAAAACGGTCACTAACGCAGCCAACACGACTTGGAAAACGACTCACCTGCACCATTCCGGAGCGGTCGCGCAGGGTGAGGAAGGTCAGCCCCGCGTGCGCGCGGCGTAGCGCGACCCATCCGCACAGCCGCACCCTGCGCCCGGCGTCCCCGGCTCCGAGCTCGCCGCACAACGCGTCTCTCGGCGGCCACTGCAGCGGCTGCAGCCTCTCTACCTTCGCACCAGCCTCCGCGGGCGCAGCCGCTGCCTCCTCCTGCGGGGTCGCTGCCGCGTCGGTGGCCGCCGCGGCCGCTAGGGTTCGGAGCTGGGGCGAAGGGCCGGCGGAGGAGGCCGAGGCCGAGGTGGTGGAGAGCGGGAGGAGGCGGCGGAGGTGCAAGGAGGATGGCCTGGGCTTCAGGCGGGAGAGGAGGGAGAGGGGCGAGGCGCGGAGCAGAGAGGACGCCATTGGAGACGGGAGATGAAGAGGGGGAGCGGATGGGAGAATTCGAGGAAGAAGAAGGGAGATGCCTTATCCTTCGGCACGAATCTTACAGGAGTAAGGTTACGCCTTCAAGACTTCAAGTTGAGGTTATCCTTCGGCACGAATCTTAGTTGTTGCGCTTGACTTCAAGTCCAGAATACGGCTTGCTATACGACTTGCGTAAACCGTCAAATACGCTTCTAACGGGAAATGCAACAGAAAATCCAAAAAAAATTGCGAAGCAAAAAATTCCGTTGCCGGGAATCGAACCCGGGTCTCCTGGGTGAAAGCCAGATATCCTAACCGCTGGACGACAACGGATTTATGAACACTCTGAACTCTAAAGCCTTTTAATACTTGTATTGAGGTTCCGCGTGAGTTTCATAGAATTTTTTTTTCTCTATGATGTATGTCCATTACATAACCAGAACTGTGTTGCTTTCGCCACTTAATCCTCAGGTGCTTCCAGCTAAGCTGTTTCTGCCGCTAATCTAGTGCCGATTTGGCGTGGCATCTTTGACTTGCACGGTTTTTTAATATTCAGGAATTCTTATATGGCGACCAAGGATAATACAAGGAATGATGTTTCACAAAAAAAAAAAAAAAAAAAACAATCATACAGCCATACAGGGAATGATGAAGAAACTTCTCTGGAAAAAATGGAATGGTCAACAACTCTCAAAGGAATATATTGGCGGCTTAGAAGAGTATTTATACATGGAGAGCCTAATCAAATCCCACCGTCAAATAGTAAACCATGTGCAGCATAGCACCCGTATAGTTATTATATATATTAAAAACAATAGTGTAAAACTGTAAATCAACCAAGACGAGAGGAAAATGGTAATCACCACGGTTTTGGAGGAGTGTTCATAGGTTACAAAAACCAAAAGGAACTCAAGAGGTTAGTTCATCAGGATAAAACAAGAACACAGCAGTGTTCCTCCCGTGTTCTGACCAAGAAACTAAAAAAGGCCTATTAAGCAGCATGCTCTGACCAAGAAAGGTTTATTAAGCCTTTGCCACACATCAAAACACATAACTCCACCATGGCAGCAATTCACGTCATGAGCCTGCTGCCTCAAGCCATCTTCACCATGATTGCAATGGCCTCCTGGGGGGGTAGTACATTGCAGCGGCGACGAGGCTGGAGCCCTGCTGGCGTTCAAGGCAGAGCTCATCAGCCATGGCTCCGTGGTGCTTCCCTCCTGCAACGAAAGCACTGGCTTCTGCAGCTGGGAAGGTGTGGGGTGCAGCCGCGGCCAGGTAGTTGCGCTGAGCCTGCCATCCTCCGGGCTCACCGGCAGCCTCTCCCCTGCCATTGGAAAACTCACGTTCCTGCGAACGCTGAATCTGAGCTCCAACTGGTTCCGAGGGGAGGTCCCTGCGAGCATTGGCCACCTACTGCATCTGCATTCACTTGATCTCAGCTACAACACATTCTCCGGTACACTCCCTGCCAACCTGAGCTTCTGTATCAGCTTACAGTTCTTGAATCTTGGTAGCAACAGGCTCCATGGGCACATCCCGGTCGAGCTTGGCAACAAGCTCACAAGCCTTCAGAAGCTCTCACTGACTAACAACAGCTTCACAGGCACCATCCCGTCATCCATAGCAAACATGTCATCCTTGTACCACCTTGATCTATCTACAAACCATCTCGAGGGTCCCATCCCACCTGAACTCGGCAACATTGTAGGCCTGCGAGTCCTCACGCTCCTCCAGAACAACCTTTCTGGAGTGCTTCCACACTCCCTATACAATTTGTCCTTGCTGAAAGACTTTGAGGTGCAAGAAAATATGTTGTATGGAACTATCCCTGATGATATTGGCACTATGTTTCCCAGCATTGAAGTTCTTAGCTTTGCTAATAACCAATTCAGTGGATCCATCCTTCACTCTCCAATATATCTTCTCTTACACAGCTTGGCCTTCATGCGAACAGTTTTAGTGGGTATGTGGCTCATGGTTTGGGGAGGTCGCGAGGTCTTACTTACCTGTCCTTGAATGACAACAAGCTTGAAGCAAACGACACGCAAGGGTGGGAATTCATCACTTCACTGACAAACTGCTCCCAGCTTCAGCTTCTGGTTCTTCGGAAAAACTCTTTCAGCGGGCAACTGCCTAGTTCAATTGCAAACCTGTCATCAACTCTGCAAGCTCTTTATTTGGGAGACGACATGATTTCTGGGGTTATTCCATCAAACATCGGCAATTTGGTTGGTCTTAAAACACTTGAGATTGCAAATACTTCTGTATCTGGACTGATTCCAGAGAGCATTGGTCGGCTAAGAAACTTGGTTGACTTAGGCCTTTACAACAGTAGTTTGTCAGGTCTCATACCTTCATCACTAGGAAATCTTACACACCTGAATAGACTTTATGCTTACTATGGCAACTTGGAGGGGCCAATTCCGACAAGCCTTGGGAGGTTGAACAATCTGGCTGTCCTTGATCTGTCAACAAATCGACTCAATGGTTCGATTCCTATAGAGGTGTTAAAACTTTCTAAACTTTCTATCTACTTAGACCTATCATACAATTCATTGTCTGGGCCACTTCCTACTGAAGTTGGTTACTTGGCAAGTCTTAAACAACTGATTCTTTCAGGAAACAATTTGTCAGGCAATATACCTGACAGTATTTCACAATGTGTATCGTTGGATCAATTGCTGCTGGATCAGAACTCATTTGAGGGAAGCATGCCCCAATCACTGGAGAATTTACAAGGTCTTGCTTTACTGAACCTGACCATGAATAAGTTGTCTGGTAGCATTCCTGATGCCCTTGCTAGTATTGGCAGCTTGCAATTATTGTATCTAGCACACAACAACTTCTCAGGTCTTATCCCCACAGGTCTACAAAAATTGGAATCTTTATCACAACTGGATCTGTCCTTCAATCATCTGCAAGGTGAGGTGCCAAAAGGTGGTGTTTTTGCAAATGCAACTTACTTGTCAATCAACGGAAATGGTGACCTTCGTGGTGGAACACCACAACTTCATTTAGCTCCATGCTCCACTCCTGCAGAAAAGAAGAAAAGGCATTTGTCAAAATCCCTTGTGATCACCCTATCATCAGTCAGTGTGCTAGTATTATTAGGTTTAGTAGTTGTTTTTGTTCAACTGATCCACAAGAAGCTCAGGCAAAGGCATGAAAGCCAGTTAATACACACAGCAATTGATGAGCAGTTTGAAAGAGTTTCTTATCATGCATTGGCAAATGGAACAAATAAATTTTCAGAAGTCAATTTGCTTGGACAGGGAAGTTATGGTGCAGTTTATAAATGCACTTTACAGGATCAGGGTACAACCACAGCTGTAAAGGTGTTTAACATACAGCAAATTAAGTCTACTAGAAGTTTTAAAGCTGAATGTGAGGCACTGCAAAGGGTGCGCCATCGTTCTCTCATAAAGATCATCACTTGCTGCTCAAGCATAAACCCTCAAGGTCAAGAATTTAAGGCACTGGTTTATGAGTTTATGCCCAATGGTACTTTAAAAGATTGGCTCCATCCAGAATCTAAAGAATGCAGTCTGAGCAATACTCTCAGCCTAGCTCAGAGACTAGATATTGCTGTTGATATCATGGATGCTTTGGACTATCTTCACAACCACTGTCAGCCACCAATAATTCATTGTGATCTCAAACCAAGCAACATACTTCTTGCAGAAGATATGAGTGCCCGAATTGGAGATTTCGACATATCAAAAATCCTTCATGATAACACAAGCAACGCTCTGTTAAATTATGCCAGCTTCACTGGAATAAGAGGCTCCATTGGTTATGTCCCTCCAGGTAAATCCCTACTCACATATGTCGTTGCCTTTAGTTTTAATTTCTAGCCTACCAAATCATGTGCTTGCGTATATGTACCTAAAATACTTAAACCTATCTAATAATGCATGGGATGTAAATAACTGTAGAGTATGGAGAGGGTTCTGCTACTGAAGTTAGATATTTCTAAGGCATTTGATACTGTATCATGGCAGTTTGTGCTTGAGGTGCTGCAAGCTTGGGGTTTTGGTGCGAGATGGAGAGGCTGGGTTTCACTACTGCTATCCACAGCGACAACAAGAGTCTTGCTGAATGGCCAGCCGGGAGCGGCCATCACGCACAGAAGGGGGTTGAGACAAGGGGACCCATTGTCCCCTTTGCTATTCGTCCTTGCCATGGACGCACTAAGTAGACTGTTTGTCAAGGCCAACCAAGACGAGATACTGCAGCCACTCGGAATCCCGGCAGTTCAGCATCAATGCAGCTTGTATGCCGACGATGTAATCCTCTTCGCATCACCTACGCGCAATGAAGCTAGAGCCATCAGCCGAGTTCTTGATATCTTCGGTGACGCCTCGGGGCTGCGCATCAATCTGGCGAAGTGCTCGCGTACGCCAATCTTTGGCTGTGAAGAGGGGATCACTGATTTCCAGTTGGCACTACCTTGTGAGATGAAGCCTTTCCCAATCACATGTCTCGGTGTGCCACTCTCGGCAAGGGCGCTGCCAAGGTCCCAGCTCCGCCCCTTGGTAGAAAAGGTTGCGGCCAAGTTGCCTTCATGGCAAGGACCGCTGATGATTGATGAATAAAAGCGGCCGCCTGACCCTGATGAAGTCTACTCTCTCGACCATGCCTATATACCTGATCATGTCGGATAAGCTACCTCCATGGGCGATCAAGCAACTGGACAGTATCCGGAGGAATTTTCTGTGGACGGGTCAAGACAAGGCAGTCAGGGGCAAAAATGCGGTGGCTTGGCCGACTGTGTGCCGGCCGACTGAGCTTGGGGGACTGGGAGTGTTGGACTTTAGACTTGCTGGTTTTGCAATGCGGACTCGCTGGCTATGGCTACAAAGAACTGATGCAGACAGATCGTGGTCGGCACTACAACTCAATGTGGAGCCTGAGGTGCGAGCATTCTTTGAGGCATCAGTGATGATACAGCTTGGCAACGGGGAGAGGATACTGTTTTGGACTGACAAATGGATAGCTGGACGATCGATCGCCCAAATTGCACCTGATCTATTCGATATGGTCCCCAAGAGAACGAGAAGCAGAAGAACGGTTGCCCAGGCACTCACCGGCCAGCGATGGACACAGGACATCAGAGGCGGACTCTCTATCCCTTTGCTGATAGATTACATTGATCTTTGGCATAGGCTGGCCGTCGTGCAAATATCTGATGGGCCTGATCTATTTCGATGGCGATGGATAGCGGATGGCGCCTACTCGTCTGCTTCGGCGTACCAGAAACTACACGAAGGAGGCATCAAGATGCATGGTGCGCGCAGAATCTGGAAGAACTGGGCACCGCCGAAGGTTAAGTTCTTCACATGGCTGGCTACCAAGGGGAGGCTATGGACGGCAGACAGACGCAGGCGCCGCAGACTTGACGCACACGACGTTTGCTGGCTGTGTGATCAGGAAAATGAGACGTGCAGCCACATGCTAGTTAACTGCTCCTACGCCAAGGAAATCTGGTGGGGGGCTCTATCACATATGGATTGTGTTTGCAAGCTTCTCGGCAAGGCAACTCTCTTTGCAGGACTGGTGGTCATACCTGAGAAGAAGACAACCGCGGCCACGACGGAAAGGTTTCGACACTTTATTCATGCTCATCATATGGTCTCTCTGGAAGGAGCGCAATGCGCACCTGTTCCGGGAGTGCACCATGACTACGCAGGAGCTTCTGCACGCCATCAAGCAGGAGACGCGGATGTGGATTGCAGCGGGTGCAACCCGGCTAGGTTGTCTTAGGGGCGAGTAATCCGCTCTTGTAATGGCCGTCAAGGCCACAAACTCTTGTATTTTTTAATTCTCACTCTCCTTAATACAATGATACGTAGCTCTCCTGCGTATTGGAGAGAAAAAAAAACTCATGGGGATGTTTACAGCCTCGGCATATTGCTGCTTGAGATGTTTACCGGGAGGAAACCTACTGATGACATGTTTAAAGATTCCTTAGACTTGCATAAGTTTGCCAAGGCTGCTCTCCCATATAGAGCCATGGAGGTAGTTGATCCAGCAATTTCGTTGCATGAAGAAACACAGGGTATAGGTGCTCCCGACGCTACCCTGGTGCAAAGCAGAACGGAGGGCTGTCTGGCTTCTGCGATTGGGCTTGCTGTGTGCTGCTCGAAGAAGCAGCCAAGAGAGCGAATGCTTGTGCAAGATGCAGCCATGCATATGCGTGCAATCAGAGATGCATACCACAATATTTCCAGTAACATGCCAGCTTGCTAGATGGAAATTTGGATGAAACAATGAAGATACTACTCAGTGTGTTGTGAAACAACCATTTAAATGAGTAGACTGAGAAAAAGGTGAACTGTAGTTCAGCCTACCTTTCATTTTACAGATGTATTTACATTTGGTTACATCTAAACCGTATTTGGCAGGCATGTGTATGTATTTGGTATTAAGGCTAGCAGAGTAGCCCACACAGTTTGGGAAGGTAGGATTTATAGCTTCCACATTCTTCATAATTTTCATCATGATGCTTTTTCAAAAAATTAAATATCATGGACTTTATCGCTTGTTGCTATTATTATTCATCCATTTACTGTCTGCTCACACATTGCATTTAAAAAGTGGAGCTCTAGGAGTACTTCATAGTTCACCATTTTCCTAGTCTAAGTACACAGAGTTTGATGATCTGATTTGTGTGATTGGCTGAGGGGGTAGGATGTTAAGTTCTGCATTTAGTAGGAGGCATCAAACCAACTAAACCAGCACTAATTTTGCACATGTAGATTGAGATCTTATTAGCTTGAGAAGACCTTAATTCCAATCATTTGTGGGAGCAACAATCACAGCTGAAAGTTGAACACAGTACTGTAGTTACCTGAAATAACTGGAGCCATATGAGCTCTCTCAATTAAACATGTCCATCTTTGAATTGTGCATCCATCCAACAGAGTGAAAGAAAAAGTAATGGTATAAATTTCACGTTCTAGGAGTTCTGCAATGTTCCAATATCTAAATTTCTCGATACCTAGCTAACACCGTACTGCATATCAATCAAATAAATCATGAAGCAAAATATAAAAACTAATCTCCCAGAAAAATTAGACATGCACATATCCAGAATTATCAACCACTTTAAATGAACAACAGTAAGTTTCCACAGAAATTTAATTAATACCAAGAAGGCACATCATATCTGATGAACTCAGACACAATACAAGTACCAACCCCCACCCGACTAATACCGGCAAAAGTAGAAGCAACCTAGCTAAGAGGAGGGAACTTGCTGGCAGCAATGGTGCCCTCGATACAACCCGGAAGTAAAAGGCGGGCAGAGTAGTGGATCTTACGGGAGGCGATGACCCCCTGTAGCGGGGGAGCTGGGCGGTCTCCGCAGCAAGTTCGTCGACGATGTAACGAAGGAGCTCACGTGAGACAGCGGTGCGGCCGAGGCTTAGAAGAGCGGTAGGCAGTTTGCAGAGGTGCGGGATCTCTCCGTCCAATTTGGGGATTGGGGATTTGCGAATCGATGATTCGAGGACGCGCGTTAACTGCGGCACGGATCTCACAAAACAAGTTTACGCCTTCCCTTTAACAAGACGGGTTGGATTTGGATCACTGAAATTTTCAAGCGGCGCCAAAACAGGCTTGCGCTCTGGCGGTTTCACAATTCCAAACACAAATCCCGCCAAACATTTCACGAGCCTTCCATCTCCCAAATTTGAACCCGACGCAACTAGTCTGCAAGATAACTAGAGACCATTATTTGTAACTCGGCTCTCGAATTGTGGATCCAAACTCGGTGCCGCCAAACATTTCGGGCCTGTCTCCCAAATTTAAAAAGGAAAATCTTAGGCCTGTGTTGCCAAAATTGTGCATCCACATATGGCGCCCAACTCAATCTAAATTATGCAAGATTAACCATCACGAGGCAAACCTTTTCCCCCAACAAGCAGAGCTAATCGGAAGAAGTATTTAAGTAAATCGGAATACAGAATTGCAGAAATCGAACTAAATATGCTACACTGCCAAAACCAAAGATCAGAAGCTACACTGACTTCGTAATCTTCACAAGGTAGAGTGCCGCATCAACATAGAGGGATGGTCAGAGACGCAGAATCGACAGCAGATGGTAAATCGAACAATTGGAAGTTAAACAAGCATCACTACTGTTCCATTTCCATCAGATAACTGTTCCACTTCATACAGAAAGAACAAATCAGGAACCACCAACATCTAACTACACCAACCACACAAAGCACATCCCGAAACTAGATCACCAGGAGCAACATGCCACAAGAACAGAGGGAAGCCTAGCATCTACGACGAGGTGAACTTGGTGACGGCCTTGGTGCCCTCAGAGACGGCGTGCTTGGCGAGCTCGCCGGGGAGGACGAGGCGGACCGAGGTCTGGATCTCCCGGGAGGTGATGGTGGGCTTCTTGTTGTAGCGGGCGAGCTTGGCGGCCTCGCCGGCGAGCTTCTCGAAGATGTCGTTGATGAAGGAGTTCATGATGGACATGGCCTTGGAGGAGATGCCGATGTCGGGGTGTACCTGCTTCAGCACCTTGAAGATGTAGATCTTGTAGGTCTCCACCGACTTCTTCGCCTTCTTCTTCCCCTTCTTCCCCTCGCCGCCTTCCTTGCCGGCGGACTTGCCGGCCGGGAGACGCTTCTCCGCCTTGGGCTTCTTCCCCGCCGGGGCCTTCTCCGCCTTCTCGGCGGCGGGCTCCTCCTCCGCGGGCTTCTTCGCCGCCGGCTTCTTCTCCGCCTTGGGGGCCATCGATGCGGCGCGGCTGCTTGGGGGTTTCTGTGGCTGGGATTCGGGTTGGTTGGGGAGCAGAGGAGGCTGCGGAGGCGGAGATTGATGTGGGGGAGGAGGAGACGGGGGCGACGACTTTATAGGAGGAGAGAGACGAGCCCTGATTGGTGCAGAGGCAGGTGCCGCGGATCGCTACCCCCGAGCGGTGTGGGGCGTTGATGCTGCTTTGGTTGGACGGATGAGATGCGCTTTCGACGCGGATCGCTGACCTGGCGAAAATGAAGGCGGGAGGGGGAACCGGGGAAATGGTTTTCGGCGCGCGTGTGGACGTCGTTGGGCACTGGTCCCACTAGTCATAGGCGGGAGCGGGAAATTTTATTCTCTGTTGGCGCGTGGTGTTGACGCTCGCCCGAATTTGTGAACGGGTCCCAGGTGTCGGTGAGCAGTATCCAGCCACAACCATAAGGCCAGTCTCAATGCAAGTTTCATGGACACAATTAGCTATAGTGACACATCATCTAAAAATGTTTAAAACTATGATGACACACCCCTCTCTCAATGCATAGTTTCATCTTTTGTTGTTTCCTAGGTTACATGTAAAACACAAGGTGTCTAGGTAACTGTGTAATAAGGGTTTCATCACCATGAAACCCATTTCACATCTCTCTTCATTAATATATTGTCACATCATCAAAAACGCTGACATGGCAGACCATTTAATGCCATGAAACTTCCACTGAGACTGGCCTAAGAACTTTTCAAGTTCTCAAAGTGAGAGCAGAACACATCCATTAACTTTTGGGATATAATTTCAAGTTTCTTTTTCTTATGACCAACTAACTCGGGCTTTTTAGGTGATTTATAGTTAAAAATTTTGTTCTGGTATGCCCTCAAGGCAATCCCTACTTTGCTTAACAAATCTCACCCTAACAGTATGTTTCATCCGATCACAAACAATTAACGATTTGCTCAAAATCTGGTTAAACATTTTTAAAATTTTGGCCATCAATAGATTTCAAAATATCTTGTTTGGAAAATGATAATATCATAGTTATTAGATATTACGATCATATTTTATTAAGAAAAGTGGTCAAAGACAAAGCATAAAGAAAAAGTTGGCTAGCAACAAATATTGAAATATGTATGACCATAATTACAACTATTTCCCCGTAAAAAGTGAAACTTTTTGGGTGGGTACATTTATGATTCTTGACGTAGCGTAGAACTACTTTTGTAATCATCTACTTGACGTGAACTACCACTCTACCATTAGGGTACATGTGAACATGCAGTAGTGACCTGGTGAGTCCATAGTTTGCATGGATACTTGGAATCGGAATATAGTAAAACGTGAATTGATTGAAGATTATGATAAGATGGTTATGGGTATGAGATATACAATGATAATGATAATAATGTTTGATGATGTAATGATAATAATAATAACAATATGTTGATAGAACATTACGTCGTCTTTAATATAATGTAAGGTATGTTGTTTCATGTTAGTTAAAATATAGATACCGTTTGGTTAGAGGATAGGTAACGGCAATGGTGATGTAAATAGGTTGCGAAGGTACCAGCACTATAATCACTGATTACAGACTTTGTTTGGTGGCACAATTTAACGGTATCAAATAACGGCCTCAAGGGGAGACGATACCGGGAGTTGTGGGGGATGTGATACCGGACTAGGAGGGGTGTAATGGGCTGCCAATGGGCCGGTATTTGATTATGTGCAATTGGATTACAGAGCGGTTCGAAACAAATGGTTGTAAGATAATTGTTTTCCCTCCGTAATCGGATTACGTTACAATTTGCCGGACCAAACACCTTTATAGTGTTTTGTTCAATCCTTACTGTGATGAAATTACGATAGTCATATCTATATATGTTTATGTTCGTATCAAACAATGTTCCTGTCTAGTAATTAGACTACAAACAACTTTTCCTATGCTTCATGTAGCATGCCTCTAGTTTGGGAAAACACTATTTTGTAATTGTTGTCTTCATTGTGGCTCTTGGATAAGGAAAAAATAGGGATACAATTATGGTCCTTGCCGATAGGAAGACCATCTCTCACTCATGCCACAATTCTTCAGTCTTTTTTTAAAAATGTCACTATCGGTCATTCGCCCATTAGTGATAACTAGAAAAATCCACAAAGCATTGCCAAACTAATTGGTGAACAAGGACAATCAGGGGAAGATGGGAAATGAAATCAATAGCAAATTTAAACTCCAAACTTCAAATGTGTTTTAAGTGAAGCTGGGGTAAGGAATATTGGAGCACAGACCATTCTAAATTTATATTATGAAATATATTAAAACATTCATTAAGGAAATGCTACTTCTTTTATTAAATATCCTTAGTCCTTCTAGTATTTCAACTATTCAACCTTTTTTAGCGTTCATGACTTTTTTCAGTGGTCAAGCAACATTTGCTTAAAAATCACTTAATTGAAAATTATGTTACCTGGACAAAGGATTTTTTCTGAGATGCAAAGAATGTCCATGGAGGTAAAAGGTTGATATTGCTTTATGCCAAAAGCAAAAGAAACCAATTGATTATAAATAAGATAATAACATGAGCCATCAAAATTAAATTTACCATTTCCTACCAATGGGGTGTATATGCTCAAAGAGTCAGCTATACGTAAAAGTTCAAGTTATTCAAGGATTAACATGTTGTATCTTGAGATTTAACTAGATTTTGTATTATAAAAGGGTAGTTGATGTAACAATAATATATAATGTATAAATATGGTTGTATTGAATTATTGCCAAAGATGCATATGGGTATACAAATGATCGCTTACGAGATCATATTGGAAATTTTTTATCGGGTTTAACATTTTCATGTATGGAAATTGATATGCTTTGCTACGTAGTTACATAGTCATAGAAGAGTTACATATATGAGTTGTTATACTTACACATATATGTGTATACATTAATTTCCAAAAAGAGAAAAAACTGATCAAATTAGGTCTTAGAGAAGAGGAATAAAATCAGGATTTAATCCACATTTAGATAAAAAATAGGTGGAACAAAATGAAAAGTTTGAAATTTTGACTTCTTGAAAGACAAACTCCAGCAATTACCCTATAAAATCAGCAATGACTTATGATTTGTTAGCAATTCCACTCAACACCATTTCTTCTGAATTTTAGTTCAGCTTGTGCGGTCGGATTCTTAATTTCTTAGTGACAATTGAAGTCGATAACACTACAAAATCTTGAATTTGCCTTCAATTTTATATCATTTGAGATAGTTTACTACCGTTTGAAGAACGATTGTCGTTGTTCTTATATCACACATTCATTTTCTCCCCAATAATCAAAACAAATAATTATTGTATTGTTTTTAACGGTGATAGCAAGAACCGTGCTTTCAAGGCTGACTAAACATGAAAAAAATGATAATTAGGCGATATTGTCATTCACATGTCACCTTCTTCGAACTCCAAAAGTAACACACATTGTCATGTTCTTATATCCTGCAATATGAACCTACCGGTAATGGTTGTATAATTTAGACACATAAATTTCTATCATCATCACCTTGACTTGGAGTACAATCACATATGTTAACTATTATGTGCGAATTTATACTGGAAGCTTTTCTTAGTAGATAATTGAAGTACATTTATGTTATGTTATAACATCGAACCCATGATTTAACCCATTGCATTCTAGGTGCACTCATGCAAAATGGGGGCAGGATGAGATAATCAATTAGTATTTTTCATGTGAGGCGGGTGAAAGGTGGGTCCAACCCCCATTAGCAGGCCTACCATTAATCTACTAAAGGTTCACCATGCTTAAGTATACGACCAAGCAATCTATTCACACACACCGTATATGTGAGGTTTACTCGTATTATTATTTATTATATGGTTTGCCATAATTGTCACACTTTTATTATAAAATAGCAAAAGTTTGCTGGCTGTGTTGACGTTATTTACACTTCATGGTTTTACATCTCTTGACGTGCAATGATGATTTATAGTCTGTTTAGAAAAGACTCGTTAATATTGCATCAACGATGTATGCCTTCAAGTGGTTCTTGCTAAACAAAGCTTCATTATAGGTTTTTATAAATATCATAGTTCTACGCATATGATTATATCTTTAAGCGTGGACATTGAAATATGTTTTTTATATAAAAAGTGCAACAATATTTGTTAAATTTTTATTAGGAGATGTTATTTTGGACGAAACCTATATTTAGAAAATACATATATGAGACCATATAATGCAAAAGAACAAAATTATCCCTCACTCTATCTTTAATTAGACAAGGCTCCAATAAAATTGCCATGTTCATGTTGGTCTTTATTCATAAGTCCACCCATTTTCTTCATCTTCAGTGCCCACACCTCAAAGTCTCATACATCCTTGTTGTCTCCTTTCTAGCTAGGGATGCATGCCATAGACTTTTTATTGCTCAAAAGCAAGTTAACACTCACAACACATTTTGCATCCTTGAGCTCGCTCTATTGACGCCCTGGCATTGCACAAACGACCATGAACCTATGGAGCTTCGACAATCATGACATCAACAATAGGTTCTGCTTACCGTGCTTATTACACCCTCCATTCCAAATTATAGGTCGCTTTGATTTTTCTAGACCTAGATATAAAGCTATATCTAAATTCATAACAAAATCTATTAGTTTAGAAAAGTCAAAATGACCTATAATTTAAAACGGAGAGAGTACCACATTTGATGTAGCCACCCATGAAGGTGCAAAAATAGAAGAAGCAACATATGTCAATGTGCATGCTGGCTGAAGGGGCAGGGGCTAGCAATTTTACGATAAGTTTGAGGTCGATAACACTATTAATGGCAAATTTGCAGTTAGCTATTTTTTACCGAACAATTAGATATTTTTAACTGGATATTTTTCACAAAATTCCAATGCCCTTTACTTGTTACTAGTCGAAGGGCACGTGCCACCGGCACACGTTTAAAAAAACTAATATATAATAGTTTTATAATAGCAATGATGTATTTAAAGTTGACCTAACAAAAAGTATACTAAATAATAATTTAGATTTATAACAATTATAAACAACAAATATATTTAAAAATATATAATAAGCAATAGTGTTTGGTAACAAATAGTTAGCGAATACATTTTGAAACAATCCAAATCCTCCTCTGGTTCAAAATGAAATATTATTTGATAGCTTAAATCAAAATGTAAATTTCGATTCTAATTGATTTAATATGTTGCCTGAACCAACCTTCATCCCTGATTCCAGCATTAATAATTAGCATGGATGTCATATAAAAGGTCAAAAAAACTTATTATTTCAGCATAAAACTCCCACCACTGCTAGCCCCTTTTGTTTTAGATCGTATCAACACTCCCATCACACAGTAGTTTGTGCAGTTCCAAATATTAGTGCTTCAAAAGAACATCCCGCACATATGAAAGCTATAAAAACTTGTTCCATGCCATCATGAAAAGTCGGCGGCGTCGATGCCATCATCCCTGTCGTCGTGTTATTAGGGCGATGACGCCTGATCTTGGCCGTGTAGTTCAGATGCATCAGAGCATGGCTTATGGATATGCCGGCTGCGGGTGTAAAGAAGGCAGGTCACGCATGTTTAACGAGCACTGATGGCTGACCCCACCCATTCTTTAATGCGTTATGCGGTTTAACAGCAACGTGGACCACTAGTAGCTTGGGAAACAGCGTTTGTAGACGCGAAAGTGCATTTCGCCCGCTCTCCGTGGGCTATACCTGATCATAGATCGGGTCGTGTCGGGTTCGTGTCGGGTCATGTCGGGTTGGCGGGTCGAAAATGTTGACCCGCGCGCCGACCCGTGGCATGGTCGGGTCGGGTTTCGGGTTTCACGTGTAATTTTTCGGGTTGCGTCGGGTTTTTTTGGTGTTTCGGGTTAAAAAACTGGCCCGCGCCCGACCCGTCACGTGCTCGGGTCGGGTTTTTTTCGGACGGGTCGGGTCAGGTTTATCGGGTCGGACGGCCCATGATCAGGTATACCGTGGGCGTATCGCGAGACGCCCGCTCGCTTCTCTCCTCTTTTCTCACTCTTCCACCTAGGATTTTGATGACATGGATATTTATTTAGCCTGCTGACTGGACCTTATAATATTATAATACTTTAATATTATAATACTTGCTCTCAGGCGTCCAGACCATCTGCGTGCCGTGCGCCGCGTCCGAGATGCCGAAGGGGCGTGCCACTGGCTGGAGCCGGTCAGGTCGCCGACATAGCATTTATTATTATCCTCTTGGAACCATCATGTACGGCAACACACAGATCGTTGTGCTACACACATAGCCCTTGTTTAGTTCCAAAACGAAATCTTTTCACCCATCACATCGAAGGAGAATCTTAGATGCATGGAGCATTAAATGTAGACGAAAAATGTGAAAAGTTATATGGATAGGCTATAAATCGCAAGACGAATCTAATGAGCCTACTTAATCAATGATTTGCAATAGTAATGCTACAGTAACCATCCGCTAATTATGGATCAATTACCCTCTAATTATCATCGTTAGATTGGTCTCGAGATTTCCAACCTATCCATATAACTTTCCACATTTTCCGTCTACATTTACTAATCCTAAATTGGTAAAATCGAAACCCGAAATCTTTTCGAACGGTAGAAGCACGCTGAAGATACACAATCTGCATTATGGGCGACTCTTGATAACGTACTGTACTCTATAATGTCTCTGGAAAGAAGATTAGAAGAAATCAGTAAAGAAGATTACAAAGGAAGGATACATGCGCATCGCTAACGTATGTTGGATATTTTTTTTTGACAGTAACGGCAGGGGAGACCCCTACCCCTATTTTCATTATATAAAAAAGGGGTATTATGTACATTTTACAAGGCCCTAGGCCCAAAGAGAAAAGGAGATGAATCATCCAGAGACTACTCAACCAAGTGTTGATCATTAAACTAACTGGAGGTTTGGCCCTAAGCGTAACCTTTTTTAACTCCTCCACAAAATGAGATGAAACGTACGGAGTATGTTGGATATTTATGTACTAACGCTGATAGGCTCACCTGTGAAAAAAATAAAGCATGATGTATTAAATTAGAGATGTAGTCTACCAGGACTCTTTAGATTAATCTAAAACGTTCGATCATCATAAAATCCGATGGTGTAGGATAATTTTGACGAAATACGATTTACGAAACAAATTTTTTGTTGTACTTTATAGTAGAAAGAATTTCTTATTTGACGTCGAAAAATAACTTAATTCCCTTCTTGACACTAAAAAATCCTCTCTCCCTATGACACTGAGTTTTAAGTTTTATGCCTTATTTGACATTTTTGTCACTTAAGTCGTGCAAAACAACGTCCAAATCATCTTAAAAAAACATGAAAGTTTTTCTAGTGATAGAAAAAATGAGGATGAAGCCATTTCTATTAAAAACACACATGTTTCTTTACAGTTTTGAAATTAAATTCACCAAATTAGACTACTTATGAAACTTATATGAAATTTGGTGACACCAAAATATTCTTAAAAATGATGAAAAAATTACAAATATTCCTCTAAAACAGATGCAATAATTTGCCGGATTATTATGTACCATAAGTTACATAGAGAATTATGTGAAACAAAAAAAATCAGAAAAGATTTAAAATAATATCATAATTATCTATGTAACGTATAATGGAAATATTTTAAAATTACTATATTCTATGTGAGAAATATTAATTATTTAACAATATTTGGAAAATATTTTGGTTCCATAAAATTTATATGAGTTTAAAAAGTAAATTAATTTGTTGAATTTTACTTTTCAAACCATGTAGATGAATTTGTGTTTTTATGCAAAATGTGTTCATCTCCCATTTAATCTATGAGCACAAAAGGTTCCATAATTTTTTTAGATGATTTGATGGTCATTTCACCTAACTCGACTGATAAAAGTGATAAAAATGTCAAACAAGAGATGAAATTTATAACTTGATGTCATGTAAGGAACGGAAAATTTTTCGGTATCAAATAAAGAATTAAGTCATCTTCTAGTGGTAAATAAGAAATTTTCTCTTCATAATATAGATAGATGTAGACTAGATTTCAAATCATGTTTCAGTGGTTCACTCGTTCAAATTTTCTTGTCGCCCTTTTGCGATTTCGCGGACGGCCGAGTTCTTCTTTGAAGAACAAATTTCAGAACCAACGAAGTATACCAGTGATCACGCTAACGGCCACTCGGGAGTCGGGGTCCCCACTCTCTCCCCTGCGATAGACCAGACACCGGGGCTCGCTCCCACCCGACACACCCCGCGGCGGCGCGAACCTCCGGCGATCCCCCGCGCCGCCCCAGATGCCTCCTCCGCCGCGCCGGCACCCCGCCGGCCACCCTAACGCCGCGCCCACCACCTCCGATTCAGGTATGGTTAAGCTCCTCGCCGACATCCTCCACCACACCGCGCCATCCACCTGGCTGTCCGCCCTCGCCGCGCCGCTGCTCCGCACCCGCCTCGCCCCGGCGCATGTCTCCTCCCTCCTCCTCCTTCCTGCCTCCCTCAGCCGGCCAGATCTCTCCCGCCGCTTCCTCCTCCTCCTGCCCCCCGAGCTCGTCTCCCCGGTCTCCCTCGCCCTCCTCGCCCTCTCCTTCCTCTCCTCATCGCCCTCCCCCTCGTCGTCTGGATCCTCCCCGCACGCCGCCTCCCTCCTCCTCTCCCTCGCGTCATCAACTCCGTCCGCGTCGTCCTCATTTTCGTCACTCTCACATGCCAATTCACTCGCCACCTTCCGTCCTGGCGCCGCCACTGCCGCCACCACGCTTCTCGCCTCCTCGTACCTCCAACTCCGCCGCGCCCGCGACGCCGCCGCCATCCTACGCCTATCCCTATCATCCGGCATTGCTATGAAGCAATATACCGCTTCTCAGATATTGTTCGCTCTCATCAAGATCCGGCAGTTTGCTCTTGCTCGGGACCTGTTCGATGAAATGCTTGGGACAGGTGTTCGCGTGGATGAGTATGTTTACACGGCTGGAATTCGAGCTTATTGCGAGACAAGGAATTTGGATGGCGCAAGGGGGCTGTTGGCAAGGATGGAAAGCAAGGGCGTCAAGGGCAGTGCTGTGCCATACAATGTGCTTATGTATGGTCTCTTAAAAAATAACCGTGTTCATGAGGCAGTGGAGGTGAAGAAAGGCATGGTGGAGAGAGGAGTCACGGCTGATGAAGTTACATACCGGACTTTAGTTTATGGGTTTTGTCGGACTGAGGTACTGGAAATGGCATTGGAAATGACTAACGAAATGCTTAGGCTGGGATTTGTGCCATCAGAGGCCAGTTGCTCCTATATGCTTGATGGGTTACGGAAGAGAGGGCGTGTCGAGGAGGCCTTCAGGTTAGCTTGTCACTTGGGTGAGTTGGGTATGGTACCAAATCTGTTTGCGTGTAATGCATTGATTGATAAACTGTGTAAGAATGGGAAATTTAGTGAGGCAGAAAGGCTCTTCACAGGAATGGGAAACAGGGGCCTAGAGCCAAATGAAGTGACCTATGCTATATTGATACATTCCCTGTGCAAGAGGGGAATGATGGATGATGCTCTGTGCATGTTTGATACGATGAGGGAGAAGGGAATCAGAGTGACAGCTTATCCATACAACTCTTTAATTAATGGTTACTGCCAATATGATGATTTTGACCGGGCAAGGCAGTTTCTGAAGGAGATGGTTGAGGAGGGATTAACACCCAATGCAGCATCATATACCCCTCTTATAGCTGGTTTATGCCGGAAAGGGGATCCAGCCAGTGCAATGGAGCTCCACAAGGAGATGTCCAGGAATGGTGTTTCAGATAATATTTATACTTTCACAGCACTAATCGATGGTTTCTGCAAGGACAGAAATATGGACGAAGCTGCTAGGTTGTTTGATAAGATGGTTGACAGTTCCCTAGTACCTAACGAAGTGACGTTTAATGTCATGATAGATGGGTATTGCCGTGTAGGCAATATTAGGAAGGCATTCCAGTTATATGATCAGATGGTGGATAGGGGCCTAACACCTGACAGTTACACTTGCAGGTCATTAATTAGTGTCATTTGTTTGACACTAGGTGCCTTGAAAGCAAAGGAATTTGTTGATGATCTGAAAAACAACTGTGCTATGCTAAATAGTTTTAGTCTAACAGCACTTTTGCACGGATTGTGCAAAGAAGGAAGGTTAACGGAAGCATTACATGTTTGGAATGAGATGGGAGTGCGGGGGGTTAACCTTGATCTTATCAGTTTTACTGTAATTGTATATGCAGCCCTGAAACAGCATGACAAGGAAAAAGCAAGCATGCTGATTAGGGAACTGAAAGAAAAAGGTGTGAAGCCAGACAATGTGTTCTATACATGCATGATTGATGCACATTCAAAGGAAGCAAATATGGTTCAAGCTTTAAACTGCTGGGGTAAGATGATAGCTGATGGTTGCTCTCCAAATGTTGTCACATATACAGTTTTAATAAATAATCTCTGCAAGTCTGGGTATTTGAGCAGTGCAGAGATCCTTTGTAAAGAAATGTTAGCTGGTCGCTTTCTTCCTAATAGCTTTACTTATAATTGCTTTCTTGATACTCTGGCAACTGAAGGTGAACTGGGAAAGGCTAAAGTTCTGCATGCAGCCATGCTTGAAGGTTGTTTAGCTAACACAGTGACATTTAACACATTGATCAAAGGGTTCTGTAAGGTTGGGAAGATCCAAGAGGCAATTGACCTTATGCAAAAGATTCCTGAAAGGGGTTTCTTTCCTGACTGTGTCAGCTATTCTACAATAATAAATGAGCTCTGTAAGATTGGTGACATAAATAAAGCGTTTGAGCTTTGGAATGAGATGTTATACAAAGGGTTGAAGCCTGATATTGTGGCGTACAATATTTTGATACGCTGGTGCAGTATTCATGGTGAATATGATAAGGGTTTAGGAATTTACAGTGATATGTTTAACAATGGGGTGCAACCAACTTGGGATACATATAGAGCTCTTTTCATAGGGGCTTCTTTGATAACCAGCAAGGGAAAAACTTTACTGTTGACCACCTGACGTTAGGGCAATGTTTTCTTGTCTACTGGAATCAGCTGATTCAAGAAGGGGTGCTAGGTGCAAAAATCAATCAGTACCTGAACTGTCGTTTCATATACAAGTGAACGAAACATACATGTGCATATTGACTTTTTCTATGTTTGAGCAGATGGATTTTGGTATTTCAGGTAAGACATCTGAGATCATCTTTTTTCTATTGATGTGGTGTTTTGCAAATTCTTTTGCTTAATCTTGTACTTCTTATATTTAATTTAACAATGTTGTTACAGTCCTTGGTCCTTATAATAGTTGGTGTTTAGGGAATTGCGTTTTTCTGTTTCATTATAGCGAGCTTTTGATAACTGTCATTTAAATGTAACTGAGTTTTGATGTTGTTTTCCTTTCTCCCATTTTTAGAATAATTGGCCCGCTTGGCAAAAATAAGTTGACTATGATAGAACAGGCTTCATCTTAATCAAATCTCTATTGATGTCTGTAACTGCATGGATGACAGTGGAGAAACCCATGTTTACACATTGACTTCAATACTCAAACTGGGATTTATATATTGAACATTTTTTCAACGAAATTTTAAGATACATGTTGGTCAACATGGTGCGTTGGTCACACCTCATACTATTTATCATTGCAGCAGTGATCCGGCTTTCTTGATGCCCCAAGGATATCAGAGGGAAACACGGTGCTTGGAATCTTGAGTGATTGCTGAAGTTTTGATGCTTCAGTGAAATATTGCCACAGGATAATGTATCCCAACGTATGCTGTTTCTCATCTAAACTCAACAAGCACAAACATGGTTTAGATACCTGCATGGTATATCACTACGTCCTTGCCATGAAAACAAGTTAATATATTATTCTCTGAATAAAAGAAAACTGAGTGTGTATATGTAACAGGACAACACTATTCGCCGAATGGTACATCTTCTATTTGCCGAATGGTACATCTTGCTCCATGCAGCACTGAACATGGCAATTTCCACACATCTTTATTGTCACTTGTACAGCTGCCGAACTTGTTCCCAGCGTGTTTGTTTCTTCACTGAAGCAACTTTTCTTGTTTCTTGGGACTGAAAACCTGGTACAGCACAGGTGATACTTGCAGCACCATTTTCAAGTTCCTTTGCTTTTGTTTACAGCAGTTACTTTCACCTTCAATATGTTTCCATATCTAATCAAACAACTTTCACCTGTTGCTTGGTTTCAGGAATTGTGTTATTAAAGTGATATTGGACTCCTCTGTGGTTTGCATTCATCAGTCCAATGACCAAGATGGAGGCACCATTATACCTCTTCATTATTTGTACATATTGTTGTTACATGTAGGAACAACTACAATCCTGTAACATTGTACAATGTATGCCTCACTAATTTATATCGACGAAATGAGTCCGTAACTTTCGTTATGATTTTGTGATAATCACAGATTGACAGATATACCTTTTTTCCCCATTGCATGCATTACTTTCGTTATGCTTTTGCCGCTGCTTTTGTGATCATCACAGATTGACGGACATACCCTTTTTTCCATTGCATGCTGCCGCAGTGTTTTTTTTTCACGTCTTGCGCCCTGTTTGGATCCACCCTAACTAAAATTTAGCTAGCTAAAATGTAATGACTTCTTTTAGCTAGCTAAATTTTAGCCAGCTAAACTTTAGCTGGGGATGTTTGGATCCCCTAGCTAAATGGTAGTTTATTGACTATAATATCCTCCTAGGTGTAAGAGGAGATAGAGATTGTGGTGGTAGTGGGTGTAATTTCGTCAAACCATTGAGGACATTTCAGTCTTTAAACAGTTTTAGCTGGATTGGCTACTCCCAACCGGCTA
Organism: Urochloa ruziziensis; assembly: GCA_015476505.1. Taxonomy (NCBI): domain Eukaryota; kingdom Viridiplantae; phylum Streptophyta; class Magnoliopsida; order Poales; family Poaceae; genus Urochloa; species Urochloa ruziziensis. The sequence goes on from CM027122.1 coordinate 4,465,916, forward strand.
AAGAAAAATGGCCTTTCCCATTAGCTAGAAAAAGTAGCTGGTTTTTAGCTGGAGCGTTTGGATCCATCTTAGCAAAATTTAGCTAGCTAAGAGCATCTCCAACATATTTGGTATAATGGATTGCTATACCTAAAAACTGCCAGGATTGCTAAAAAACGCCCAAAACGCAGCTCTAAGAGATTTGCTGTATGGATTGCTATACCTAAATTTTTTAGCAAATTTGGTAAAACTCTCCTGGATTGGTAAATATAGCAAACCAACTATGGATTGCTAAAACTGGCAGAGCTCACCCGAGAACTCCAACGAAAGTTCCACTCGGCGTGCGCCTTGCCTAGCTCTGGCCACCATCTCCGCCTTCGGTCACCAACTCTCACCTCCTCCAACCCCGAACACAATCTTTGACTCCGGCCACCAACGCTCGCCTTCGCGCACTGTTCGCCTAAACGGCCGTTTAGCCCGTTTACCCGTTTACACACCGTTTAAACGCTACACAGTGCCTAACTGTGTCCGTTTAATCATCGTTTAGCCCGTTTAATGGCCGTTTAATTAGTCGTTTAGTCCGTATAATGAGCTAAACGGTGGGTGACCTACTGTTTACCGTTTAGCGTTTAGGATAACACTGCCTTCGCGTGCCTCCGTCCCCTCCGCCTCCGGCCGCCAGCACCACCATCGGTCGCGGGATGCACCGCCGCACGGCGAGCCTCCACAACCAAGCCCTGGCGACCCACCTCTAGGATCCGCAATTGCGTCGGGCCTGACTAGATCCCGCGCGGAGGAGCGGCGACGCGGGTGGAGGAGTAGAGGAGCGGCGTGGGCATGGCGGAGGAGTGACATCGCGTGTGGAGGAAGAGGCGGCCAGGAAGGGAGGAGGAGGTAGGGAGGAGGAGGTGGTGGTGTCCGGCGGAAGAGGCATCAGCGCGGGTGAAGGAGGTGGCGACCGGGAGGGGAGGAGAGACGGCCAGGGAAGGGAAGGAGAGGAGCGGCGCGGGTGGCTGAGAGGCAGCGGAGCGGCGACGCAGGTGGAGGAGCGGCCGGTCGGGTGGAGAGGAGGAGGTGCTGGCCAATGAGGGGGAAGAAGACGGGGGAAGAAGAACATAAGGTGGGAGGTGACTTTGCAGATTGGTCCTTGAAAAAAGATTCCAATTACAAACTAGTCCTTAAAAGGAATATAGGTATTCAGTTTTAGCAACTATGTTGGAGAGGAGCACAGAATCAATATCTAAATCTTCTCTCTTCTATACCTAAAACATATTTTAGCAATCCAATTTTACGGACTCTCTTGGAGATGCTTTAAAGTTTAGCGGTGGATCTAAACGGGGCCTATAAGTGATATTGTTTTTGTTGTGTGCAAATGGGCATGGACGGACTATATATATATACATACAAAGTAATAAAGTACGGAGTATTCAGACCCGAGGCAATGAGCACAGATGTTCGCAGTCACCGACTCGTTCCAAAACGAAATCTTTTTACCCATCACATCAAAAGAAAATATTAGATGCATAGAGTATTAAATATAGACAAAAATGGTGAAAAGTTATATGGATAGGCCGGAAATCGCGAGACGAATCTAGTGAGCCTACTTAATCCATGATTTGCAACAATAATGCTACAGTAACCACCTGCTAATTATGGATTAATTACCATCGTTAGATTCGTCTCGAGATTTTCAACCTATCCACATAACTCTTCACCTTTTTCGTCTACATTTAGCACCCCTAAATTAGTAAAATCAAAACCCAAAACCTTTTCGCCGATAATTTCGCGAACTAAACACATCCCGTAGTCACCGGCAGCCGGGCCCAACCGGTCCCGCGCCAAAACCAATCGCCAAACGCCAAGGCGCGCCCACCTGCGCGCCGAAACGGCGAAACCCCAGTTCCCTCCGTCTCCTCCCGCCCACACTCTGACCGCGTCAAAACCCATCGCCCACCGTCCACTGAGACAGCCCCCAACGCATCGCACCCCTCCACGTCAGCGATCCGCGGCACCAACCCTTTGACCAATCAGCGACCGCGGCTCCGTCCTATAACTACGCCGCACCCCTCCCCTCCCCTTTCCACAGCCATCGAAATCCTCCGTCCCCAAATCAACCCAGCAAATCCCTCCCAGCCTCTACGCCACCGCGAACCCCCAGCAGCCGCACTCATGGCCCCCAAGGCGGAGAAGAAGCCGGCGTCGAAGAAGCCCGCGGAGGAGGAGCCGGCGGCGGAGAAGGCCCCGGCGGGGAAGAAGCCGAAGGCCGAGAAGCGTCTCCCGGCCGGCAAGTCCGCCGGCAAGGAGGGCGGCGAGGGCAAGAAGGGGAAGAAGAAGGCGAAGAAGAGCGTGGAGACCTACAAGATCTACATCTTCAAGGTGCTGAAGCAGGTCCACCCCGACATCGGCATCTCCTCCAAGGCCATGTCCATCATGAACTCCTTCATCAACGACATCTTCGAGAAGCTCGCCGGCGAGGCCGCCAAGCTCGCGCGCTACAACAAGAAGCCCACCATCACCTCCCGGGAGATCCAGACCTCCGTCCGCCTCGTCCTCCCCGGCGAGCTCGCCAAGCACGCCGTCTCTGAGGGCACCAAGGCCGTCACCAAGTTCACCTCGTCCTAGATGCTAGGATTCCCCTCTGTTCTTGTGGCGTGTTTCTTTTGGTAGGGATGCTAGTTTACTGATGTGGGTAGCAACAGCAAGGATAGTGTAAGATAGATGTTGGTGGTTCCTGATTGTGTTCTTTCTATATGAAGTGGAACAGCTATGTTATCCGATGGAAAGTGGTGGTTATTTAACTGTTTGTTTGTTTTACCATCGGGTCTCGATTCTGGTTCTCTTTGCAATTTCATATTTCCACTATGTTGATGTGACACTGGGCCTTGTGAATGTTGTTGCGTTACGTTTGTTATTTTCTCATGTATGGGTTTTGGCATTGGGGGATTTCTGTCTTTCTGATCTGGTTTCTGTACTCTGATTCATTTAAGCTTTTGTTCCCATGATGCTGTCGCTTAGGCCATCTCCAGTGACCGACTCATGTATCGATTTAATGACTGGAGCATGCCAGACTCAAGAGGTGAGACCTTGCCAAGACCTTGCCAAGAAGGCTAATCCCTACCTACGAATCGAAAAACACAAGCAAAAAACGAGATAGATGCTACCAAGTTGCACATGAATGATTAAACTCACGAGTTGGGGTTAACAAACCGACTGGACGCGCTCCTAATGGGCTCAACAAGGATACATGGCCCAAAGGCCAAGATACGTCAACGAGGATACACTGCTTAAAGGCCAAGATACGGTGTCGCAGCACCGGGACAGATTCTGGATGCCAACTTTCTCGAACGATTCCCGACGACTTAGAATGAATTTAGGCCTGAGACCAACACCATTGGAAGCACCATGAAATTAGCTTTCCAACCACATGTTGATCGTCGAAATCGGACTTCGGATGTGGCCTAGGCGTCCAATCTAAGGCAGACTGTTCCTGGACTCCGAGACGGACTCGAAGTTGATTTGTTTTGAGCCTCCACCTTGGTGTCTCGAAACGAATGAGCCTTGGGCCTCCTTCATGACTTGGACACCCTTGCTGGCCTCCGTCTTCTCCATGCCATCGGCCAGTCATGGCCCTCTGCATAAGTGTCATGTCCTCATCAGCGGGGAAGCTCGGGATCCATGGCCGCCGTCTGCCCATGGCCGCTTCCCGCTGCACCTCGGAGCCCACGCCGTCGCCGCCCGCCATGGCCGCCGCTCGCCATGGATGTCGCGACGGGAGAGGGCGGCGACACAGGGAGAGGGCGTAGGGAGAGAGCGGCGACGAGCTGAAAGGGAGAAAACTGAGTGTTATATGTAACAGGACGACACTATTCGTCGAATGGTACATCTTGCTCCATGCAACACTGAACATGGCAATTTCCACACATCTTTATGGTCACTCGTACAGCTGCCAAACTTCCCAGTTTCTTCACTGAAGCAACTTTTCTTGTTTCTTGGGACCATTTTGTTCCCTTTTGTTTACAGCAGTTACTTTCACCTTTAACATATTTCCATAATACATATCTAATCAAACAATTTTCACATGTTGCTTGGTTTCAGGAATTCTATTAAAGTGGTATTGGACTCCTCTGTACAAGGACCAAGATTGAGGCTCGAGCATACCTCTTCATTATTTGTACATATAGGAAACAATTACAATTCTGTAAACATCGTACAGATAAGATACTTTTCTTTCAGGAAGCAAACCAATGTTTCAGCTTCAGCTGTCCCAAGACTCCGGGAATATATGTTCTACGTGTGTTTAGACGGAGAAAAATGGGTGGAAAGTACGGAAAAGTACTATTTCTATGGAAATGAGAAATAAACTGACATTTACACGTTTATCTAGGTGAATAATTTTTCATAAAAATTGGATTGGAAGTACTTTTGACAAAGCTGGCTACGATGACCGCTATTGTCTCATGGTTCTGTTATGCTTTTGCCGCTACTTTTGCGATCATCACAGATTCAGTCAGTCATCTGCACTGTTGTAGCGTCTTATTTTTCATATTGATCGCCAGTACGATCTATTGCTAGCTAGTTTATTTTCCTAAACTTTGCATAAAGTTTTCACCTAGAGATCCGTGTCTGTTTATTTCTTCTCTCTGTATACACGGCACAATGCAAAAAGTTTTCACCACTTTTCATCAATTTTTCTCTCATTTAAACATACCCTAATGTTTTGCGTGGAATGTCACCTGTGGGCAACTCGGGGGGCATCAGCACGACTGCACAAATGTTTGCATCACTGACTCGTGGGCCCAAGGGCATGCCACCCAGCAGTCACTGGCAGCTGGGCCCGGCCAGACCCAGCCAAAACCAACCGCCAAGTTTTCCTTCCGTCTCTCCTCCCGCCCGTCATCAATCCACGCCAAAACGCATCTCCACACCGTCCACTGCGACTGCGCCCAACGCATCAAACCCATCCACGTCACCGATCCGCGGCATCGACCCCTCAACCAATCAGCGCCCGCGGCTCCGTCCTATAACTACGCCGCGCCCCTCCCCACCTCTCTCCACAGCCATCGAAATCCCCCGTCCCCAAATCGACCGAGCAAATCCCTCCCAGCCTCTCGCCTCCGCGAACCCCCAGCACCACCCCGCATCGCATCGATGGCCCCCAAGGCGGAGAAGAAGCCGGCGGCGAAGAAGCCCGTGGAGGAGGAGCCGGCAGCGGAGAAGGCCCCGGCGGGGAAGAAGCCGAAGGCCGAGAAGCGTCTCCCCGCTGGCAAGTCCGCCGGCAAGGAGGGCAGCGAGGGCAAGAAGGGGAAGAAGAAGGCGAAGAAGTCGGTGGAGACCTACAAGATCTACATCTTCAAGGTGCTCAAGCAGGTTCACCCCGACATCGGCATCTCCTCCAAGGCCATGTCCATCATGAACTCCTTCATCAACGACATCTTCGAGAAGCTCGCCGGCGAGGCCGCCAAGCTCGCCCGCTACAACAAGAAGCCCACCATCACCTCCCGGGAGATCCAGACCTCGGTTCGCCTCGTCCTCCCCGGCGAGCTCGCCAAGCACGCCGTCTCTGAGGGCACCAAGGCCGTCACCAAGTTCACCTCCTCTTAGGTTGGTGGTTGTGGCTCTGATGATGTTGGTAGATGGCTCAGTTTATCTGTAAGCTAAGTCTAGTGTTAGCAGTAGTTGGGGGAGTTGGAGATGGATTGATGATGATCTGTGTGTAGTAGGGTTGCGGTAAGAATCGTGGTGATGCTTTTGGAACATTGTTCGTTTCTGAATCTGGAATGGTTATGGTGCCTGATCGACATGTGATTTCTGTCAGGGATGGATTCTCTTACTGCGTGATTTGTGCCTGCCAGTGGTCTGATAATTGTACACAACTATATGTCTATATGCCAAATTTCTGAAACAAGGGTGCGTCTGCTAGTTGTAATATCTGATTTAATGGAAATGAATTCTGTAGTAGTAATATCTGAATGCATGTTCCTGCTAGTGGTTGTTTGAATATTACGGTTATGTTTTTGGAATGCTGTTTCCTGATGGATCCAGAATAGTCACGGTGTTTGTTCTCTAAGTGATTTCTTTCAGGATTGGAGACTTACTGTGTATGGAGTAATTGTCATGTGACTGGCAGTGAACTGATAATTATATGCACAATATTATATGCTAAGCGTGTTGGCTATGACTATGATGTTGCAACTGCATATCCTACGATTGCAAACACAAGTATTTGGTTGGAGGGAGTGAAAATTCGCAGACAGCGAATTCAGGCATTACACTTGGAATTTGAGAATTTGGAAGAGGCTGTGATCCTATGGCATGGCCAGTGCTGTTTTGCTATTCTGGACCTTCAAATTCTGATATAAATGGTAAACTTTACTTGATATTATTTACAAGTTTCTGATGCTGTTTCAGACTTCAGTGCTTCTGAAAAACTTACCTGTAGTAAAGATACGCTAATGAGTACCTTGTTTGCCAAAGTTATCTCAGGATCATGTCTGTTAGTTTGTTCTGAGTTGCAACTGCTTGGATCCTGTTATCCTCAATTACTGGCAAACTGCAAATACCTGGCAAGGTATTCATCTCGTCTAACCTTACGCTTTGATGTTAATTGTTTGTTTCATCCTGCAGAGATATCTTCTCTTCCAACTGATGGTCTTTTATCAGCTAAGTGGTATTAATTTAATTGCATCGTTCATCATGCTTGTTTACAGCACTGGTTTTATCTGGGTTCTGGGGTGTCACTTGGAGCATGATGAGCAAGACAGGTTCCAGATATTTCTAAATTCACTTGTATTTTAGTGCAACCTTTCTACTCTGCGCTCACACATTGCCAAATTGTTGTTTTTAACTCTGGATGATGCCTGCTTTGTTTATCTTATTAATGAAATTTCTGTGGTAACTTTGCTTTTATTTTTTTCAAGATCAAAAATTTAAGTGGTTGCTTTTAATGTGTTATCATTTGAAATATGGGTGTCCAATTTATTGGAGCAGTCATTTGTCATGATTGGCATCGTAGATTTTATTTATTGGATCCAAAATTCGTGGTGCTTTGCATTCTGCCTTGTTGAGTTGGTAGCTGTAGTGTGGCTCTGCATCTGGTGAGGCTTCAGATCTGAGTTCTTGCAAAGAAACCTAGCCTCTGAAATATTGAGTGTTCTGTACTTGTATATGGTATGCATGCTGCTGTTAGACATTTTATATCTGAGTGACTCATATATGACGGCACCAAGGCTATCCAAGTTGACCTCCTCATATGCTGGTAGCAGTAATTGAGTGCTGTGAGGTGGACTGGTGGTACTTATTTAGTTAATCTCATAGTTGTAGGAGTAGCTGCAGCACTGAAATGGAAGCCTGGTCAAGTCTGTAGTTTTGTTTTGACAATTGTGGTTGTGCCTTTTAAACTATGTTTCGTGAAAATAACAGGATTGTTCATGAAATAGTGTGTAATGAACTTGTTAGCTGTATTGCATGGTATGAAACATGAAATGTGTTCCCTGCTCTGAACTGTGCAAGCTCTGAAGCAATTATGGTTCCTATAGCATGTTGGTCTTTTTACATTTGTACGGTTACAACTTCCAAAGGGATAGTTTCATCTGGAGTTTGAAAATTTCTCTTCTGATTTGTCTGGAGTGGAGAAGAAATTTTTGTTGCCTACCATTGCACTGTTTTTGCATGTGCAATTTGGCCATCATTTGATTATGCAATATTGAAAACGTGGGAATGAGAAGCCTGATTTTTTTTTGGGTACAGGTAGTGCTAATTTGCTACTGAGAAGCTTATTATTGTTTTTTGAGAACAGGAGCTTAAACTTTAAGCAATAATGAAGTATGCCATTTTCTGTTGCTGTTCCACAGAGAAACATAGCTAAATCTACGCTAGCTGAAATCATTGTGTTCTGAGTCGGCAGCAGGGAGGCTTATCTTTCTATTGCATCTTCTCCAGTATTACAGGCAATCTAAACTAAAACGTATGCCAGCATTTCTTATTCATCCTGGCATTGCGAAATCGCCATTTCAGGCTATTGTTTATTACATGTAGGCATGTAGCCATTTTAGTAAACAGTTTACATACAAAGAGGTTCAGAGGTAAAGTAAATATATATCTTACAAATAAAATTAACATGCTTGCTCTGCATGATCTTTATTGCTGTTTCACAACACAGCAGGTGCTTCCACATTCCTGTCCAGCGACCTGGTGACCATGAGGTACGCGTTTCTGATCGTACGCATCTCCACAGCAGCATCTCGCATCGACATCCGTTCTCTTGGCTGCTGCTTTGAGCAGGACACGCCGAGCCCGATCACTGAAACCAAGCACCTCTCGCTTCTGCTTCTCACCACAGAAGCAACAATGGCATGGTCATCTTCATGCAGCCATATTGCCGGGTCGGCTATCTCCAAGGCTCTGTTGGGGAGGGCGGCCTCAGCGAACTTATGGAGGCCCAGTGAGTCTTTGAACATGTCGTCAGTAGGGCTCCTCCCAGTGAACAGCTCGAGCAACAATATGCCGAGGCTGTAGACATCCCCAAGAGTTGAGACAGCACAACCCTCGCCATACTCTGCAGCCATTCAGATTTCAGACATTATTTAGTCAGAAGATTCAGTACGAGCACCTATGCAGGTATGATACAAGGCAGACATTATTAGCTGTAGGAATTTGTGTTACCTGGAGCAACATAACCAATGGAACCTCTTAGTCCAGTAAAGCTAATTGAATTTAACAGAGTTCTGCTTGTGTCATCAGGAAGGATTTTTGATATGCCGAAATCGCCAACTCGAGCACTCATATCTTCTGCGAGGAGGATGTTACTTGGCTTGAGATCACAGTGGATTATAGGCGGCTGACACTGATTGTGAAGATAGTCCAGAGCATCCATGATATCTACAGCAATGTCTAGTCTCTTTGCTAGGCTGAGCGTATTGCTCAGAGTATTTATTCTGGATGTTGGATGCAGCCAATCAGTTCAGACTACCGTTGGGCATGAACTCAAAAACCAATGCCTTGAATTCTTGACCTTGAGGATCGATGCTTGAGCAACAGGTGATGATCTTTATGAGACAACGGTGACGCACCCTTTTCAGTGCCTCACATTCAACCACAAAACTTCTGGTAGAGCTAGATTGCTGTATGTTAAACACCTTTACAGCTACAGTAGTGCCCTGACCGTGTGGTAAAGTACATTTATAGACTGTGCCATAGCTTCCTTGTCCAAGTAAATTGGCGTCTGAAAACCTTTCGGTTCCATTTGCTAATACATGATAGGAAACTCTTTCATAGGGTTCATCAATTATTGTGGGAATGTGTTGGATTTCCTTTCTTTGTCTAAGCCTTGTGGATCAAATGAATAAGAGCAACTACTAAACCTAAGAATAGAAGTGAGCTGATTGATACTACAGTGACCATAAGCGATCTTGACAAGTCGCCTTTTGTTCTTCTCCACAGCAGCCATGGAGCAAGGAGCTAAATGAAGTTGAGGGTTTCCACCACAAAGCTCATCATTTCCATCAATCGACAAGTGAGTTGCATTTGCAAAAACACCCCCTTTTGGAACTTCGCCTTGCAGATCATTGAATGATAAGTCCAACTTTGACAACAACGTCAGGTTTTGTAGATTTGTGGGGATCAAACCAGAAAAATTGTTGTGCGCTAGATACAATTGTTGTAGGAGGCCAATACTAGCAAGTGTATTAGGAATACTTCCGGACAGCTTATTCATAGTCAGGTTCAGTAAGTCGAGTCCTTTTAAGTTCTTCAAGGATTGTGGTATGGTTCCCTCAAATAAGTTATGATCCAGCAACAGCTGTTGTAGAGATATGCAGTTCCCCATGCTATCAGGTATGGTTCCTGACAACTGGTTTCCTGACAGAATCAATTGGTCAATGTTTGTCAAGCTACCAACTTCAGTTGGAAGTGGCCCAGATAATGAATTGTATGATAAGTCTAAGTACCAAGAAAGCTGAGGAAGTTTTAAAACCTCTATAGGAATTGAACCATTGAGTCGATTTGTTGAGAGATCAAGGACAAACAAATTCTTTAAGTTCCCAAAGTTTGATGGAATTGGCCCGTCTAAGTTTCCGTAGTATGCATATAGTCTCTCCAACTGTGTAAGATTTCCTAGTGATGAGGGTATGAGGCCTGACAAGCTAGTGTTGTGAAGGTCTAATTCAACCAAGTTTCTTAGCTGACCAATGCTCTCTGGAATCAGTCCAGATACAAATTATTTGCCATGTAAAGTAGATTAAGACCAACCAAATTGCCAATGTTTGGTGGAATAACTCCAGAAATCCTACTGCCTCCAAATAAAGAGCTTGCAGAGTTGATGACAGGTTTGCGATTGAATTAGGCAGCTGCCCGCTAAAAGAATTGTTGCTATATCAAGAGACTGAAGCTGGGAGCAGTTTGCTAGTGAAGCAACGAATTCCCACCCATGACTGTCGTTTGCTTCTAGCATGTTGGTACCCAAGTACCAAGATAGCGAGACCTTGCAACCTTCCCAAAGTAGGAGGCACATGTCCAACAAAATTGTTTCCCTGGAGTTGAAGGTTTGTGAGAGTAGAGAGCTTGGAGAGCGAATACGGGATAACTCCACTAAGTTGGTTCTGACCAAAGTTAAGACTTTGGATCTTGGGGAATCTATCGCCAATATCAGTGGGAATACTCCCAGATAGCATGTTTCCACATACCTGTAAGGTTTCCAACATGGACAAATTGTACAGAGTGTGTGGTAGGATACCTGAGAGGTTGTTTTCGCAGAGACCAAAGTCCCGTAGGCCTCCAATGCTGCCGAGTTTTGGTGGTATCAAGCCTTGGAGCTGGTTCATACTTAGATCAAGATACTTCAGGGACGACAGGTTGGCTAGTGATCCTGGGATTGCCCCTGTGAAACTGTTGTTTATTAAAGAGAACACCCGAAGGCTTGTGAGCTTCTGGCCAAGCTCAACAGGAATACTCCCATGAAATTGGTTGCCGTCGAGTGCCAAGAACACTAAGCTGATACATGAGCTGAGGTTTGCAGGCAGTGCTCCAGAGAAGGTGTTGTAGGTGAGGTCAAGCGTCTTGAGACGTACCAGGCGGCCGACGCTTGCAGGGATGGCCCCTTGAAACCAGTTGGAGCTCAGGTTCAGCACTTGGAGGAACGTGAGGTTCCCAACGGCCGGGGACAGGGTGCCAGGAAACCCAAGCGAGGGCAGGCTGAGCGCCACCACCCGCCGCCGCTGCCCGCACAACACTCCCTCCCAGCCACAGTAGGCTCCGCCGGCGGTGCTGCTGGTGTTCCATGACGCGAGCGGGTCGTCGTCGCCGTGCCCGCTGCCGATCGCCGCGGCCTTGAAGGCCAGCAGCGCCGCCGCGTCAGCGTCGCCACCACCGGCGTCGTCTGTGGCCACGGCCATGGATGCTGATAATATGGGATCGTAGGCGGATAGCAGCAGCAGCAGGAGCAGCAGGAGCGAGCTTGCTGCTGAGTTCATTGCCATGTCGACGCGGTCCGTGTGGCACACAGTACCGGCGTTGGTTTTGCCATCCATCCTCTAGCGTTTTTAGACCAAAGGCAATCTTGCCCAGCTTTATTGAAAGCTTAATGAGCCTGATATTCCTCTCGCGTTGACATGGGGGGTCGATCGATCTCGCTATCTTGGTGTTGGCGTTCCGCGTCTTCCTTCTCGGTGTTGCTGCAGTTTGACATCGTTCTGGTGGGAGCGGCCTAGCCACTTGCGCGGCGGCTCGGGGATGGGACCACGACCACGTGTGAACGCGCACGCTTGAAGCTGACTGGACAGGCACCGCACAGGTCCCATGAAGCCAATCAGATGGCACGGCCACAAACAAAGTCAGCTCTCCGGGTTTTTCTCTCGCACTCTCGCCCTTCCAGATGGCACTTCTTGTTCTTCTCCTCGTCGCCAGAGCCCCCCAACGCCGAACTCCACCACACCATCTCCAACCACCAGCTTACTCCTATGATTCAGCCTGTCGGCGCCCTCAAGATCCTCGCGCTCCAAGACGACAACTCCACTCCGACGACCCACGACAGCATGGCCGCCATCTTCATCAGGAAGCCTTCTCCAAGCCGATGTGACGCCACCACGAGGAGTAAGAAGGCCCGTTTGACCTCTACAACACCAACACTTGCCGGGTCTGCTGCCGGCCACCAAGATTCTTCATCGAAGCAGAGGGTGCTTGGATCCAAGGGACTAAAATTAGTCTGACTAAAATTAGTCTCTTTGAGAGGCTAAAGTTCCAAGCACCCCTGACTAAAGAGGGACTAAAACTAGTCTTGAGACTAACCCCTACTAAAATGTGGATTAGTCCTCTCTCTCATCATTTAACTCCCCTCATTTAAAACAGACCATCCCCTCCTATTCGCTGGCGCGTGTGGGAATGCGACCTGGGCCATAGAGAATTAGGGGAGAGGGAGGATAATAAATGCTCATTTAGTCTCTTTAGTATTTGGATCCAAGCATGGGTGAGGCTAGCAAGTTTTAGTCCCACTACTTTAGTCATGGGACTAAAACGAATCCAAGCACCCTCGCAATCTGCTAATCTCTGGTGCGTTTGCATGCCTACATCTACTCCGCCTGGGATGGTTCTTGTTCATGAAATTGATGAATATGGGTGGTCGGCATGCTGGTTGGAGCGATGGAGCTGTTCTTCCTGTGTTCTTAACTCGTGGGCCCCACTTTTGCATCATTGCGCATGGGTCCCACCAGAGGTGCCGTCGTCAACTTGGAGAGTTGGGCGTGAGTTTTCAACTACATGGGCCCCACTAAAGGTAAATGATCCTTTGGCTGGTGAGTGCTGCAAGTTGGCCATCGACTATCACTGTTGCTACGTGTTTAACATGCACACCTTCACCTTAGCACCATTCTAGAGAACTCATGACGATTAAGGGTACAAGTTACAAGTATTTTCTGCTCAGCACATTCCTTAACTGCAAGTATGGAAGTGGCAAAACTCCTCTCACCGTTCGGGCTGACCTCCGACCATGGTCGACGCTGGTCCTCAGATTTAACGTGGAGAGAAGTGGAGTCAATTTCTTGAGTCCGGTGAAGGCTATACTATATCTACGGCTTAAAGATTTCAAATCCTCATCGACACAGGCCGGTCAGACAGTCGAGGGGAGCGCCGACTGTACTATCGGAGTGCAACAAAGAGGACCCCAGATGTTTTTGGCGTGGCTATTCTTCTTTTATGGCCCAGCGCCCCCGTCAAAGACATCACCTATGCTTGCTCTGTGGAAAGTGCAGACTTCATTTTTTCAGACCTTTATGTACCCTAGTTCTTAAGCGTTTTAACTTGAGTCATTGTCTTGACTCATTTGTAGTAGCTCAGAAGCTACATCTGCATTTGGGGTGGAATATCCCAAAACTTTGTACTCTGGTTTTATTCTCATAATATATTTGAGTAGTTAAGTATAAAAAGAAAAGTCAGCTATGTGACCCGCCGCCGCCGCCGATTGCCGCCGCCTTGAAGGCCAGCAGCGCCGCCTCGTCGCTTGCTGATGCGGGGCGAGCCTCGAGATGGGCATGGAGGTGCATAGCAAAAGCAAAAGCAACAGCAAGCTCGGTGAGCGCATTGCCATCGGAGGCCAGTGATTGCTATTTCCGTTCCTCTGAGTTTTTCTACAGTGACAATGACGTGGCATGTGTGTCGGAGTCTCCAGAAGCTACTGAATTTGAAACCAGTACTAATACTAGCATTAGCTCCGAGCTAATTTACGCCCGGTACTTAACGAGATAACGTTGGAGACGAATCTGAAGCTTTATATTAGTGGGGGTACGTTGCACTTACTTTGCCTTTGTGTCAGTAAGATCGTGGTTTTCATCCTCACGCTCTCTCCTCCTGATGACAATGCAGCAACCATTTCCCTCGCTGATTTGCACTCACACAAAAAGCTTGTTGGAGAATGGGGAGAATCAAGAATAAAAAAAATTGCGTCGAGAATGTAAAATACATGGGCCAAGCCAAAAAAAAAAACCGAGAGAAAGCAGACCGCATCGTCCATTGTTTTTGGCCTTTCAGCCCACATCCGTCATCTCGTAGTGTTGAAACAGTTTTTGTCCTTCCTCTTTGTTCCACAATCCAAATAGTCGCTCTCTTCCCCTCCGATGCCATCCGCCCATCCCCCATCTCATCTCAAATCCCAAGCACCTTCTGAGCAGCAAATCATATATGTGCCGTCAGATTCCATCCTCTGCCGCTCCTCGCCGTCCTAAGACTTCGTTCGGAGCTTCGGGGTGGGTGGTGGGCGAAGCGGCTGGCGACGAGGTCACCACTGGCCACGGCGGGTGGTTGAGGCATAGTCTTTATTGTTTCGAGTGGTGGTTGGGGGCGAGGCTCCAATAGCCACCACCGGAGACAGAGGTGGCAGGCAGTGCGATGGCGAGGGAGATGACGATGACAGTGCAACGTGAGGGGAGGACAGATGCGGAAGAGGTGCCAGACAGAGCGATGGCGAGAGAGATGATGATGATGGCGCAATGTGAGGGGAGGATAGAGGCAAAAGAGGACGACAAAATAGGCACGACGCGGGGTGGGCCAAAATTGTGAGCTAGGTCGCCACTGCCCACCGGGTCGCTATAGGTGACGGTTGGGTAATCCGTCACCTATAGTGACGCCTAAGAACGTCCCACGATCCCTGCCCATAGCGCCTAATGGTGAACCATCATGAACCGCTTTGTCGACGACCTCTTGGGCAAGCTAACGCAGAAGGGCACCCGCCTTGTCCGTTCCTGGGGAAACCCTCGAGCACACAGACTCCAATGACACCACGGAGTTGCCTCCTTTTTCCCTTAGGGTTTGCCTCCCTCTGGTACTTGTAAGAGTAGGGTGGTGTTTCTGGTGGCAGCTCAACTTTAGAGGAAGTAGCGATAGCCAATAGACTAGTAGTTAGTGAACAGAAATCTAGATGTATTGGATGATGGTTTGTGTGTAGTTGGGTCTCTGACTTTTGTGCTTTTAGTTTTCACTAGCTATATGGAGATCCCTCTTCCACTAGTCTTAAGTGGAGATCCTTCGTATTACATTTTCGCTAGAACATGAGAAAGTAAGAAATAGAGAGGAGAAAGTAACAAGGTGACTACGGGCTGGCGGCGGGGGCGCTGCCGACCGCGGACAACGGAGTTAGGGATTTAGAGTTTCTGAGTTTGGGTTAAGGTGAAATTTGTGAATCCTTGGACACAAAGGAATGGTCACGGTTGGCTACCAGATCGGCGGTGGCGGTGGTTGGGAGGGCTGCGAGGCGAGGCATACTGAAGTCAAGGGACTGAGGAGGGTGCTTGCTCGATCCCAACCACACAGGCCACCCTTCGGCGGATAAGGGGAACCTGGGAGTCCACTGACCTTTCTACCCGTCCTCCTCTGAGTGCTAAAGACATGATGACATGATATTCAAGGAAATTTATTCATTCAAAGGGAGCATACCGGAAGAGCTTAGACATTTAATTGGCCCAGTTAATGGCAAAATACATTGAAAAGATGATACTTTTGGCAATACAATCTGAAACCCCAAAGCGAGAAGGGCGGTTGTGAAGGGCCGGTAGCAGGGGAGCCATCGGAACTGTCCCGACGGAGCGGGTTAGCGCGACGGCCGGCGACGATGGCGGATCCGGCGACAAAAGCGGACGAAGATGGAGCAGGCGAAGGGATTTGAAGAGGCTACACTAGCGCAAAACAGATTTTTTCTACTCAAAACTAAAAACTATTGCTGTTATAGATCACAAAATTAACACTAGACGCGTAGGTGCAGCGTAAGATGCATTGGAGTATACTTGACCTAACGTAGCCGCGCGTCGGTTTAGTGGAAGTAGCCAATCACGTCCTCATGTACGGCTCGTCCTTGTGCTTCAGATGCAACACCTTCGAGGTATCTACACATACACATATAAAGCGTCACACCTCAGATTGCTTGGTAGGAGCAACGAAGGCGCGGGCGTGGGGATTTCGGTGGCTGCCAAAGAAGGCGTGGATACCCTAATCCGTGCGCCTATCCCTTCTTATATAGGTGTCCCTAATAGCTTTCAATCCCGAGGCCCATTAGTAATCGTAAGCCTGGTCTCTGCAGGGGGCTATTTGGGTCTCGGGAGACCCCTCTGCCTATTTAGTTTTAGGTATTAACTAGTAATAATGTTTATTTTTGTTTCACTCTCGGACCAAAAAGGAAGAACACGAAAAGAACCGTGAAGGAATTTGGTGGGAAAAAGTCTATATCACCCCCTCATCTATGGGGGATGGACTACATAACCCCCAACATACGAAACGGTCTATATCACCCCTGAACTTTCGAAAACTGGTCAAATTACCCCTTAAAGCAGTTTTGAAAAATCATAGTAAATCACAGAAAAATCATAAAATGGAAAATCCAATTGCGTTGGACTCCAAATGAGCAGATCTACACAATGAACATATAATATGGTATGTAGTAGTATAACTTTTTACAGTTATGAAGAAAAACATAGATCTAAAGCTACAAAAAAAAGTACGAAAGCATACTATATTATATGTTCACTGTGTAGATTTGCTCATTTGCAGTCCAACACAATTGGATTTTCTATTTTAGAATTTATCTGTGATTTACTATGATTTTTCAAAACTGCTTTAAGGGGTAATTTGACCGGTTTTCGAAAGTTCAGGGGTGATATAGACCGTTTCATAGGTTGAAGAGTTATGTAGTCCATCCACATAGGTCGGGGTGTGATATAGACTTTTCACCTGCAAGAAATGATGCACGTGTCGGCGCCTCGGCAGGATCTCAGGCTCAGATCGAGCTCGGCTCGAGGTGCTGCTACCAGGCTCAAGCTGGAGCGACAGGCTCACAGCTCGCTCGAGCTCGGCTCGTTGACAGCTGACCGCCTGACGAGCGGCGGCATGGGCGCACGAGGCGGAGGACTGGAGGAGAAGAAGCCGGCGCCGGCGAGGCCACCAAGCTCGCGTGCTATAACAAGGAACCCACCATCACCTCCCGCGAGATCCAGGCCTCGGGGCGCCTCGTCCTCCCCGTCCCCGGGGAGCTCGCCAAGCACGCCGTCTCGGAGGGCACCAAGGCCGCCACCAAGTTCACCTCAGGTCCTCATCTCAGGTTGGTGCTAGTGGTAGCTGGGTGGTGTTGGACTGTTGGTAGATGTGGCTCAGTTTATCTGGTAGGGCTAGTGCACTAGGTTGCGGTAAGAATTGTAATGATGCTTTTTGGAACACTGTTCGCTCATGGATCCGGAATAGTAGCGTTTTTTTTCTGCATCTGATTTTTGTCAGGTTGGGGTGCTCTTACTGTGTGAGTGGATTCCCATGTGCCTGGCAGTGAACTGATAATCATATGTGCAAAATTCTGGAACACAGTGTGTTGTGCGAGTGCATCGAAATGTGTTATTCTGCAGGGCTACAAAATTGGAACTCCTTTTCTTATGTTCATAAACACACTTCCAATTTACGCACAGCTTCTTACACATGTAAGGACGCCTATACACAGTATATTTATGCGTCAATTGCACTATGGAAAGCTTGGAATCTGGCTGGGCAATGCTGTTCTGATATTCTGGAACATAGCTGTAGTAAAGACATTAGACATGCTAACCGAATTGTTGTTTGCCTTCTGTTATCTAATGATCATGTTCCACCAGCATGTTTGTTGGTTATTCACTCTTCTGAATTCAGCTTCATGGAGGCTTCTCATTTTGTGCCCACCTTCCATCACTCACAAACTACCCTCAAAAAAATAAAATAGCTGCCACTGCCAAGATATTCATCCAGTCCAATCTTCAGCATTAATGTCCATTGTTGTTTCAAATCTCTGCAGAGATGTCTTCACTTCCAATTTGATATTCTTTTGTCAGCTAACTGGTATTAATTTAATTGCATTTGTTTGTCATGTCTGACCAGCATTGGTATACTCCTTTTGGGTTGTCACTTTGGAGCATTATGAGCAAGTCCAATGGCAGGAGCCAGAATTCTTCTCAGTTCTGCTCTGCAGCTTATTGTGATTGTGCTGTGCTTGGTGGTTAGTTTTTCGTTATGTGAAAAACTGCATGGCAAAAATTTGGACCAGAAGTGTTATTCTTGCTAGTTGCATTTTGATTGATCTTCACATTACTGAAGTACTGTAGAATGTACAATTTCAGAGGTTACTGCTGCATGCTTGTTATTTTCTTTTGCATTTGTCCGTCCATACTTTGATTTTTTTTTTCTTGGATTCTTAAATTTATGAATCGAGAATTGCTTGGAGGGGAGAAGTTTTGGTCTTTTGCACCATCATTTGCATTATGAAATCTCGAGGATGTGAGATTTTAATTTTGCCACCTACTGTTAAATTGATTGCCACTTACAATTTTCTCATGTTCCAGAGAGCATAGCTATGCTAACTGAAATGTACCACATGTGGCTTTGGTTATTTCAGGATCATGTACCACCAGCATCCTTGCTTGTTGCTGTTTTGAAATGTCTGCTATGTAGAAGCTTTGCTCTCTGTTCCATCTCCCTGGTAATCTAAACTAATAAAACTTTAGCTGGGAAGCCTGAAACGTGCATCTTGCCCAACCTTCAGCCCCTATTGTTTATTGAAGTTGCAGTTCTCCTAGTGACGTCGTTTCTTTTTCTTGATATTCTATCAGCTAACTGGTTACTTAATTGCATGCAATTCTATGGCTACATCATGCACTGGTATCCTTTCCCTAGGGTATCACTTAGAGCCCAGCTGGCGATCTCAATGTCAACAAAAATATTCCTGGAACAGTATCTACTGCAATCATTGGATTCCGAGTGCATGAGATTGCCATATTCTGTTTTACACTTTGAGAGCTTAATTGCTATCTGTTCAACCTGCAAATTTAGTGACTATTACAAATTTGGGTTGGGGTCTTCTCCTTGTGGCTATTCCAGATTCGAGTTGTAGTTGTATCTATACATGCAGGTCTAGGTCAGGTGAGATTTGCACTCTGACGAGTTCTTCCTAATAAATTGTGCCCTGGAATCATGGAACTGTGTAGCGAGGCTTAAGTTATGTGTGGTATGCCATTGAAGTGGAGCTTCAAGCATTGCACATCCTAATAAGGTGAAAGTTGCATGTATAGTGTCTTGACATTTTTTGCTCTTGTGCAAAGAAATACCAATATGAGAGATAAAATATTAATTCATACATCTTATATAGCTTTAATTATTTCAGGTAACGGTATAGTTCATAACATATCCTATTCTACATTCAGCTATGGTAGCTTTTGCAAATAAGTGGAAGTGGTGTTTTGTCAAGCTAATTGAAAAACATGAGGTATGACTCTCTGATTGTGTGCATCTCTACTGCAGCATCACTAATCGTCATTCTGTCCCTGGGATGTTGCTTTGAGCAGGATATGGCAAGCCTGAAGATAGAAACCAGACAATCCTTTATTCTGCCCATCGTAATGCTGTCCTTTGACTCTATATGCAACCATATCGTTGAATCAGCTATATCCAAGGTCCTTTCATTAAGGGCCTCCTCAGTAAACTTATGCAGGTCCAGTGAGTCTCTGAACATCTCATCTGTTGGTCTAATTCCAGTAAACATCTCAAGCAACAATATGCCGAGACTATACAAATCACCAGTAGTTGAGACTGTGGAACCTTCCCCATACTCTACAAAATAAGCAATAAAAATGATCATATAGTTCATTTGTAGCATGAGCAAACTAGAAGGAAATTCTTTCAATTACCTGGAGCAACATAACCAATGGAACCTCTTATTCCAATTGTGCTGTTTGAATTTTGTATAGTATTAAATTTATTCTCAGAAAGTACTTTTGATATGCCAAAATCTCCAACACGGGCGCTCATGTCCTCTGCAAGAAGAATGTTACTTGGCTTGAGATCGCAATGGATGATTTGTGGATTGCAATGGTTGTGAAGATAGTCAATTGCATCCACAATATCAACAGCAATATTCAGCCTCTGAGATAGGCTGAGTGTACTTTTTGAAACACAGTTTTCTGGTCTTTGATGAAGCCAAACATCCAAGCTACCATTAGGCATGAACTCAAAAACCAGTGCCTTGAACTCTTGCCCTCGTGGGTTGATGCTTGAGCAACATGTGATAATCTTTATGAGGCAACGATGTCGTGCTCTGCTCAATGCTTCACACTCAGCCTCAAAACTCCTATAAGATCCTAATTGTTGAAGGTTAAACACCTTTACAGCCATGAATGTACTGGCATGCCCACCACTGAAAGTGCATTTGTAGACCACACCATACCTTCCTTTCCCAAGCAAGTTGGATTCTGAGAAGTCATTAGTTCCTCTTGATAATGCGTAGTAAGAGACTTTCTGATATGTTTCCTCAATTAATGCAGGTGGTACTTGGCCTTTCTGTCTTTCCGTGTTCTTCTCGCAGCTCAACTGAATAAGGACAATAACAGAAACAAACAGCAAGATTCCTCCTATTGTTGTGAGAGATACTGTAAGTGACTTTGACCACTCCTTTTTGTGATTGCCCTTGTTGTCAACGGGGCATGGAGCCAAGTGAAGCTGAGGTATTCCACCACATAAATTGACATTTCCAGCAATTGATAGATCAGTTAGATTTCTGAAAACACCTCCTTTTGGTACTTCACCTTGCAAATTATTGAAGGATAAATCCATTTTTGATAACAATGTCAAATTTTGTATAACTGCTGGGATTTCTCCAGATAAGTTGTTGTGCGCCAGATATAATTGTTCTAGGCCGCTTATGCTACCAACTGTATCAGGGATTGCACCAGACAGCTTGTTCATTGTCAAGTTCAGTATGCGGAGCCCTTTCGCATTCTCTAGAGAATGAGGCATACTTCCTTCAAATGAGTTTCTATCAAGAAACAAGAATTCCAAGACTATACAGTTTCCAATACTATCAGGTATCTCACCAGACAACTGGTTTGCTGACAGGACAAGCTTGTTGAGGTTGTTCAATCCACCAACTTCTGTTGGAAGAGGTCCAGATAACGAGTTGTATGATAAGTCCAAATATGATGAAAGGAAACTCAATCCCAGAATCTCCCTGGGGATTGATCCGTTCAGGTTGTAATTCATGGACAGATCAAGGATATCAAGGCTGTTTAGTTTCCCTAGGCTTTTTGGAATTGGCCCTTCTAAGTTATTTTTGGATGCAAGTAACCATTCAAGCTGTGTGAGATTTCCGGCAGATGGAGGTATGAAGCCTGAGAAGCTATTGTTGTCCAGAACTAATTGAACCAAGTTCACTAGCTTTCCAATGCTATCTGGAATTAATCCGGACATGAAGGTGTGTTCTATCTCTAGTATGTTGAGGCCGACAAGGTTACCAATATCCAAGGGGATACTTCCAGTGATGCTATTGTAACCTAAGTATAGATATTGGAGAGTTGCGGAGAGATTTGCTATTGAACTTGGCAGTCTTCCACTGAAAGAGTTATTACCCAAAAGTAGCAGTTCCAGTTGACTGCAGTTTGCCATTGAAGTGATAAACTCCCAACCCTCCTTGTCGTTTGATTCTACCTCAGTGTCATGTAGGAACAGAATGATCAGAGACTGCAGCTTCCCCATAGTAGGAGGCACAAATCCATTAAATCTGTTCTGTGATAGGTATAGTGACGTGAGTGCAGTAAGATTGGAGATGGAAGAAGGGATGGCTCCGCTGAACTGGTTAGCACCCAAGCTAAAAACTTCCATTCTGGGAAATCTCCGGCCAATATCCACAGGAATGTGGCCATGCAAGTTGTTCCCACCAACAGCGAAAGTTGTTAGTGATGATAGGTTGTATAGAGATCGTGGAATCACTCCTGAGAGTGCGTTATCCTCGAGATTGAGGAACTGCAGGCTATTGAGGTTGCTGAGGGTATCGGGTATTGGTCCCCGCAGCAAGTTCTCCCTAAGAGAGATCGCCTGTAGCGATGACAGGTTGCCTAAGGACTCTGGAATAGGCCCGATGAAACTGTTGTTCATCAGTGAGAGTCCGAGAAGATATGTCAGAGTGTCACCGATGTAGCTGGGGATGCGGCCACTGAGCTGGTTATACTCGAGGATGAGTGTTGTCAAGCTGGTGCATAAACTAAGGTTGGCTGGGAGCATACCGGAAAGGGAGTTGTTCCCCATGTCGAGCGTCTGCAGGCGTGCAAGACGACCGATGCTTGAAGGTATCTCGCCAAAGAATCTGTTGGAGCTCAGGTTGAGCGTCTGCAGGTACGTGAGGTTTCCGATTGCTGGAGAGATGATACCGTCTATCCCACGGAAGGGCAGGCTCAACGCCACCACCCGCGTCGGCCTCTTGCCGCTGCATGCCACACCCTCCCAGGAACAAACGCTGGTGTTGCCGCTCCACGAGGTGAGCATGCTGGAGCTGTAGTTGCTGAGCCCTGCCCTGAAGGCAAGCAGTGCCACTGCCTCGTTGCTGCTTACAGTGGCGCTCGCCATGGTGATCGTCAGGGTGAACAGGAGGGCAAGCAGCAAGGTCATGGTGCACGTCACCACGTTGTTTCTTGATTTGGTTGGATTGGGAGTTGTAAATGGTAACGCATTGCGGCATCTCTGGAGGGCAGCGTTCCATTCCATTATGTAAGCGCTCTTCATTTGGCCGTTTGATGTTGTAGAGTACCTTCTTCCTGGAGTTTTCCCGTTCTTGACCTTTTGGTGTGCATCCATGAAAGTGATCATTTAGTGACCGTGATGACAGGAACACAATTATATTTTTCTCACCAGTCACAGTAAATCAACTTATATGGTTCATTTTTAACATGGGTACTGACTATTGACAAGCATCAGTCTCCTGGTCGATCTGTACAGGTTGCAGCTCTCTTAAGGGCAACTCCAAAGTAGTGTGAATAATCCTTGTGGACGATCTACAACTACAAGAGAGATTTTGGAGGATTCAGAAATTCAGCATCACTACACACTGCATTCAACTCTTGAAAACCTACAGCACAACTCGCTTTACGATTGGCTGGAGCAGAACGGATTAGGGACATCTGGCCAGTTGTTTGTCTCGTTTTTTTCCCTGTTCCTAGTTTTTTTTTTTTGGGGTCCTGCAAACTCTTCTCTATCGATACATGCCGGGCAGTACTGCTGGCCGTTTCAAAAAAGATATATCACTCAGTATATCAGTACTATGAGTATATCATACTCAGAGTATATCAGTACTATGAGTAACTAGGGTCGCACTTTGGTTCCGTTGGTCCACGCGGGATGATGCGATTAAAGACAGGTCGATTGACGTGCATATTAGAAAAGGTGATTAGATTTTGCGAAAAAAGGTTATTAGGTGTGCAGAGAGAGAGGCCAAGGCACGCGACGACGATGGGCTTGCGACGGCGACGCACGGCGACCGGGTGTTGTTTCGATAAATACTCCCCCAAGACTTGATGCACGCAGTCATTGCATAGTCAATAGTCTCTCCATCAAAAGCAGTGTGTGTGTGTGTCATGGACAGAGTCAGTGCACTGAATGTTGATGTGTGGAGACGTTGAAGAAATCAGTAACCGTATGCATGCATGTGGCGTTTTGCCGTCTTCGTACTTCGTACCCGGTGCTCGACGCAGGAGTGTTCGTTCCTGGACGGCTTTCAAGGAAGTTAGTACAAGAGTGGCTCCCCCAAACCTGAATCTGCACCTTTTTCAAAAAAAAAAATAATCTGCATCCGTCAACAGGAAACTATGACTGTGGACTGGCATCGTCACTGAAAGACAAGAAGGATATGCTGCTGCAAATTCTCTGTGGGGGTCTGGGAGATTACCTTTTTGATTGCGATTGCGGCACAGGAGAGGACCGAGCAAATGGGCCTTATGGCTTGGGCCCAGCCAGCAGTGCACACGGAAAACAACGTTTCCAGCCCAAGCCCTTATTTTTCTGTCTTTCAGCCCCGGCCGCCCGACGACGACGACAGGCCCTGCCTGGGCCAGAGATAATTTTCGGGCCCAATACTGAACTTGCTGGCAACGAATAAGGGACGGAGGAGAGGGGCCGTGGGCGAGGGCGAAAAGGGCGGCGGCGACGAGGGGGAAGAAGAAGGCGAGACATGGCATCACCTCCAAGACATTGCCCATCACGATCTCCCTCAATACCAACGCCATCGGGGGGCTGGCCGCAGAGGCCGCCACCCGCAAGGCTGGGTCGCTCGCTATAACCAGAAGCTCAGTATCTCATTCCGTGAATCCGGGATTCCGGAGTCCGTCCGCCTCGTCGTCCCCCGGCGAGCTCGCCAAGCACGCCGTCTCCGAGGGCACCGTGGTCGTCACCAAGTTCACACCCCCTTATTAGGTTGCCTCCTTCCTGCCCCCTGGTACTTGTAGTGGCTTTTTCGGTGCTGTGGCTGTCGTTGGAGTACCATTTTATCTGCAACCAGCAGCTAGCACTAGCAGCAGAAGTGAAATTGTGAATAAAAATGGACGTGCTCGGCTAGCGATCCCGAAGCCAATAGGATGTTTTCTGAATCTTTTTCATCTTCTACCGCTCTCATCTATCTGCGTCCAGGGCCTCTGGTGTCTGGTCGCCAGTTTGAGCTGTAGCCTTCTACATAATTGATTACATTTCTATGGAAACTTTGTTGTTCTTTTGTTTTAGGTGGTTATTCTGAACCTGTAGTCGTTGGAAGGTCTACCCTTAATTTTTCAAGCCATTCATTTTTCATATTTTGATCCATGATTTGAACATTCCATGTCTAAACTCTCAAGCCATTCATTTTCATTTTTGATCCATGATTGATCTGAGGATGCAGAGAAAGGTGTATACTATGACTGATATGTCTTCAAACATTTCATAAATTTGCATGCATTTTACTTTCCTCTTCTTTTAAGTCTGATTGCAAATACGGCTTCAGTTGTTTCAGGTGAGTACATATATCAACAAGACTACAACAATGTTTCTGAATCTGCCTTCAGGATATCGTAAGGTATGAATCTCTGATGTCGTGCATCTCATCATCATTCAGTCATTGATGTGCTTCGAGCAAGTATGGCAAACCAGAAGACACAAACCTGCAAAAAAGAAGCAAAATTCTTGATTCTTCTGTAAGAAAATGTAATTCTTTGATTCCACATGCAAACAGAGTGTCAAAACAGCAGTGTCCAAGATTCAATCGCAAGTGCATCTATTGGACTTCATGTAAACATCTCAAGCAAGAATATGATCAAAACTATATACATCACCAGTCGCTAAGATCTCAGGGCATTCCCCCATACTCTACAAAATGTGAACCAACAACTGATTAGACTTCATCTGTACCATGTGGAGCAGACTACAGGGAAACAACACATTTCTATCATTTGATTTATGTACCATTGGGGACATTTTACATAACCAATCCACTTGCATAAATCTGATGTAAAGAATTGCAGATTGTTAAGTACAGAATAATAGAGTTGAAGCGTTGCAAATTACTGCAGAATTGTTGCTACCCCTCCATGTTCTACTGCAAAGGTCGGCCAAACATAAGGCATGAATCTCTGATAGCATGCATCTCAGTGACCGCATCCTGTATCGACATCCTCTCTCTTGGCTGTTTCTTCGAGCAGGATACTCCG
The DNA here is from genome assembly GCA_015476505.1 of Urochloa ruziziensis. Lineage (NCBI taxonomy): Eukaryota > Viridiplantae > Streptophyta > Magnoliopsida > Poales > Poaceae > Urochloa > Urochloa ruziziensis. Next base: position 4,491,370 of record CM027122.1, read on the forward strand.
AGAGCAATGATAGCAACCAAGCAATTTTCAATTGTGCTTCTTGTGGTTTTGTCAGAGACATCTGTATGCAACCACATTTTTGTGTCGACTATCTCCCAGATTCGCTCTGGAAGATCCTCCTCTGAAAACTTATGCAGATCCAATGAACCTCTGAATATATCATCAGTTGGGCTTCTTCCTGTAAACATCTCAAGAAGCAATATGCCGAGGCTATAAACATCTCCAAGAGCTGAAACAGAAGAACCTTCACCGTACTCTATAATTGTGCAAAAAAGGGGGAAAAGATCAGCACGACATATTTATATAAGAACTAGGAATGATAACAAAAACCACAACACCACTATTTGACTTACCTGGAGCAACATAACCAATGGAGCCTCTTATTCCAATTGTGCTGTTCGAATTTTGTATGGTTTTACTTGCTCTTTCGGGAAGGATTCTTGATATACCGAAGTCTCCAACTCGGGCACTCATGTCTTCTGCAAGAAGGATATTGCTTGGCTTGAGATCACAATGAATGATTGATGGCTGACAGTGATTGTGAAGATAATCCAAAGCATCCATGATATCAATAGAAATATTGAGTCTCTGTGCTAGGCTGAGAGTATTGGTCACCGTAGGCATGCCAGATTTTGGATGAAGCCAATCACTTAAGTTACCATTTGGCATAAACTCGAAAACTAGAGCCTTGAACTCTTGGCCTTGGTGATTGATGCTTGAGCAGCATGTAATGATCTTTATGAGACAACGGTGCCGCACCATTCTCAGCGCTTCACATTCAGCCACAAAGCTTTTTGTAGATCCGGATTGCTCAAGGTTGAACACCTTGACTGCAGCAATAGTTCCCTCATCTTGAAAAGTGCATTTATAGACCATGCCAAAACTTCCTTTACCTAGCAAATTGGCTTCTGAAAATCCGTTGGTTCCATTTGCTATTGCTTGATAAGTAACTCTTTCATACTGTTCATCAACTATTGGTGGTTGAGATGGGCTCTGCTGTTTTCGTTTAAGCTTCTTATAGGTGATCTGAATGGAAACTATAACTAAAGTTATGAAAAAGACTGCACCAATAGTTGTCAGAGCTATTATTAGAGATTTTGACCGCCCTTTTCTATTATTTTTCACAGAGTCCTCTTGGCATGGAGCTAAATGAAGCTGAGGTAATCCACCACAAAGTCCATTGTTTCCAGTAATTGACAGGTTGGTGAAGTTTCTAAAAATGCCGTCTTTTGGCACTTCCCCTTCCAGATTGTTGAACGACAAATCCAACCTTGATAATGATGTCAAATTTTGCAGAACTGAAGGTATCGGCCCTGACAAATTGTTGTGTGCTAGATACAACTGTTGCAGGTTATATATACTTCCAATGGCATTAGGAATAGAACCAGACAACCTATTCAATGATAGGTTGAGTGCACTCAGACCCTTTATATTGTTGATAGATTGAGGTATGCTTCCTTCGAATAAGTTGTTGTCCAATCTAAGTTGTTGAAGCACAATGCATCCCCCAATAGTATTTGGTATTTCACCAGAAAATTGGTTTCCAGAGAGAACCAGGCTGTTAAGGTTTCCAAAGCTACCAACTTCAGAAGGGAGGGATCCTGATAGTGAATTGTATGATAGGTTTAAGTAAATAGAGATTACTGGTAATTTGAATATCTCTTTGGGAAGCGAACCATTCAGACGGTTCATTGCTAGATCGAGTTTCAATAAATTAATCATGTTCTGTATGCTTGCAGGAATTGGTCCCTCCAGGTTGCTCTCATGCGCAAGAAGGCTAACTAAATTTGAGAGATTTCCAATAGATGAAGGTATTTGACCTGACAAATTAGTTTGGTACAAACCTAGCCATCCCAAGTTCGTCAATTCTCCAATGCTCTTTGGAATTAATCCAGATAAGGAAGTAGCCCCTGCAATGAAGATTAGGAGGTTGACCAAATTGCTGATGGCTGATGGAATTGTCCCCGAGATACTTGTGTAATCGAAGCGGAGAACGTGGAGGCTTGTTGAGAGATTAACTACTGAACTTGGCAGCTGCCCAGCGAGACCAGCGTTGTCGTTGAGCATTAATAGCTGGAGTTGACTACAGTTTGACAATGAAGTGATAAATTCCCGTAGCTGCACTTGATCCGTTTCCAACATGTTGCCTGTACAAGTATAGACCTTGCAGTGCTGGTAGCCTACCAAGTGTGCGAGGCACATATCCACTGAACATGTTCACAGAGAGGTCTAGTGCTTGAAGAGAAGTGATGTTGGAGAACGAAGAAGGGATGGTTCCAGTGAAGCTGTTATGAGCAAAGGTATGTAACAGCATGTTTGGGAACCTACTTCCAATGTCTGCAGGAATGCTTCCATGGAGCATGTTGGATAGAGTTTCTAACACTTGCAATGATGATATGTTGTACAATGAATCGGGGAACTCGCCAGAGAGGTTGTTGAAGGCGAGGTTAAGAAACTGGAGGCCTAGGATGCTACCAAGGCCGGAAGGGATGGCTCCCTCAAACTGGTTGGACGCGATGTCCAGGATACTCAGTGACGACAAGTTGCCAAGTGATGCTGGAATGGTGCCGATCAGGTTGTTTTCCCGCAGTTGGAGGCTCTTGAGGCGCGCCAGATTGTCACCGAGCTCGGGAGGCATGTGCCCTTGGAGATTGTTGGACTGGAGGGCCATGACTGTTAAACTAGTGCATGAGGACAGGTTGGCTGGGAGCTCACCGGAGAAGGCGTTGTGGCTCAAGTTGAGGGCCTGCAGGTGGCGCAGACGACCGAGGCTTGCGGGAATGTCTCCGATGAACCCGTTCTTGCTCAGGTTGAGAGCCCTGAGGAACGTCAGGTTCCCAATCTCCGGAGAGAGGACGCCGGTGAGCCCGTGGGAAGGCAGGCTCAGCGCCACCACTCTCCGGTGCCTGCTCCCGCAGGTAACACCCTCCCAACTGCAGAACCCGCCGGCGCTGCTGCTGTTCCACGAAGCAAGTACGTCGCCATGGCCACCGCGAGTTGCTGCCGCCTTGAACGCGAGCAGGGTGGCTGCGTCGTCGGCTTCCGAAACCGCAGGGATGGAGATAGAGATGGCGGCGGATAGAAGCAGCAGCAAGGTTGCTGATGATGACCGCATTGTCATATCTGTTGATGTGGTAATGTTGCTTGTAAGCTACTGATATTGATCCTGTGATCATATATACTCATGCGCCGTAGTGACTTGTGAGTGGCTAGCTGCCAAAGAGTGATGGGGACATGGCGTTGGACTTTTAGGTTCTGATTTTTGCAGCAGCAAGGAACATCTGAGGGCCATTTTTTCTAGATTTCTAGACGGAATAAATTATTGTCGTTACTTCTTTGACGGAGACTCTAGAGTCCACTTTCATACACTACGGCCTTTGACGCAATAAATTTCATGAACCTGGTGGCAGAAGCAATTCTTGCACGTTGTCTTGGCGAGTGTGTGGAAATTTGGTGAAGGCCCGCCGCACTTTGAAGTCGTCCTTGCTCGCTGAAGACTGAAAAGTTGCGACCGAGCACTTGTATGCTGGGAGAATCATCCATTATCTTGATTTCGAAGATCGTGGACCTTTCTTAAGTGAGCACTTCTATTTTTCAATGATCATGGAACGGTACACGTCATAAATGTAGCCAACTCTACAAAGAATCAAGAATAACATTTGATCGATGTGAGCTTTGAAAACCGCCCTGTTTTATCATCTCAGTCCAGCAGATTATTCTCATAGAATACCATTGAACCAGCCTAACATATTATTCTCCTCTCAGACTTTTCAGTCCAACCTAGCTGAAACGAACAGGTTGAAAATTTTGACACGGGAAGTAATGCGGAAACCATCAACCAATATATCCCGGAGCATTCCGATTGCCCGTCCGAAGCTCCACTAATTTCCTAACAGTAACAACCTGCTCGTGAACAGCAGAGCAGGCTTCTGCTTCACCGCCGTGCGTCTTTCTTGAATTTAATTCATCTGCAATTATTCTCTACAGCAAAGGCGATATCGTCAATTGTCCGTCTGACTCCACTAGTGTTAACAATATTCCTGGCATCCCACGAGCACAAAGGATCATAGAATTCATCTTGTGATCTTGATACTTGCTACGGTCCACAATGATGTAGTGACATGAAGAGGAACAACAACCTGCAGCACACAATAGGTTAGTAATACCCTTCTGTACCAACAAAAACAGAATAATGCTTCATAATTGTGAATATCTTTTGTTCAAAGTATCTATGATTTACAGCAATGTCTATGTAGCCTTTAATTTTTTTAGAGGTGTAAGTCTTTAATCTAGGCTAAGAGTATCTATGATTTACAGCAATGTCTATGTAGTCTTTTGTTCAAAGTATCTATGATTTACACATAATGGGCCTGGGCCTTTCAATCGGGAAGCCCACATCCGTCATCTTCCTCCTCTCGTGTTTCCTCACGGTCCACACACATTCCCACACGACCACGACGGATGCCAGCCGCTCTCAAATCCGCCTGCTACCGCCTCCAATCAGCAAAATCCTCCTGCGAGATCCACACCTCCGTCCGCCTCATCCTCTCCGCCGCTCCCCGGGGATCTCGCCAAGCACACCGGGGGAAGTGCGAGGGAACCAGGGTCGCCACCGAGTTCACCTCCTCCTAGCCTGGTAGTAGTAGTTGGTATTGTCTGCTAGTTTTCTGCCTCAGTATATGTAGTAGGATAGGAGAGGCAGCAGCGAAATGGGCGGTAGGGGTGATTGGTCTGTGTGGGGGATATAGTATCCGGGTACCTCACGAGCAAGCCTGGCAGCCCACCAAAAGGGGGCGGACCGGTCCACCGTTCTGGACCTGATAACGCGCGGGACAAGTCGGCGCTCGTAGGAAGGATCTGGAAGAAGAAGTTCTAGTTGGAATAGGAGTTTTTGTAAAGAAGGAAAGGATCCTTAGAGATAGGATCGGCTACAAACCGACGTGTAACCCTGCCCCCCGATATATAAGGCGGGCAGGGACCCCCTCCAAAAGATCGAACCACATCTCAACTCACATCAACATACAATCCACGCAATACAACACCCCAAAACAGGACGTAGGGTATTACGTCGAGTCGACGGCCCGAACCTGTCTAAACCCTTGTGTCTGTCCATCCTAACCATCTTGCTTCCGATCTTTGCGATCTTCCCTCATACAAATCACTTCCGTGGGCTACCCCGTGGAAGACTGCCGGAGATCATATCACCGACAGTGGCGCGCCAGGTAGGGGTTATCGCCGAGATCAATCTGGTGAGCTTGATGGATCGCGTCAAGATCTTGGACAGCTGCAACCTCCCGAACGTCGACGGATTCGAGATCCAGTTCGGGAACATCACCGCCGCCGTCTTGGATACCCAAGCGGCAGGAACGGCAACCGCCACGGAGGTTTCCTCTCTGGCGCCGACTTCGGCCATCACGGCCCAATCCGGTCCGATCGCATCTGATCGCGCCGTTTCTGCCCCCACTGAGTCCATCGCGAAACGCGAGGCCCAACCAGTCGGGAGCAGGTCAACAACCACTCGGATCCGATCCGGCTCCTGAGAGTCGCGTCGCCGAGTCCTCTCAGAGCGTAAACGCTCAGCCGCCGCGCGTCCCGAGCCCTGAGGTCATCACCAACCAGACCCCTGGCTTCCGCGCGCTTACCCAGAAGCAGAAGATGAAGGACATCATCCAGGCGGATGATTCCCCCTCTGAGAGCGACTCCTACGAGTCAAACCCACGGGGACCCTCAATCCTGGACGACCTGCAAGAGGGTTACACCGCGTCCGACTCCTCTACGGAGCCGGAACTGCTAGGATCACCCGGAGGATTAACTCCGAGTAGCTTGGAGCGTGATACGCCCACAACTGACCTCTCCGAGTCCGAGGAAGATTACCTCGCGCAAGAAAGAGTCGGGTCATACTGCTACATGGTGGCACCAGCGACGCCACCTAACCCCGTGTCGGAGGACGAGATCACCCCGGCCGAAGAGACGACTGAAGCCAGGGACCAGCGCCGAGGACGCAACGCCAATCGGGCGACTCGCAGAGCCGCCCGACCGCACGGGGCCAACGCATCAGGATCTGGCACCGCTCAACTTCGAGAACCACCCTCGGAGGATCACCGTCGTCATCGGGATCGACGCGACAGGAGAAGCAGTCGGAACCTGATGCGCGACGGGATGTTCGAGTACAACGGATTCGACGTCTACGAGACGTCGGTCCAGAACCTCGTCACCATTGACGAGGAAATCAGTCGGCTGCCACCCAACACTCCAAGCCTGGAAAAGGTAAGGGCTTTCATGCAGGCCGCCTCAGTCCAGGTCCACCAGATGCAGGGTAGAGCACGAACGGCCGCTTCTGAGCCCGGCGTCGAGAGTGGGTCGGATCGTGATGAAGATCTTCGCACCACGATCAACAGAGATCGAGACGCGAGGGATGTCATCCGCAGCAGCACTGAGGAGCGTCATCGCGAGGAGATCCGACGTCGCAAAGAATACGATCGGGATCATGGGAATCCCCGTCGTAACTCCAACAGGAGCGGCTACTCGACGGAGTCAGAGTATACTGACTACTCTGATCCCTCTGGTAGCCCAAGGCGCGGCAACGACGGTGGTCGTACTCCACCGCGAGGACGAGCGGCTCCCCCACGAAGGCGGCCGACCCCGCCAAGGGAGCAAACTCCACCGCGCAGCAGAACCTACCGACGGGACCGAACTCCACCCAGGACTCGGACCTATCGGAGGACCCGTTCCCCACCCAGGGATCGGGATCGCAGGAGGGAGCATACTCCCCCAAGGACAACAGACGGCTCGGATCCGAGTGGTTCCCGCCCCAGAGGTCGGATCGACGGATTTCAGTCGTTCACCGAGCGCTTGAGGAGCGTAACATGGCCAAGAGGCTTCAAGCTGTCGGACATCGACAAGTACGACGGGAAGTCTGATCCATCCCGATGGCTTCAGATCTACTACACCGCCGTACAAGCGGCTGGCGGCGACGAGGACGTGATGGCAAACTACCTTCCCATCATGCTCACCAAAGACTGCCGCAACTGGCTGGCAGGACTCCCCAGGACGCCATCGACAACTGGGATCAGCTTACCGTACTCTTCATCGGTAACTATCTCGGAACCTGGGAGAGGACCGGGAGCAAACGGCTCCTCGGCCAGATACGACAGCGCAAGAACGAGACCCTGCATGACTTCGTGCGCAGGTTCTCAGAGAAGCGCAACTCCATTACGGACGTGACGGATCAGGAGGTGATGACCGCCTTCCAGAACGGCATCTCCGACGGAAGACTGATCCACAAGTGGACTCGGAAGCCACCCGCGACTGTCAATGACATGTTCCGGGTCGCTAGCACGTGGGCGGACGCGGAGATTGCGGAGAAGGAACAACTCAGCGAGATCAAGAATCGCTGGGAGGAGGAGAACAAGACGACCCGCAAGCGCGACCGCCGCGAGGACGAAGACCGACACGACGACCATCGTCGCAGCGACAGTCACCCTCGCAAGAAGAAAAGCGAGGGCGATATGGTCGCCACTCTGGACCGGCCCAGAGGCCGGGTAACTCCAGAGGATTTCCAGCGCATGCTCGATGAGCAATGTCCATACCACAAGCACAAGCACTCGGCACGAGAGTGCAACGGGCTGAAGCGAGCCTTCACTGGGGGCAACAGAGGCCCTCCCTACAGAAAGAGGAACGATGGTTCCCCAAGAGAGGACAAGCGGACCGACGAGCCCGGCGACGAGTTTCAGGAGGCCGACCGAGTGGTCCGCATGATCTATGGCGGACCGGAAGGATTCGAGACGAAGCGCCAACAAAAGCTCACCCACCGCCAGGTCATGCACGCAAGGGAGCCATCGGTACCTGAGTACCTCAAGTGGTCGGAAGTTCCGATCACTTTCACCCGGGAAGATCACCCGAGCTTCATACCGAAGCCCGGATCCCACGCCTTGGTAGTAGCTCCGACGATCCGCAACATTCAGCTCACCAAGGTGCTAGTCGACGGTGGCAGTGGCCTGAACATTCTCTTTGCTAACACATTGAAGGAGCTCGGCCTGACCACTCTCGACATGCGTCCCCCCCAATCCGCGTTCTACGGTTTGATACCGGGAGAGGGGGCAGAACCACTCGGGCACATCACATTGCCCGTTACTTTCGGAGACCGGAACAACTACCGGACCGAACATATGCAATTCACGGTGGCGAACTTTGAGACTGCATATCACGCCATCCTCGGGAGGCCGGCGCTCGCCAAGTTCATGGCGATCACTCACTACGTCTACTTGCAGGTCAAGATGCCAGGACCCAAGGGCGTAATCACCGTCTTGGGGGACATCCGAGTCGCTTACACATGCGAACAGGAGACCCTCAACGCGGCAGCTGCCCTGGACATGTCGAAGCGCATGACGCAAGTACTGGCTGCATCGCAGGAGGTGGACAAGGACTCTCTGGAGATCCCTGCCAAGAGGCCCGCAAGAGAAGCCATTGCACCAAGCAAGTAGACGGAGCTGAAGAGGATCTCGCTGGACCTGGACGACCCGAAGAAGACGGCCATCATCGGGGCAGAGTTAGACCCCAAATAGGAAGAAGTGCTCGTCAGATTCCTAAGGGAAAACGCCGACATATTCGCGTGGAAACCATCCGATATGCCAGGTGTCCCAAGGGAACTTGCCGAGCACTCCTTGAAGGTCAATCCAACTGCCAAACCGATCAAGCAGAGGCTTCATCGATTCGCGCAGGACCGCAAGGAGGTGATTAGGGTAGAGATTACAAAACTGCTAGCTGCTGGTTTTATTCAGGAGGTGTTTCACCCCGACTGGTTAGCTAACCCAGTTCTTGTAAGAAAAAAAGAATAATAATGATTGGAGAATGTGCGTTGACTACACAGATCTCAACAAAGCTTGCCCTAAAGACCCCTTCGTTCCCCCCCCGCATCGATCAAGTCGTTGATTCCACGGCAGGCTCCGCCCTGCTCTGTTTTCTCGATTGCTACTCAGGCTATCACCAGATAGGCCTAAAACTGGAAGACCAGATAAAGACCGCGTTCATCACGCCGTTCGGCGCCTATTTTTACAATACAATGGCCTTTGGTCTGAAGAACGCAGGCGCAACATACCAAAGGACAATCCAAGCATGTCTGGATCAATTGATTCCAGACATAGTAGAAGCCTACATCGACGACATCGTGGTCAAGATCATGAACCCCGAGGACCTGACAAAGGTCTTCGAACGCCTACGCAAATTCCGGTGGAAGCTTAACCCGGAAAAGTGTGTCTTCGGAGTCCCCTCAGGTAAACTACTCGGCTTCATGGTCAGCAACCGCGGCATCGAGGCAAACCGCGAGAAGATCACGGCCATCACCAAGATGCTACCACCAACCTGTCAGAAGGATGTGCAGAAGCTTACTGGATGCATGGCAGCGCTCGGTCGTTTCATATCACGACTCGGCGTCCGCGGATTGCCGTTCTTCAAACTGCTCAAGAAGCAGGACAAGTTCGTGTGGGATGACGAGGCGAAGCAATCTTTCCAGGAACTCAGGATTACCTGCAGAGGCCGCCCATCCTCGTCCCACCTCAACCAAGGGAACAGCTTTACCTCTACATCTCTGCTACCCCCCGAGTGGTTAGCACCGTACTAGTGGTCGAGCGCCCTGAAGAAGGGCACGCATATGGAGTTCAGCGACGAGTCTACTTCGTCAGCGAGGTCCTAACCGTGTCAAAGGTACGCTATCCCCATGTGCAGAAGTTACTTTACGGAGTTCTCATCTCAGCAAGAAAGCTGAAACATTACTTTGAGGCCCATCCAATCTCGGTCGTGAGCGAAAATCCTTTAGGGGAAATACTCCATAATCGAGACGCCAGCGACCAAATCGTCAAGTGGTCAATAGAATTGGCCGCTCACCAAATAACCTTTGTCCCACGTACTGCTATCAAGTCTCAGGTTTTGGCCGACTTCGTAGCAGACTGGACAGAGAACCAAGCTCCGGCTGACAACGAGATAGTTGAGTACTGGGAGATGTACTTTGATGGCTCCCTCCAGATCAAAGGAGGCGGCGCAGGCGTACTCCTGATCTACCCAAGTGGACAGGAACTAAAATACGTCCTTCAAATCATGTTCCCAGTATCCAACAATGCAGCCGAGTATGAAGCAGCCTTGCACGGTCTCCGCATCGCTGTATCTTTGGGCATCAAACGCCTGATGGTACGCGGGGACTCTGCCCTGGTCATAAACTAGGTAAACAAGGATTGGTCCAGGACCAATGAGAAGATGGATGCTTACTACGAAGAAATAAGGAAATTGGAAGGGAAATTCTATGGCTTAGAGTTCCATCACGTGGTGCGCGACTATAACAAGGCAGCTGATGAGCTTGCCAAGATGGGGTCCACCCGTGAAGGCGTCCCACCCGGAGTTTTCATTCAAGATCTTGTTAAACCATCTATCAAGATAAACCCGGATGGCACTGTCGCGGAGCAACAAGTCGGAGAATCCCTGGAGTCAGCCACATTAGTGGTAAACGAAGCATTGGACTAGAGGACCCAAATCATCGACTATCTTGACAGCGGCATATTGCCCACAGAGGTCGCAGAAGATAAGGATCTGAAGTCGCTCCACAAACAAATCGTGCGGCGCAGCGAAAGCTACGTCATCATCGGAGACAAGCTGTATCGTCGATCTGGAGCCTCTCAAATCCTCCAGAAGTGCGTGAGTCGCGCAGAAGGTATTGAGCTCTTGACAGACATACATAAAGGCATCTGTGGCAATCACGCCGGGGCTAGAACCATCGTTGGTAAAGCCTTCCGGTCTGGTTTCTACTGGCCGACTGCTGTAGCGGACGCACAAAATATTGTGCGGCACTGCCAAGGGTGTCAGTATTTTGCAAGGCAAATACACGCACCAGCACAACAGCTGCAAACTATACCAATGTTCTGGCCCTTCGCTTGTTGGTGCTTGGACATGATTGGTCCATTCAAGAAGGCAAATGGAGGTTTTGACCATGTCTTAGTGGCTATCGACAAGTTCACCAAGTGGATCGAGGTGAAACCAGTCAGCAAGCACACGGCAGCCAAGACCATCGAGTTCTTCACCGACATCACTCATCGCTTCGGAGTCCCCAATCGTATCATTACAGATAATGGTACGAACTTCGTGGCACAGGAGTTTAAAGATTGGTGCAGCGAGAGGAACATCAAGCTATGGCCCGTATCCGTGGCACACCCAAGGGCCAATGGCCAGGTTGAAAGAGCCAATGGCGAAATAACCAAGGCACTAGGGCCCGTATATTCAAGAAGCTGAAGCAATACGATGGACGATGGGTTAAGGAGTTACCAGCTGTAGTCTGGGGGCTGCGGACCCAGCCGAGTCGTGCCACGAAGCAAACCCCGTTCTTTCTGGTTTACGGCTCGGAAGCTATCCTACCAACGGACATCGCATACGGCTCGCCCTGAGTAGAGTTCTATGATGAATACGACGCGCAAGTGGCGCGCATTGAAGACCTCGATAGCATCGAGGAGAAGAGATTAGCTGCCCAGATCCAAGCCGCGCGTTACGCTTAGGTCCTTCGACGGTATCATGATCGAACCGTCAAGCAGAGGTCTTTTGAAGCAGGCGACTTGGTTCTGAGAAAGAAGCAAGACACCAAGGGCGCGCACAAGCTTGCGTCCCCCTGGGAGGGACCATACATCATCAAGTCAGTGAGTCGCCCAGGCTCATATCGCCTCATGACGGAAGACGGCGTAGACATTCCAAATCCATGGAACATCGAGCACCTACAGCGTTTCTACGCCTGATTCAGTTATGTATTCATCTTTTTTAATTAAGATATGTTTTCCTGAGTGATTTTTGTGGATAATCATCCCCAGTCTCGACTCGGCAGAATTATAATATGAGTTATCAATAAAGTTGATTTCATCTCCCATCTATATCTACTACTCGAATTTCCTCTTTCGCGTCACGCACATAAAGTATGAGTGGAACAAACTTTAAATCGTGGGGGAAAGTACTCACCAAGTCAAAGCTCTACACGCACGACAAAGCTCGGCGGCATGAGACTAAGACCAACGAGGCTAATCTACTCCGTAACAGGTCAACCACTCAGAAATTAAGGCCAGCGCAGAAAGAAAGGGAGTAGTAGTTCCATAAAAACTTATATACAATAACAAAGGCTTAAACATTGTTCAAAAGTATTACTTCTGTCAATTATTACAGAGATTCTATCAAATTTAAACTACAGGGTCACCACCACCAGAAGGGGCCGCATCATCAGAGTCATCGACAACGTCCTTTGGACAGAACAATGGCGATCGGCTCCACTTCAAGCAGCAGTCTGCTCACATCATCTTCAGAGGTGCCAGCAGCATACCCGCTGCCGAGTGGTTTCAGATCTGAAGATGGGAACAGAGACTTCAGGACGGCCAAGACATGTCCGCAGCTGGCCTGGCTGATGGAGCAAAGCTGGCGCCGAAAGAAGTGTGGAAGCGCCCGAGTGCGGTCGAGGATAGAAGCTGAAGATGATGCTACCTCCGGCTCAATCTCCTCCGCCACCACTCGGACAGCATCTTCCAGCGCACTCTTCTCGGTACGCAGTGCTTCCGCCTCGCCCTCCAGCCGAGTCACCTTGGCAGTGAGTTCTGCAAATTGGGCCATAATCCGGAACCGATAATTTACAGAAAGTCAGATCTGGATAGTATATTCACGTCTGACATAAAAGAGAATAGTGTACCTTTAAGCTCCTGTGCGGCCTGGGCTTCGTTGAGCTTAGCCTGATCCACCTCTCCGTGAAGATCGCGGTTGGTGCGCCGGGCTTCCTCCAACTCGGCCTGGTGTTGGGACGCAGCGGCTTCAAGCTCAGCCACTCGGGCCACCAGGGAGTCGGCCTTTGAATCTCTGAGGTTTTGGCCTCGGCATCAGCAGATATTTCCTGCAAAAGACAATCAAATGACATAACAAACAAGGGTACCACTCGGTACTCTACCTAAACAAGAAAAGTGGCTCAGGAATACCTCGGCTATCAGTCCCATACGACGATGGAGCGACCTGAACTCCGCCAGAGGAGTCATAGCGGCACCACCACCTGGAGCCACGACCGCTGCAGGAGCGACTCCGACCTCTGCAGTCTGGGGCCCCTCCATCGCCGCAGTCTGCTAAATCACAGGAGCAGGCTGGGGGCTGCCCAGGGGAGCTGGCAGTACGGTCGGCGATGCTGGAGCCGGACTCGGTGGAGCTGGGGTTGGTGCTCGCGGTGATTCTGGTGGCGGATCCACAGGCTGATCGCTAGGAGGATCAGCCGAGTGGGAGGATACTTCTGGCACTTGGATTGTCGGGACCTCTGTCTCGCCGACTGGCTGCGGCGCAGAACCCGCAAAGGGGATCTCAGACGGCGTGCTGCAGGACAAAGCAAATAAGGAGCAATCACAGGAAAACATAAAAGTCAATCAAAGGTTGACAATTTCTCTTACCGAGTAGATACGCGCACTCTCGGGCGCTTTCCTCTCCGAGTGGGGGAAGGAAGGTCCCTTGGACTTGCAGTACGCAAAGGTACTATGGCAAGGGGCGAATGCTCTGAGCTAATAATCGAGGGCGGGATTGATGACCCGGCATCACCATCTTCGTCATCATCCGAGTCAGATGACTCGGTGAGGATGAGTTGGCGACGGCTCGGCGCATCCCCAATCACGATCCCTGTTGACACAGAAATCTTCCGCTTCCTCGGGACGACGGCAGCCTTGCCACCACTCGGCGACAACACGTCCGGAGAGGGTGAGGACGACAGACTGATATCCGAGTCATGCAAGTCACTCTCGCCTCCTCCGAGTGCTTCTTCAGCAGCACCGGCTCTGCGTGGCGCCGGCTGGTCTACTCCCTTCGGCATCTCAGGCAGAGGGGGGATCGAAACAAAAGCAGCTCGACCCTGCAAATGTTGGGTTCAGTTCTTCACCAAGATTACACCCAATGGGTGGAATTGAAAACATAAAACACCAACAAATCGATTCAGTACCTCAGGGCGAGGATTTGACAAGTTGTACGCCGGAGGACCATCAGAAGTCTTCAGGGAAGTCCCTGTCGCAAAAAATTTGGCAAGCCGAGCCGCAGCTTGGCCCTTATCAACATGCTCGGGGGCTTCACGCGTGTTGTCCCCCTCGGCGTAGTACTCGTACGTCGGATGAGCCCGCTGCTTGAGGGGCTGGATCCGGCGCAGCACGAAGTTGGCTGCCACTCCCACGGCAGTCAACCCTCTGTCCTTCAGCTCGGCTATGAAGCTCAGCAACTCCCGAACCTCGTCCATGTCACTGTCCTTGGGGAGAGAGCTCCAGGACTTGGAGGAGATAGGACGGGTATCAATTTCAGGAGAGATGGCAGGCGAGTGGTTTCCTATGTAAAACCACTCGGACTGCCATCCTTTGTTGGAAGTAGGAAAAGGAATCTCAAAATATTCCTGGGTTCGACCCTCACGAAGCTGGAGCCCGGCGCCTCCGACTACTCGCGGGCACTCGGTCCCAGGATAAGGCTTCAGCAAGAAAAGATGAAGAAAGAGATTGAAGTGAGGCTCTATCCCAAGATAGGCCTCACAGAGATTGATGAAGATAGCAATGTGAAGAATGGAATTGGGGTTCAGTGCGCAAAGTCTGATCCCATAAAAATGGAGCAGGCCGCGGAGAAAGGGGTGCGTAGGAACACCAAATCCGCGCAGAAGAAAAGACTCAAACACCACCAAATCAGAGGAATTTGGGGTGGGGAAAGACTCACCGGAGGCTGCACGCCACTCGGCGGTTTGCTGGTCCGGGAGGATGCCGTCGATGACGTGCTGCTCGAGGCGCATGGTGGTGGTAGTGGAACTCCTCCACTCGGCGGCGCGATCCACGGTGACATCGACGGCGGTCTTGGGCTTGACCGACCGACCCTTCCCTGGCGACTTCTCCTTCCGCTTCGGGGCTTCCTTCCGCTTCGGCGCCATGGCTGCAGCAAGCAGAGGCTGAGGATTGAAGATTTGAGGTTATGAAAGTGGATCTAGGGTTTGCGCTCGAACGAGGAGGAGAACTTGGATGCTGAGAAGGCAAATGGCGGGGAAAGGAAGAAGGTTGCGGCGGGGATGGCTTATAATGGAATGAACCGTTGTTCCCGCGTGCGGCGCGATGTTTGTCTCGGGAACTCAACCGACGCTAGCACGTCCCGTTGCTTTGAATTCAAAGATGCGGTATGGAGTCGCGATATCTCGCGATATTCTGGCTTCATAAGGCAACCGTTAGTTTCCCTAGGAAACAATGGGCTCTACAGGATTGATGGGCCTAAATGGGCTGAAGTATGGCACGACCTTTCGGTTCTGTCAAATTAACAAATATGTGGGTTCCTGAGCTAGTGTTCAGGGGCAGAAACCACTCGGTCGTGAGGCTAAAATTAGTCGACGGCCATGCTTATTTTTGCAATTAATATTGCAACCTTGCAATTGATTTTTACGTAAGGCATGCGATACTATCGCTAAATTGGCTCGAAAATCTGGGTCAAGTGCTGACAAGTATAAATCTTGTGAGAATGTGATTTACCATATGGTCAAGCTGGGTCGTGGGACACGATCTGGGAGTCTCGCCGAGTTCAAAGAACTTGAGAAAAGATTCCTTAAAAAGGGGAAATAAGAATGCCCTAAAAGGAGAAAATTATCCAAGATCCATGTCAGGAGGCATGGGGGCTGAAAAATTCAGTCAGGATCCACAGCTTTTAGAGTCTTGACACGATCGTGCCGAGTCGAATCAAGACTCGGGGGCTACACCCAATGGGTGCACCTGGAGGTGCATACCATTGAGGGATTAAGTTCAAAAAGAGCTTTACAATATTTTATTTTTGACCTTCGACCAGAATATTCTATTCTGCTCAAGGCTCGGGGGCTACACCCGATGTGTGCACCAGGAGGTGCACGCCATTGAAGATCAAGATTTCGACGGAGAAAGGTTGAAGACCCTTGGCCAATTTTATACTAAAATTGCCCAAGGCTCGGGGGCTAAGTGTATACACTTCGCTTTCGCGTCGTGAAAAAGAGCACTTCTTCCCCTCACTATGGCTTCAATTGAAGAATCGTTTTCAGGAACGTTTGAGCATGCACTCGGATCTTCCTCGAAACCACTTGGATCTTCTTCGAAACCACTCGGATGAGGTCCTAAACAACTTGGGAACACTCGGATCATGCAAGAAAAGACAGATCAATTACAGCCAACGATCGGCCAAAAAGTGCTCGGGGGCTACCGTGGGGGATATAGTATCCGGGTACCTCACGAGCAAGCCTGGCAGCCCACCAAAAGGGGGCGGCCCGGTCCACCGTTCTGGACCTGATGACGTGCGGGACAAGTCGGCGCTCGTAGGAAGGATCTGGAAGGAGAAGTTCTAGTTGGAATAGGAGTTTTTGTAAAGAAGGAAAGGATCCTTAGAGATAGGATCGGCTACAAACCGACTTGTAACCCTGCCCCCCGATATATAAGGCGGGCACGGACCCCCTCCAAAAGATCGAACCACATCTCAACTCACATCAACATACAACCCACGCAATACAACACCCCAAAACAGGACGTAGGGTATTACGTCGAGTCGACGGCCCGAACCTGTCTAAACCCTTGTGTCTGTCTATCCTAACTTTCGATCTTTGCGATCTTCCCTCATACAAATCACTTCCGTGGGCTACCCCGTGGAAGACTGCCGGAGATCATATCACCGACAGACTGGAAGACGGGGGAGGACGGCGGCGGGAAAGCGGACGTCGGACTGTTGGATGAGGACACGGGTGCAGCGGTGACGGAGGAAAGGAGACAGCGTCTGAGAACGGCGGCAGCGGCAGCGGCGGCGCCGGAGGAGAAGGAGCAGGAGACGGGGGAGGACGGCGGGGGAGCACGGCGGCGGTGACGGCGGCGGAGGCGTCGGAGCAGGATACGGTGGAGGACGGCAAGGAATCACGGCGGCGGTGGCGGCGGAGGAGAAGGAGCAGGAGACGGGGGAGGACGGCGGGGGAGCACGGCGGCGGTGACGGCGGCGGAGGCGTCGGAGCAGGATACGGTGGAGGACGGCAAGGAATCATGGCAGCGGTGGCGGCGGGGGAGGCGTCGGAGCAGGAGACGGGGGAGGACGGCGGCGGCGGGACTCAACGACCAAGGTACTCGCCTTCGATCTACTCAACATTACACATTCGTTCGAACTTTTCCCTCCCGCAAGCTGTCACCAAACGAGGGTAATCGGTGCGACATCCTGCGCACTACCGCGATGATCTGCAAGACTTAGACTAATCACACGATTAGATCTAATCTACTGAGAACATATGGATGCATCATATGAGAGAATAAAGACATGCATCGAAGTAGATCAAAGTAGAGAGGAATGATTAGATTAATATCACCATCGAATGTTGAATGTCCAAATGCCTTGATGGATCCAAGGCTTGGCTCCGGAACTCCACCATGGCTTCACCACGCAGGGCCAACCATGGCGGCTAGGGCATGGCTTAAGCCATCTCCTAGGCAACGTCGAGGACTAGCGGCGGCCGGCGGCTCCCTTCGGTGTGTCTTCCTCTTTTCGTCAACTTCTGGTGAATGGATGATGCCCTCCTCTGGAAGACGGGCTGTTTATATAGCGAGGAAACCCTAGCTCGAATGGGAGGCCGAGACGGTGCAAAAAGGGCTTGGGCGGCGCGGCCAAGGGGGTCCTTGGCCGGCCGGCCTAAGGCCTTTTGGCTCGCCTCAGGCCCATCTTTCGCGTGCAAGCTTCTCGATGTTTATGAGTTCATGTTCCAATCCTTGTGGGCTTTCGACATCGGTTGCTTCGGGATATGGATGGGTCTTGATGAGTCTTCCGAGTCTGCACTGGATTTGTCTTGGTCTCGAAGTATTTGGCCTTGTCTTCAATTGAGCCTTGTGGAAGTTGGCCCGTTAGAGTAGAGCATGAACGAGCTTCGGTTCCTTTGGGCTTTATTAGGGCTTTGGCCTTCATCTTGCCGTGTTGTTGCTAGTTCTCAGATTCAGCCCGTGTTATTTAACAACGCCAACACTACAGGGCAAAAAGGTAAAGCACACGGCATGCAGCCAACGTGGCGCATGCCGGGCGGTTTACCGGCCCCCAGTGCGGGCAGCCTGAGGAGGCCGCACCGGGAGCAGGCTTGGCCGGCGGCGGACGAGTCCCCATCGACGGGAATGGCGACCCGATCCGTCGAACTAGATTAGTCTAAGGGAGATGATAGTCACTTAATGTACCTATTATATATGAAAAAGAAAATAAAATCAATAAATAAAAGAGGTATAAGTGTCAAGTAAATCAATGTGTGCACCATATAAATGTCAAATTTGTAAAGTCCATCTTTACAGCGTGAAATGTGCAAAGCCACCTGTTTAGAGTTTAGAGTGTTAAAAATCCAAATTTCTCAAACCGAGACACCTACGAGGGCTCCAATGTGTCAATTTTAACTGGTTCATGAAATAAAATGTAAAATGTTCTTTCTGTTGATGCATAACATATCCCAAAGAAAGCCTGATGACAATTTGTAGTAGTAGTTTGAAATCCGAGAAGCGATGCACAAGATTGAGCTGAAAGGTGTGTGACCCCAATACCTCACGAATGGAGTCCGGAGCAGCGACTTTCGTGCCCGCTCATCATCGATCAAACGGACGCCGTGATCCCATACGGTTATCCTCACAGAGCCCCTGGCTGGCCCTCCGCCGCCGCCGCTCGCGTCGCCCCCCTCCTCTCTACACCACCCCCACCTCACCAGTCACCCCGAACGCGATGGCGGCGCCGCTCGCCCCCCTCACCGCCGCCGCCGCGCTCCGCCTCGGCAGCCGCGGCCTCCGCAACCGCCACAGCCTCCTCCTCGCCTCGCTCCGCCCCTACTCGTCCGCTGCCCCTCCATCTCCTTCCGCCGTCCCGGCCGCCGCGCGCCGGCTCCCAACGCCCCCACCGGCGCCTCGCCGCCTCGCCCGCACGCTCGCCGCCTCCGCGGCCACGGCCGTATCTGAGCCCCAGACGGAGTAAGTATCTTCTCTATCTCCATTCCCCGTCCTCTCCGCATCCTACCATGCTCGTCACTCCGGAATTGTAGTGTGAAAAATCCAATCTTTGGTTAGTATTGGTGCGTTGCAATGCGATTTAGATTCATATTACTTGGCGTTCGTGCGAGTGCTGGTGTGGTAGCGGAAATAGAGCGGCGGTGATGCCATTTTGTGGCTTAAATTTGTGCAAGTTCAGTTTAGGCCGAAGGAAGAAAAGGAAATAGAAAAGAAAAAATGAATGGCTGTTTCTTCAAGGCTAGAGAAGGAGATTGTTTGATGCACTTCTCATATTCTTTGGACGTTGTCAAGCTATGTATGCCTGTGGAGTGGGGCGAATTCTCGAGTAGGCTGGTGGCAGAGCTGGAATCAGTGATTGGTGTAGATAGTCAAGGACATGACTTAGTGGGTAGTTTGAGACTGTACGTTACTGGACCTATGATTTTTAGAAGAATCGATAGGTGGCAAGTGGCATCTGCATGTTGTGGCTCTGTATCTCTCTATGGATGCCAAGCTTGCCATAGGTCTGTTGTGGAGTATGAACCTGCAGGCTGGTCACACCCAGTACTCTCGGATTTGAATACGTTTTTTTCGTAAAGGATGTGAGGACCACACACTTCTGTTTGCAAAGGGTTGTACCAAAAGATGTAAATCAACGGGAAAACCATGCACTGAAGCTAGTAAAATTATAAACCAGCATTGTTTATGTTCATTGATGCACTAGGGTGTGCTTAAGGATGGCTTTAGTTTGATTCTTTAGCTTGGTGTTGCTTCAATCACTATTGACATTTCCTTTGGTGTTTAAGAAGGTTGCAGCACGGTTAATACTTGGCAGTTGCCTGTATCTATGCATCAATTCCACGGTATTCCATTTTCTGGAGTCATAGATTGTTCTGTGTCTCGCTACTGAATTGAAACAGTTGAAACTTTGTTCTGTTTCAATAACTTGTTTCATTGTTACAATTTACCTTGATCAATTGGTGCTTTTTGTTCTGATTTCGTTCTGCCTTTAGCAATTGGTACTAACATGAAAAATGCAACAATGCCTTTTGTTTGTGCTTTTTCTAGTTTAGTGTCTGATCCAACAACGTCAAGCAAGGGAAGGATCTACCACGAGACATATGGGTGTCAAATGAATATAAATGACATGGAAATTGTGCTTTCTATCATGAAAAAGGAAGGTTATGATGAAATTGTCCCCGATCCTGAGAGTGCAGAGATAATATTTATCAATACATGTGCAATCCGTGATAATGCAGAGCAGAAAGTCTGGCAGCGGCTCAACTACTTTTGGTTTCTGAAAAGGGAATGGAAAGCAAACATTGCTCAAGGAAGATCAAAATCACTGAGGCCTCCCAAGATTGCTGTCCTTGGGTGCATGGCAGAGCGGCTGAAGGACAAAATACTTGACTCTGATAAGATGGTTGATGTTGTTTGTGGACCTGATGCATATAGGGATTTGCCTAGGCTGCTCCAGGAAGTCGATTATGGGCATAAGGGTATGAACACACTTCTCTCGCTTGAGGAGACTTATGCTGATATCACCCCAGTAAGGATCTCTGACAATTCAGTTACAGCATTTGTGTCAATTATGAGAGGTTGCAATAACATGTGCTCGTTCTGCATAGTTCCCTTCACTAGAGGTAGGGAAAGGTCCCGTCCGGTGTCTTCTATTGCCCGAGAGGTAGGTGAGCTGTGGAAAGCAGGTGTGAAGGAGGTAATGCTTCTTGGTCAGAATGTAAACAGTTATAATGATACTTCTGAAGTAGAAGAGTTGGAGCCTGGCAAAAACTGGCAACTCAGTGAAGGATTTTCGAGCATGTGCAAGGTGAAGAATATGGGGTTGCGTTTCGCTGATCTCCTGGATCGATTGTCTTTGGAATACCCTGAGATGCGGTTCAGGTTCACCTCACCACACCCAAAGGATTTCCCAGATGAGCTACTGTATTTAATGCGGGATAGGTATAACATCTGCAATCTTATCCACTTGCCAGCTCAAACAGGTAGCACGACAGTGCTGGAACGAATGCGGAGGGGCTACACTCGAGAAGCATACTTAGAGCTTGTGCACAAAATCCGTAGTGTAATTCCTGATGTTGCGCTAAGCAGTGATTTCATAACTGGTAAGCTTTCCTTCCATAATCTGCATTGGCTTAACTGTGTAGATTAAATCATACGTATTTTCTGATATTTTGTATGATCTTCTGAACAAAGTACTTCTAGGATGGATATTCTTCTGTTTGTATGTCTATCTTAAAAAGAGTGATAATAAATCATGCAGACTATAGATTGACCATGTGAATGGGTTAGCACAGACCAATTCAAATTTGTAACCAACTCTAGTCACTAATTACTAGCAAGACAAAACAGATAAAATTGGTATGCTGCATTGAAGCTGTATCATGATCGAATGTTAAGTTCCTGTAGTTTGACCAATTTGTTTTTATTTTCATTGAAGTATCATACGTTCATAAATTTTGTACTTTATTTACAATTTTTAATGAGGTACTTCAAAGACCATGCCCCATGTTTGCCTTAATCGAATCCAAAACCTCCATTTATTTCCCTTGACTTGCTCGCTTTTGTAGTTTGAGTGAAATATCTTATTGAAATATTAAATGAATTTAGTTTATCATTCATTTAGTTGTGTATATTGATAATCTGGAAATACAGCAGCAATGTTACAATTTAAATGAGATTGGGATTATTCTATTGATAAATTGTAACAGTGGCTCTAGCGTGGCGTCATTTATGTGACATGTAATATCCTGCATTTTTTGCATTATTAATGGTGGTATGCAACTTTGTTAGTTTCATCGTCTTTGATCCAACCTTATTAAATTACTCCCTTTTAATTTGGGAAGTACGTCTCTGATGTATTGCAGGCTTTTGTGGAGAGACAGAAGATGAACATGCTGATACCCTCAGCCTTGTAAGGGCTGTTGGATATGATATGGCTTACATGTTTGCCTATAGCATGAGAGAAAAGACTCATGCTCACCGGAATTATGAGGATGATGTCCCTGAAGATGTCAAGCAGAGGAGACTCACAGAACTGATCAATACCTTCCGTGAAACCACAAAGAAGAACTATGATTCTCAAATTGGCACAGTGCAGCTTGTACTTGTCGAAGGACCCAACAAGCGTGCTCCCAAAACTGAGTTGACAGGGAAGACCGATAGGGGGCATAAGGTGTCATTTGCCAGTGTCCCTATACCGCACACGTTTGAAGGAGGTGAACCACGGAAGCCGGTGGTTGGTGACTTTGTTGAAGTGAAAATTCTTAGGTCGTCAACAGCAACATTATTTGGGGAGCCAATAGCACGCACAAGCTTGAGCATGTTCTACAAAAATGCTGTGTCCGAAGCGCAGGCTGTTGCTGCATAAGTAGTGGTTAAATTTGTGGCAGTTCTGGACTAAATATGTAGTGACACTTCAAGTGACTTAATTTTGATGTAGGGAAGTTTAACTGGGTACACGCATCTTGGCCTCGTGGTAAATTATTGGTTGATTAGTTTTGATATGGCAGTGTGGTGCAATACTGCAGTGTTTTTAGCGGCTGGAGTCAAGAATTTTCAGCAAACAATCGGCTGGTCTTGTGAATTGCCACTGTTTTTGAAGAGTTTATTGCCATGTAAAGGTCAATCAATATTGACAAAATTCTTTCTTGTTACCGTATACTTTGTTTGAAATGTTTTTTAATTCAAGAATAATGAGCTGCATTAGATATATCTGCAAATCTGTGACCAGAGGAAGAGGGTTCGCTGCAGTTTTTGTTCTATGTTCATCGGATGCAAATAGCATAGCTCAGTTACATGGGTTTGTAGAGTGAATGGGAAAAGATAGTAACATTCAGCTAATAATATTTACAATTCTGTTGTGGATATATACAGCTGTCTAATTCAGTGTACATGTGTTGATGCCCTGTGAAGGTAAAAACAAACAGTAAAGAAAATCTGTCTAAATTCTGTACAACAAGGGCATTATTTTTGAGAATCTACAAGATGAACTAATTGTATGTCATTGGCATCAAGGACTGCTGGAGGACATGCACATCATATAGCAGCCACCACCTGCTGGCGTAGAGGTGTGAGAAGTCTTGCAAGTGGTAGAGGCACATGAGCTTTTACAAATGTCCCATTTTCTTTGTACTCCTGCAGTAAATATTGTGAGAGTAAAGTCATCATTAGCTCCTAATAAGAACACAAAAATGCAAGATTTTGTTTAATAGAAAAGAAAGAATAACAAGAAAGTAGTCTAACATGTCCAGATATCTTTATTGGAGGAAATGCAGGAGGCCAAGCTTGTGATTATGCTATATAAGAAATGTGTAGCCAGTAATAACTAATGCTATGCTTTTGCAATAGATGACTGAATTATCTCTTGCAACAATGACTGGATTTACTTAGATTTATTTTGTATAGAACCGGATCATAGAGCCATTAAATTTTAGCACAAGAAAGTAATGTTCTCGAACTCGAAGTAAAATTACCAAGGAAATAGCATCTTTTATTGAACAGAATACTCACCATTTTTTCAACCATTCCAACCTTATGTATGTCATTTAATAGATCTCCTTTGTCATACGGGACAAAAGCTTCTATGGGTACCATCGAGTCCTATAGAAGACAGACACACATCATTTATTTCATAAAAATTAAGAGCATCACATGCCAAAAAAGGCGTTTGAAAAACAACACACATGCCTAAAAAGGGGGGCCAAAACACGTACTTTCAGTTTTGCTTGGATTGCATTGCAGAATTCTTCCAGACCTTCACCATTCATTGCTGATATGCAGATTATCCCTTGTTTCTCAGCTTCCTCTTTCACTCTGAATGGTTCATCCGTATTGTCAATCTGCATGACATACAACTTGCACTCAGTCCAAGAAGAAACTATTGTAATTAAGGAAGCACTTGAAGAAGAAATCACAGAATCACTTGGGTGAAATGAGCCAATGCCGACCAAAGCTCCACAGGCAGCAATACCATTTATATAAATATTAGAGATTTACTAGTCCAGTATTCATGGAAACGTGTAACCTATTTAGAGTGAATGGTGACGCTTGTTACCAGAATCTCACTATACTCTCTACAGTATATAATAAATTAAATAGGAATGTTGTATAAATTGTTAGAACAAGGTTAAATATTGAACAAACAAACCTTATTCCACACAACCAATTTGGGGATTGACTCTACATCCAACTCCTTCAATACTCTGTCAACAGCATCTATCTGCTGTTGAGCTAATGGATGGCTGGAACACATAACACACTATGAGACGGTGCATACAGATTCATTGAATTGATTCACAACAGATATTCCTTAGTGCTAGTTACATACCTAATATCAACAAGATGAACTATAACTGACGATTCTGATATCTCCTCCAATGTTGCTCTAAATGCTGCTACCTGTACAAGTATCGATAAATGATGTATTACAAGTTGACATCATAAAGGTAGAGAAAAATCATAGTATGTAGCTGTTTTTCTTCAAGAGTATAACATCTAAACAAGAGGAATATGCTTTGTGTGTATATACCAGCATAGTGGGTAACTTCTGAATGAATCCGACAGTATCAGTCAGAAGGAACTCGGTCCCATTCTTCATCTGCATAGTAATGCAAAATTACTTCAGTCGTGGTTATATGTACATTACATAGAACAATGGATAATTCTAACCAAAGTAGTAGTGCAGTAGTAATCCAAAAGGCATGTAATGTAAATGACAATAGTAAAGATAGAGATAATCCACTTCCAGCTCACATAACTCTACTGAACAGTTTTCTCTCGTTTTTATTTTTGATGGGACAAGAGAGTTTTCTGGTAACATACCAAAACCCTCCTTGTTGTGGGGTCTAACGTGGCAAATAACTTGTTCTCCGCAAGTACATGAGCTCCAGTTAAGCGGTTCAGGAGTGTGCTTTTTCCAGCATTTGTATACCCTACCTGAAAATGTTTGAAAGTGAATACATTCATAACTTGGAGAGAACAGGAAGATTATGATTACTTATATGAATTTTACATGGTTATACCAGAGAAATAACAGGAATAGGAACTGATTGGCGACGGTTGCGATACAGCCTTCGGTGTTTTCGAACAGATTCCAGCTCTTTCCTCAATGCACTTATCTGTTAGTGAAACATAGATTTGAGGCTCAAAAGTTCCTTGAAAGATACTAAGTACAAATTCAGCAATGCACAATGTCGTGTAAATGCACTATTGAAAGGAGTTTTATCATATAACTAGAAAATCTCCACAGGTCATTTACTTCTTATTTCACACATAGGATTAGAGTGCCCTGTCAATGACCGATAGATAGACAGCAAATGGCAGTCCTGTATGGATTTATTTGAGCGAAAATAATGTCTTATGCCAGAACAGAATATTACTTGAGTTCTCAAGATGCGCTTGTCGACTTCAATTTGCTTCTCACCCATACCCTTAACTTGACCTCCAGCTTGCCGTTCAAGGTGACTCCACATCTTTGTCAACCTAGGAAGTTGATATTCCATCTGTGCCAAGGTGACCTAAAAAGGATAACAGAATCTATAGTAGCCCACACAGACAACAAATATGTTCATTCCACATTAAAATGCATTCATGCTAAAAAATGCGGCTGCAAGATACTACTCTTTGTAAAGTTAGCGTGCATGCGTTTTTTACCTGTAAAGCAGCTTCATGTGTTGCTGCCCTTTGATTAAAAATATCCAGAATTAGAGCAGTTCGGTCACAGACACGGACACTCCCACCAAATGACTTCTCCAAGTTACGTAGTTGTCTGAAATCAGTATTGGGAACATGATCTATAAGGGCATAGATTTAACTACTTGGTCAAGCTAAGGTGGTCACTAGATACAGTAAGATCAATAGAAGTACATGGTGTCAAAATCATATGATAACTTCATCAAATATCTCCTTGTTCATGAAGCAAAAATGAAAGACTGATTGTACCAATATTCATTGCCTATAGTATCCAGAGTAGATAATATGTTGAGCATAATAATGACAACCAACACAAGGTAAAAGGTTACACAGTTCAGTTATTTTGCTGGGTCTGATGCATGGTAAACAAGGGTAAGCCAGTTCAACCTCATAGCAGAGTAATAAATGAGTAACTGAGAGCCTTACCCAGGAGATAACTCATCATCGAAAATTACAGTCTCAACGTCAAGGGCCTGAATAGCAGTTCTGATTTCAGAAACCTTGCCTGAACCAATGTAAGTCCGTGGGTTCGGGGTAGAAAGCCTGATGGAAATGGAAAGCATGAGGAAGTCTGGGATAAATTGGGCTGCAAAGTTCACACTGAGTTTGGAATAAAAATGCAAGGCATGTGATTTGTATGCCATTTCATTTGCAACATCAGATTCCGCAGGCATGTTAGTTTCTCCAAAGCTGCCCATATTGCCAGTGTTGCACAAGGTAAGCTCTGTAAAAATGATCTTGGCAGAGAGAAGAAGCTTACTTTTGATAGGTCGAGCCGACAACCACTAGCCCGGCAGTATCAGCCAGCTGCTCCAGCTCCTTAAGAGACTCCTCAATGCCGAAGAGGTTCGCTCCTGTACGTTTGAACTCAACACCAACCAGATAAGCCTTCTCTTGAAATATCTGCAGGTAGACAGGTACGCAGGTTCAGAAATCGGACACACTGAAATTGCCAGGCAACACAAATTTACAGACCCAATGTTCAGAGCCCTGTCCAAAATATGTACTTTGTGAAATCAAAGACTAACGGGAACAATAATTACAAGTTATCTCATGTGGATTTGATTGATGTCGTCAGATTATCAGAATTTTGCACACACAACAGAGTTGGGAGAAAACAGCTCAATCAGGCAATCCAAAACACAAACCAAGGGGCGCAGCTGATGGTACACAGGCCGCTACCTCTTTGCCGTTGATAAGCTTGAACCGGTCTTGCCCCGCGGCGGCCTCCTCTTCCTCCTGCCGCTGCCGCCTGCTCTTCACGAACGCCCTCGCCGGCGGCCGCTGCTCCTCCTCCACCACCGCCTGCGCTCCCACGTCGTCACCCTCCGCGTTCCCGAACCCATCCACTAAATCAACACCCGACACCTCGCCCTCGGCATCCTCCGCAGTCGGAGCGGCCGCGGCATCGAGCAGCCGCTCGTCGAGTGCCCGGACCGGCGGCCCACGGCGGCGAGTTCGGGAGCAGCGGAGGAGGGGGACGGGTCTCCGCCGGCAGCGTGTGCGGGATGCGCCCGCGGAGGCGGGGGTGGAGGTGGAAGGGAGGGTTAGGGAGACGGCGGCGGCGAAGAGGCACGCGGCGGCGCTCATGGCGCGGCGGGCGGGGAGGGAGTGAAGCGAGGCTTCGGGGACGGTGGGTGGTTCGGTGAGCGACTGAGCGCCAACGGCCAAGTGGAAGTGGATAGGCAAGGGAGGAGGAGGCGGCGGGTGATGACGTGGCCTTGGCCCGTGCCGCTGACGATGTGGGACCGGTGGCGCGCGCGAATCTAGAGGCAGGCCCAGTGTATTTGACACGCAAGCCACTTGGCTGTTGACACAACAGGGCAAAACATGTCGACTGGTTTTGGTTTGCCAAACTTCAAATATATCCGGAAAAAAATTGTTCTCAAGATCTAGGAAAAACAAACGATATTTTCCATTTAATGGTGCAGGACATTTTAGGAAAAAGAGAGTTTAAAGCTTACCCGATTTTATTAGAAATGTAGAAATTATTGATATCTAAGTTCACGCCTTACTAGATTGTGTCATAAAATGTGAGCATCACCATAGTTGGAGATGGCATATGGCAACGGTTAATGAGCCGAGACAATGAAGGCCAGAATATTTAATTATTTGTCACGTTTTCAGGGACACTCCTTCAGTTACCACAATTAGAATGGTTCTTATATATTTGTCATCGTCGAACAAACGAACTTTCGTTGATGTGGCACGCAAAATCCGCATGCCAGCGTGGATGGAGCGTGTGAAAAGACCAAACTGCCCATGTGTTCTTAGGGTTAGCCATTCAACCTTGCTCACTGACGTGTGAGACCTGCATGTCGAGTCCATCTTCAACCCCAAGCTGCCCCCTTCTTCCTCACGGGCTCCCAATCCATCGCCTCCTCGACCCCCCCCCCCCCCCAGATCCCGATCCGCCGCCTCTCTCCTGGTCCACTTCGACGAGGGCTCAGCGGTGATGGCCAACGTGATCAAGGCGGATCTGGAAGAAGGCAGGGCCGTACGGATCTAGAGGACCTCAACCTCATGCAGCTCGGCGACAAGCTGTTCGACGGCGGCACATCATCAGACGAATTGTGCCCTCCTTCCGGGGAGGAAGCAAGCAGCAGCGCGTCACCGGCGGAGGGGCCGAAGGTCGCCCAGGCCGGGCTAGTCGGGAATGGGAAGCACAACGGCGAGCGGTGACGGCCCGCCAGGGAGGCGTGGCGTCGACGACCATGGTGCGCGGGTGATGAGCGTGGGGAAAGCGGAGGGGCCGGAGGTGAAAGTGCATCTAGGCCCCTAAATATGTTTTGGTAATTAATGACAATCATCGTGGACTAACAGTTCTATTAAAGAATATGAGATTAGGTTAGTCCGGATGAATGGATGAGCTTCAATGATTGATCACGATATGTCGCCGAATATTGAAGCAAAATGGATCCTAGAGGAAAAGGTAAAAGATAGGTTGTTTCTTTTACCGGTCACAAGGAGTGTTAGAGAAGAAACTTGACCGGATTTATAGGCTAGATAGCCGTACTATTAAGAGGGGTCAATTATGTTTGAATGATGAAATTTTAGTGACAACTTGCTCAAATAGTTTTAATGCATGCATGAGAGCTAACTTTGTTTGAGAAACGTTGGATAGAAAACGAGTAAGTTCAAAGGTTTCCAACCATGCTGTTTTTAGTTAGGCGGACGGTCCGCCTAAGGGGTGGCGGACGGTCGGCCTCTGACTTTACGGATGAAAAATCGACTAAGTGTTGAATTTGGGTCTGGGCGCCTTTTTCTAAGGCGGACGGTCCCCCAAGTATCCGCGGACGGTCCGCAGGCATTTCTTTGCTTAGGCTGACCCTTTGGCGGACCCTTTACATAGAATCATGTTTTGAGGGTTCCAGGGCACTTTTCTAAGGCGGACGGTCTGCTTTTGATAAGAGTTGTCCTTAGTCGCGTGGTGACCTTTTTCTAACTATAAGGCGGCCGGTCCGCCCCTGTTGGGTGGACGGTCCGCCAATGCTGTAACGGTCATGTCTGACACGTTTGACTATTTGAAATAGTAGCCGTTGGGCTGGGGCGGACGGTCCGTCACCTCTACGGTGGACGGTCCGCCAGTGCCCTGTTTTCACGAGTTTTACACATAACGGCTAGTTGGTTGAAGGGAGAGTATATATACTCACTCCACAGGTTTGGAGAGGCTCTCTTGGCCATTCTGAAAGCTCATTTGACCCAATAGTCTCCTCTCTCATTCCTCTCTCACTCATTTGCTAAGGGATTGCATTCTTGTGAGTGTGAGGCTTTCTAGTGCATTGCTTTGGATTGCATTGAGCATTGAGGCACTAAGAGAACATCAAGCAAGCGTCGATTGGCTTGTTACTCTTGGAGGTTGCCGCCTCCTAGACGGCTTGGTGTGTGGAGTTTCATTTGAGCTCTTCAAGAAGATTGTGAGGAAGCCTTGGAAGATTGTGAGAGGTCTTGTGCTCATCTCACCGGAGTGGTAAAGGACAACTCTAGTGGAATCGAGGTTTGGAGAGGTTCATTGCATTCAAGCCGGCTTATACATTAAGTGTGACTTGATAGAGAAGCGGTTGAAGCTTTGATTCCACCTCAACGTGGATTAGGGGTGACCGGCATGTCATCGACACCAAAAATTCGGTCTCTTGTGTGATTGGTTATTCCTTAGCTCATTTACCTTTTGGCAATTTACTTTGAGAATTTACATTCCTAGATATTGAATCTTACTTGTCACCCTAGGTTGCAAACCTTTACTTAGTCTAGAATTGAGTAGAAATAGGATTTCTCTCGTGTTACAAATAATTTTTTATTAGTGCTTTGATTTTAGTTAAAACCGCCTATTCACCCCCCTTTAGTCGGTATCCTAGATCCTACAGGAGGTCGCCCACGCTTATCCCTCATTGCTTCTCTCCCCCATCATCTCTGCATCCGGTGCTTGGAAGTCGACCGTCAGCGACAGCCGCGCCCCCGCCATGCTTTGCGCCCGTGCTAGCCGCAACGAGGCCAGCTCCCCTCTCTGCTCCATCGCCAGACCGCACGCACAACGCAGGAGGTGCTCACTTGTGAGGAGTTGGAGGTTGAAGATGCCCTTGCATGTGGGACCCATGTGTAAGTGGAAGGATGGGACAACTAAAGGAGAGAATTAATGGCTCAGCATGGAAGGAGAGGACAGCTCAAGGAGAGAAAGTGGGGCAATATGGACATTTTTCATCACGATCCATTGTGAAAGCCTGACTTGGCATGCCTACATCAGCAAAAGTGGCAATTTTGTTTCTTCGTTTGTTTGACGATGGCAAATATGTAGAAACCATTTTAATTGTGGCAATTGAAGGAGTGACCCCTTTAAATGTGACAAATAATTAAATATCCAAGGTGAGGGGGGGCCCTCAAGCCACCTACTCCGAGCTGCTGAAGGAGAAGAGAAGATCAAGAAGAAGAAGAGGGAGGGCCAGAGGAAGAAATGGTAGATGAATCGTAAAGTTTTCCTTTCTACGTTTATACCTTTGGCCAAGACATCACCGATAATATCAGCTAGCGGAGTGTTGGAAGCATGGGGTTGACAAGGGGTCAAGGAAGAAGAAAAAACTATTAAGAAAAAATAGAGTTGGAAGAGAAAAGGGAGTTCAAGAAAAGATGGCGTGCTAGTTGGGCAAGTAACATGGAAGCACAAAATAAAATGTTCAAAAATACATAAGTTCAACAAGATATTTTCAAGATATTTCCAGATATGCTCGTATAAGTGTATCTCCACCAACTTACGATTCTCTGTGATGGCCAATGATCCAAGAGAAGTGATTCAAGGGCTAGAAGTGTTTCTCTATAATAAAATTTATAGAAAAGTTTTTGCCAAATAAATTAAAGAAAGAGATTTAGTGTGAAAAGTGAATGGGAAGTTATTATTTTCAGCTCATTTCACAAAAGTAGTAGATAATCACTTGTCTCTAAAAGTTATTTATCTGGCAGAGTTCTTGCTGGACTCTCAAAGCTGACATAGGAGTTATGCCAAACAAGCCTTACTCCCTTCGTCCCAACAAAAGTGGACTTTTACCTATGCACCTGAACAACGCATACATAGGTAAAAGTGCACTCTTTGGTGGGATAGAGGGAGTAAGTGAGATAACGGATGACAAACAAAATAATCGTAAAATTTTGGTTGGCAAATAAGCACATGCTATAATTTAGGATTTCTGCGGTTCTTTTTTCACAACAAAGAGTTGTGTCGCATCCGTTTACTTGCATCACAAAATTTGTAAAGAACTGGCAGTGATGGCGTAAATAATAACCTTCACAACCCTCGTTTTGCCTGTACAACTTGCATCCAACACTCAAATTTCCTTACCACATCCCATAACTAAGAACAACAGCCCTGTACATTGGCAAAGTACAGGCCATCTTCACACACCATCACACAGCAGCTTAAATAAAATTAGCATGATTTAAATAAACCACCTCTGTCTGAAACTCTGATCGACCGACAGGCTCTTCACTCCCCCATGGCAGCAGAGCCCCCTGTTCACCATCACCATAACTATTATCTACACCAAATCCACAAAGCCGTCAAGCACTCCACATAACTTAGAAAAAAAAAGATCTCCACGCCATTGTCTCATCCTGCAAGCGGCCAGAAAAACGAAACGAGCAAGAAGATGCAGAGGAAAACGCCATTGGCATCCTGCAGCAGCAGCAGCAGCAGAGCAGCTAGTGGACGGCGATGTTGATGGCTCCCTCGCCGGCGATCTTGTGGGCGCGGTGCTTCGGCTGCTGCTGCTTCTTGGCCGCCGGCTTGGCGCTCTTGCCGGCGCCGCCGCTGCACTTGCAGTTGCTGTCGAGGCCGTCGCGGTTGGCGCGGCAGCAGGGCCTGGTGCCCTCGCTCTCCGACGAGGAGTTCGAGGTCTCCATGGCGGAGGTCGTCTTCCTCCTGCCAAGCTTCGGGGACTTGGGCCGGGTCGTGGGAAGCTTCTTGAATTCGGCCCTGGGGGATGGCGCCGCCTCGTGGTAGAAGCTCGGCATGGGATTGGCCTTGAAGGTCAGGCTCTTCCTCAGCTGCTTCAGAGCCTCCTCTTGTTCTTTCTGCAGATTCAGAGATGCAACGCAGAAACATGGAGTCAAGGTATATGGTTTTGGAATTGTTCAGAATGTATGTGTCAAGTGCATTTTTGACTGTTTATTGGTGGAATCAAATGCAATTCTGGAATGATAGAAGGATAGATTACCTTCAGCTTGGCTTCCTAACTGAATCTTCTCTTCCTCCATCGCTTGGTGCTTCTCCCTCCAACTTCATGTAAAACTGCAATCAAAACATAAAATAATAATTGTGAGCATACACTCTCTCCTCAACAATCTTTGATATGAAGAACGAAATGTTTCTTTTATGAAGAGGTTATAAAGAAAGAAAAAATCATATAGCACATACTTCTCTGCGCTTCTCGGCGCGTTCAGTGCAACGGAAAACTGGGCCTGCTGGAACCTGTGGCTTTTCCAGTTGCGGATTTCACATCATCCTGATTACCTCTATTAGTAGATTGCAGTGGTTACGTGCATTGGCAGATGATGTTTCTGTAAGATAATGTAGAGAGATTCAAAAGTCACATAAGTGAGCTAAAAGTTCAGACAGAGGAAATAAGTTGTGCTAGAAGCAGGTTTTTTCCTGGAGGAGGTTGAAGTCTGCAATAGAAAGGAGGTAAAAAAAGGGAGGTTAACAGATTAAGAAATAGAATTACCTTCACCTTCTTCGTTGAAGTCAACACACTCTTTGCACTCTGGAATACGTTATTATTTCCATTGGAAGACTTGCCATTTGACAGATCAGGAGTGTGGTTGCTCATATCTTCAGGGTCTGAAGTGAGATCACTGTTTGGTTCCAGGACATCTTCCATTGATGTGATCGAGGTGCCATCACTCATCCCTGTTTCTTCCATTGGAACCTTTTCCTGACTCTCTTGTTTATCAGTATCGCTTTCAACATTAACAAGAGAGTCTTCACCTCCACCATGTTCTTAATTTTTAGAACCATGTCAGTACATAGCACATCTAACTTAATACTGAAGAAACAATCAAATTCAATGGCAACGTTCACCAAAACTGATAAAATCGTAAACCACAATAAACTTACCATTATTGTCGGTCTGCTCGGAACAATCGATGCCTGAATAACCTTCATTTCCAATAGCTTCATTGACTCCAGCAGATCCCAAATGTTCAGAGCTGCCATCGTCAGATTGCATGACATCAACAGCATTAGGCAGGTCCGACGGATGAGCATACTTCTCATCAGACACATCCATGGTATCACTAGCAAGAGGACTAACAGCTTAATCCAGTTCCTGTACAGAAGACTGAAGCACAAGTTAACATCCACAGTTAATACTGATTCCAATTTCTTCGTAATACAAAGATATGCAGTTCTCCTGCGTATTCTCGAAAAGAAAATACTGATTCCAACAAAAGTACAGCAACTGAAATAAGCACTTGTCCATAACCTTGTACGGGGCAATCTTAAATTGTCACAACAAACTCAAACCCTTTTTTCAAACAACAAGGACATGCAAACTGGCAACAGTGTGACCAGAGAGGAAAACAGGATGTTCCAACCTTCCGAAGAACCGACATCGACAGGCCAACTGTGTGAAAACCTTACATAACCAACGTGTGGACAATGATCTCCTCACTACCTACCAGGAAAATGACATTGCAGTTGTGGATGGCATGGCTCGTGTACTTGGACAACCTATCTGCCACGAGAACTGATAATGATCAAGCTATTAATTATTTTACTTGAAATCCTGTATGTCGGTATGGCATTATCTGTTATGGACACATTTGATGGCATTATACTTTATAAAACTAGCTGCATCATATTCCCATAAGGGGATAAAAGTACTGGCAGAATAGAAGGCAAGGGAATAAAGGTGACACAAAGAAATGTATCTAGTGCCAACTGCAGACTGAATGAATAGTTGATGGAATTGAGTATTAAACATGTGAAGGTCTGATAGTACTATACGCTGAGAAGGACAAAAAGATTATTGGTATGCCAAAGTTTTTAATTGGCTAATGTCCTTTGGAATTCCAAAAGTGAATGGTTCTCAATTCTGAATGCTAGTGCTTGTATTATTTTAGGATTTGCTATGACCCGGTTATACTTTAAAAAATATTGCCGAGTTTGTTAGCATCTGATCCGATTCGAAGCTTGCAAAGGCGACATGATAACAACTTCCTTAAAAGCTTTGCTTAGAACACCTCCTCCAAAGAACCTGGCTTCCCAAAAGGAAGTTGGCTTTGCGTGTCCCTAATATTAAACATTATCATATCTAGGCACCTGACCAATGGCAATGATAGCATCAAGCGCAGGGCCATCCTGCTGATAGCCATACCTGAACTGAACCTACAGTCACAATGATTAACTAATGCAGAGTTGTCGACAATAATTTACTGGATTAAGAACAACGAGTCAATGACTAATCAGAGCACTGGAATCATTCTAAAAGAAAGGTAATCCCATCTAACTGCTGACAACTTTCCATACTATTGCAAGTTGCAGATCCTTTGTGACAGAGACACCAGGATAGAGTAAAACCTTCGTGATACGCCGGCGCCAAATAAAGCAACTAGAATCGTGTTGTGGATGACGTGACGGCATGAGGAAAGAAGATGAGAGCTGAGGACTGCATCTTTCATGAATGTGCTACTGTTTTAATGGAAGGGTCAACTGCTGTTCCTCTTGGTTGACTTGATTCCCAAACAGGATAAGGTGTGGAGACGTTGTTTTTCTATTTTGAGGAACTGGAGTGGAGATATTAAAGATGGCAGAGTGAATTGATCTAACCAAGCGTTCCATTTAACCCTCTGTTTCATATGAGATGCAGTAGCAAAAAAACCCCTCTGAATTCTAATCCACACCAAATCCTCCAACATTTGGTACACCGTACACGAGCACAGGACAGAAAAAGAAAAATAACAGAGATAGTTCGTCCCGAATTCTAACAATCTAACACCGTGCAGAATGCAGACACGGATTTGCATCTGAAGATTGGGAGCTGTTAATTCCGACGGAGCTCAGGATTCTTGGGGCGAACTAAAGCATAGCATCATCAGAATTCAGAGCAGAGCAGGGAAACGGTGGCAGAACGCACCAATTACCTCGCGTCGTTCTGTCGTCGTCGTCCCTTCCTTAGCTCTCTCTCGCTGCTACGCAACGGAACCTTGGCCGCTGCTGCTGGCTCGAACGGACGAACGCCGGGGGCACACAGTGCGGCGGCGTCACGGTGGTGGTATTTGTAATAGGAGCAGAGGAAGGAGGAAGAGAAGGTGGTGGTGGAGGAGGCGGCGAGCGAGGTGTGGGTTCGTTCGTTGATTTGAACGGGGTTCGCTCGGCGGTAGCTTTCCCGTCCCTCCTCCCCGGTGGGGCCCGCCGCTGGCTCGCTTTCCTTTCTGCATGGGTCCCCTCCCCTCCCCTCCCCGGGCCCACCCTGCCGCCTGCCTTTTTGTGGCGGTGCGCGTACGGGCCACGGTTGGTTCGAACGTTTCGGGCGCCACCACCTCGTCTTCGGCGGAGCAGCAGCTGCATCGACCGTCTTCCTCCTCGATGCTTCCTGGTGGTTGGTTGGTTGGTTGCTCCATCCTCCATGGCAGTTTTTTTTTTCTTTTTCTTTTTCTTTTCTTTTGATGAAGAGATAGGGTTGGGGGCCAATTTTCCGTCCTGGGAAGCTGATCGATCCGTACGTGCTTCTCCCTGTTGTTTCTTTCTCGCTGTTTTCCCGTCGTTCTCGGACAGATTGAGGCTGCGGTTTGGGACACGTGGAATTTCGTAACGTACAAGGAGGGTTTGAAATTCTAAGGGGCTTGGAAAAAAAATCTCTTATGTTCGAAATGGACGTGAGATTTGGATAAAATCCTTATGTTCTGAAATGGACATGAGATTATTGCTTGTTGGTAAATCCATAGGCGTTCGGTTTTCCAAGAGGACGCGCAACTATAAGGAAAAATTTTGAACGGTACGGGGAAGGATAAAGTGATAGTGCAGTGAGATTTTTCTTAGTTGTGGTCGTGGTAGGATTGAGCAATGGAGTGCCTGCA
Source organism: Urochloa ruziziensis (assembly GCA_015476505.1). NCBI lineage: Eukaryota > Viridiplantae > Streptophyta > Magnoliopsida > Poales > Poaceae > Urochloa > Urochloa ruziziensis. The sequence continues at coordinate 4,527,633 of CM027122.1, forward strand.
GCATGGTAATGGTAAATTGGTAATAATATATAGACCGTACAGTATTGTGTGGCCTAGTGTTGTCGAGAATTAATTCTTATTGTGTTCTCCCTTTGGAACAAGTTAAGCCTTAGTTACGCATGAGTAGGCCAATGGCATTGAAGATCATGGAGGTTTTTCAGCCTCGTTGCCACCACGGGTTGAGATCCTATGGATCTAAGGCTGGTCCATTGGTCATTGATAGAGAGATTCTAACATTATGCTTTTCGAACAAGAGAGTTTTGCTTACTAATGAAAATTCTTGTAGTGGGACAAGGTGGAGAGCTCCTGTTTACTCTAGCTTTATGATTACGCTGAGAATAGAAAAAAAAATAGAGATCCTTTCCTCTAGCATGTAATGTTTTCCCAAAGAAAGGAAAGAGAGATCAATGCTCCTGCTGTGAACTTATTTTATTTGATTAGTTCAGCCAATGATTATCTTAGTAGCAGGAAGAGTTTCAAATGAAAAGAATTTCCAATAATTTTGCTAAATAATTTTACATCGTTGCAAATGCACGTGGTGGCAGGATTTGAGTGGTAACATCAATTTGTAATAAAATATAACAAAAGAAATTCCACGTACTGACCTCGTTAAAATAGTTTAACATCTTTGCAAGGTATATGATGGTAGGATTTGAGCGCTGATATACAAACATGCCCATGCATGGCAACAGGGGCACCTAATTAGTTGGCCTATTCTCCTAAAAAATATTATTGGAAGTTGATTAGTTGGTTGATGCAACAAGACTACAGGTTAGTTTGATTGATGACTCTAGTTGAGCCTTGACTACGGCTGAAATTAAATTGGCAGTGAAGAGCGCACATACATAGTCTATCATCATGCAACCAAACCATTGGGTCATTGTGGGAGTTAGTGGTCCTCTTTGGTTTTTGAAGCTAGCTAGTACACAAGAGTCTGTTTGAACCTTATTCGAAAGATATAGTTGGATGGAATTTCTTCAGGTTAGGATGGAGTTGTCTACTTCTTCTCTTCCATCCTAAGTTAACATATAAGTGATCTCAAACCAAATAGTTGTTCAATCTGCCACGGTGCACCTTCAGGAACCGCTATAATTGCAGTGCTTGGGGACCCCACAGCTTTTAATTTTGTTTATATATATTTATAGAAAGTATTTAGATGAAATTTACTAACAGTTAGCTATCTATGGTATGACATTCTGGCACCTGAACTCCTATGTCAATTAAGTTATCACTTCTTACAAATGAAAGTTTATATGATTTGTTAAACTAATATGTACCGTACACATTGTATAATTTGACCAGTATTGTCGCAAAGAACAACACAATATATTGGATAACCTTGGAATGTAGACAAAAAAGAAACATAATATTTTTCTCTGTTATTACAAGTTATTGCAGGAGTATTTTTCTCTGTTACAAGTTCATAAATAGATTGAAGAAAAAATAGGCCGGCATACTGTTTTAGGTTTATGGTACATTTGCACGTGCTGTGGATGAATAGAGGATGTAGTAGGATCAGTTTATTAATTTTTCTTTGGCGGCTTCTCTATGGAACTCGACTTTTATGCAGAAAAATAAAGGCTTCTATGCTAGATCAGAAGAGTGAGGCCCACTTCTCTTTTCACCTTTCTTATGTCCATTATTACAACAAGATTGTCAGGAAAATAAGGTTCCTCTAGGGAACAGAAGGTAACTTAGCCATGGCTTGCATGAGCTCTCTAACTAATTAACTCTTTCACGGTCGTCGATCACTTGGTTCAGAAGAAAAGAAAAGGATGATCAAACAAGATAGAGCCGGGCGGCTAATGTGGGGACCAACATCTAGTGATCTACAAGAATATATGTGCACGGACTATATATTGCTGAACTCAAAATTAACACAACACAAATATTGTTAACTTTGCAATTCTGGATATCACCATAAACTACCTTGCTAATGCTAATAACCTCCGCATAGGATGGTAAGGATGCTGATGCAATGCAAAGGCTAATAAACTCGGATTCGACTGCGTTGTGTATATATGTGAATACAAGTATTTGATGTATTAAACATTCATGGATCAGCTATTTGAAAAGAAAAGATACCAGAAATTGTTCCATACGTGTGCGAAGTAAAAAAAAAGAATAAGTGTAATGCCAAACGCACGCATCTTAATTGTTAAAGGTGTAATACTCCTTGGTCCTTGCTAGACTACATATAAGTGGTACACTAATACGTACAAACCGACAGAATAATTAATAAAATCTCAATCATACTCCAAATAAATGATTAGCACGAAACAAATTAATCAAACTAATCTATCTCCTTCAAAGAATTGTTTGAAATGCACATGTGTGTGTGATTGTTGCCATGCACATCGTCGGTCCTAAAGCGTTTTGCCTCCAAAGAAAAATTGGAAGGAACAATCCAGGGAGTGATGGAAACAATTTTACGTCATAAATCACACAACACATCAAACTATTTCAGTGCAAAATTATGCACGTCCTGTCGATCTCATCGTCATGGTCAATCATCACCTACTGATGAATTAATGAACAAAATCATATGTCTCCCCCGCACACCGTAGCTAAATGATTGTGCAAGACACGAGAGCCAAACCATGACTTGCTACCAACCCATGTATACTCATCACCTATAATTCGCAATTGATGACCCAGTTCATGAGCTAATACTTTTTGGGTACATTGAAAATTCCAGTCTTCTTGCTCCAGCTGATTGCAGAGAGGGGGCCATCGGATCAACAGTCCCGTCTCTGAAAGATGCATTGGGATCTCTCTCTCTCTCACTCTCTCTCCTGAGTGAACAGTTCAACTGCATATGTGGACATGATACCTTTTTCTTTTCCTGGAGAAGTTTTATGCTGATGCTGAAATCAAAGCTCGAAAGCGATGCGATAAGATAGGATTAGAGGTCGATCCCGGAAAACATGAGTTTGCAGAGCGTCAAAAGGAATAAGATACCGGCTTTCATAATAATAATAGGCGCACGCAACCGACGTCGTCCCCGATGGGCCATTGGTACTACTGTAGGCTGAAAGGTGGCTGACAATGGTGAACCGAGCTACTAGGTAGTTAGCTAGGGCCGGTGCCGGTGCAGGCTCATTGGTGTCAATCGTGTGAACTACCACATAAATAAAAAACAGAAGGTGATGCTCTTGCACGTGTGGCAGGCATGCTGTTTTCCTTGATGAAATTTAGAAAACTCCTGCTGACATGTTGTAGCCAGTCATCTGGCCGGCAGAAACTTGGATGCCAGTGTGAATCATTGCAGATATAAAAATAGAATCATCTCAAAGTGTCCTTGGTTCCCGTTGACGGCCGGTGTGACTCTTGAACTACCATTATAGTTCTCTTGGCCTAATAATGAAACCCCATTAACATCTCCACACAACACCATGGTTAGGGCTTCAGGCTTTTTAATCAAACTTTTCTGAAACTCCGGTCTCCCTCTCTGTTTCAGCGGTTTTATCCGATTACTCTTAATTAGTTAAATTAATAAAATGAAGCGCAATATACAACATTTAGGTAATGATCTTAAGGGAGCACTACTACAATAAGGGACTATACCGGCAGTTAAATAGTTGCCAATGAAATAAGTTACACGGATAACAATTCTGGCACTGTCTCTTATATACTTTGATCATTAAAGCTTTCAGTAAAATAGATTGCAACAAGGCAATCCGCCTAACTTGAATAGGATCGGCTCCATTTTTCATAGTACAACATACCAAGCACTACAGGTATCTATCATTGAACACGAATGGATTTCCATAGTGTTGCTACTCGTTCACAACATCGCCAGTCATAAGCAGACAAAACATCAACTCTAATCACGACGTTACACTATTAATTTTGTCTAATATCGAGGTTATTAGTAGGGCGAACGCCTATGCGACAACACGTTTCTGCTAACTTATCACCACATACTTAGACGAGACTGACAATGGCGAGTAATAGGCACAATGTAATACTCCGTAGAAGACAACATAGTAGCCCATACACGTGAAGCATGCATTATATACATAATACATATATGCATCACACATGTCGTCATCTCACAATCGATCAGTCTCAACAACGTATGGTAATCATCGTTCGATGAAGCTTAATTAGCTCTCAGTTGTGGATCATTTTGGAGACAAGATGTTTCGCTCGCTTGCAGCAGCTTGCTACTGCTAATTAAACTCAAATGCTCCCCTCAAAGTGTTGGCAAAATTAGAGGGAAAGAAGTCAAGGGTAAAAATGACTTTTCATCCTATTCTCATGATAGTATGGAGTGCCACATGAGTATGAAGATGAATTTGACTTGAAAACAACCATTAGAGGACTAAATTGGCCAATCTGGAAGGAAGTTGAGGATGAAGTTTACCGTCAGAGCAAAGTTAAAAGACTACAACGCCTATTTTGCCATTACAGAACATGCGTAATAATCAGAATGTCCAAAAGGAAGCTACACTAGAATGGACAATAATTTTGCACCCAAGAATTGTTGAAGGTCCAAAAATAAGATTGCCATCACTTGCTGCCCAAATTATTAAGCAGCATGCAGAGACAAAAAAAACTACGACCCGCGGAGGTGAAGACCCACCCCGAGGCATTGTATTAAGAAGAAGACCTTCTCACACAGGTCGTATAAAATCCCCGAATCCCCGCTCCACCCTTACACAGGGAACCGTAGCCTGTGAGATGGCCGGTTCTATTTCCATGTGCTTTGGCGTGGGACGGACGAGGGGATTTTTTTCGGTGAGACACCCAGCGCCGAGTCAGAGACTCGAACGCTGGTGGGCAGCGAGCCGCAACGGACTCCCGCCTCCGCTAGCCAGTCGGCCGTGACGCGGTTCTCAGCAGCATGCAGAGACATGGCTGAAGAACGATGTTTCTGATGCTATACGTCATGCATGACCGTGACCGTGACGCCGACACGCCTCAGCCGCCGCGCGCCGTACGTGAGCCTCGGCGACGACCCGGCTGCAGTACACCCGAGCGTGCGTCGCGTCTCAGCCCTGTAGGGGAGGGAGAGAGGAGAGGAAGGGGGCCGGGTCGGGAGGGCGGTTGGGGGTGGGTTCCGTTGGTGTCGTCGCGTTGGGGGGCAACAGCGGCTGGGTCGGTGCCGTGCCCGTGCCCATCTCATCGATCGTCTACTACTTGGGGGAGATTTCTTCATCTGCCAAGCTACTCTATATCCATTTCAAATTAGAGTTGTTTGTACACGTAACCGCGGTTGGGGGGCAACAGCGGTTGGGTACGTATACGTACGTGGACTTGTGTTAAAGACTCGACCGATTGTATATATACGAGATGATTAGACAGGAGGGTAGGACACGATCGATGCCAAGCTACTCTATCCATTTCAAACTAGAGTTGTTTGTATCCAAACGGTACTTGAAAGTGCATTTTATTTTGGAAATAAAATAATGCAAAAAATAATTCTAATAATAGTTTGAGCACTACTGGAAAACTTCACATTGGTCTGCGCACGTTAGTGCCGGTCGACCTGGAGCCGGTACTAATGTCGGAATTTAGTACCGGCTCCAGAAAACAGTGCTCACGGAGCCACATTAGTACCGGCTGGGGAGACCAGCCGGTACTAAAGCGCACCTCAAAACCCGCATGGAACCATTTAGTACCGGCTATAATTGGCTGGACGATTTAGTGCCGGGTAAAACCATCAGCTCTTGAGTCCAAAAAAAACTAAATCCCGTTTCCCTCTCCTCTGTTTACTCATTCCATCCCTTGTTCTTTTCCTTATCTACTTCTCTTCTTCTTTCCTCTCTCTTCTCTTCCCTTTATCTCTCGCCAGAGGAGAGCCAGGAGTGGACGCGCGGTTTCTGGCGCGGTTGCCGGCCGGCATGAGCGGCGGCGTGCGCGAGGGGCCCCGGCGCGGTCGCACGGAGCCCCCTGGCGCTAGCGGCGTGGAGGAGGACCCTCGCGGCTGCCGGCGTGGGCGCACGGAGCTCCCGGTGCAGGCGGCGGCGTGCACGGGAGAACTGCCCCGGCTGCGACAGCGCACGATTCTTCTCATTCTTGTCTGATTTTGATGATTCAGATCTTGTTTGCTATGAAATGTGTGCTAGCTGTGTGATAGTGATTTTGTTGTGAGATGTGTTCTTGGGATTCTTATGAGATGTATTGTGATTCTTATGAGATGTATTCATGTGATTTTTATAAAATTTGTGAGATGTGTTCTTGATTGTGATGACCGGCGTTGTAGAAAAAGAAAAGGAAAGAAAAAGAGAATAAGAAAAGAAAAAAAAGGAAATCCTACGTCTGCTACCGAAGCAATTTAGTACTGGTCGGTACCACTGACGGGTACTAAATTGATCCCTTTAGTACCGGCTAGTATGACCGGTACTAAAAGGCCTGCACGTTAGTGCCCCCATTTAGTATCGGCTGGCCTGATCGGTACTAATGGCTTGTGTGACCGGTACTAATAAGAGGTTTTTCAGCAGTGGAGAATTTCATAATACAGCTGCAAGTCCCCTTCTTCATAGATATAATAATCACCTTGTGCTGGAGTATTTGGATGGTTAGAAATGGTTGTATCTTCAGAAGTATTCAACCTACAACTAATGCATGCTGACGACATTTCAGAACAACCTTCGCCCAGGTTATCCTTTGCGCGAAAGAACAAGACAAACTTCCGATGCAACAGTGTCTAGAACAAATCTTGTAACCCTGATGCTTATCTTCTTTGTTTCCTTTTTAGCTTCTTGAGGTGCTCAACCATGCAGACTTTGCTTTACCATTAATATATAACCAGTAGGGAGAAACCCCTCCTGTTTCATAAATAAAAAGAGTGTTTAAATAAATTGTTAGTCCCACTGTTTTTGATACTTGGACCCACCAATCTAGTATTTATGGGTACTTCTATTTAGGTACTTCGAGATACTTTTTTTTCCACCATTAGATCCCTCAGGGTGGAAGAATCTCATTATTCCAAAGTATTCCCAAATTTCTGAACAAATTATAGGTCATTTTAATTTTTTTTAAAAATATATCATATATATAAATAAATAATAAATACTTTTTTGCGACCGTGTCTTAGCACCTATTTAAATAATAAATACTCAGAAAAATTAAAACCGTGTATAATTCAGAACGGATAGAGCAGCAAGGCAGCGGGTGGAGTTGAATATAGGACCCAATGGCAGATTGCGGTTGGTCGTTGCCTCGTTGGGCTGCCGGGCATGCAGACATAGGTAATGTGTTGGTTGTTTCCTGTTCCTTGGACGAGCTGATGAGGCTCGGATAAGACGATCGGCCGGCAGACAGATGATCATGCGATCGTATATAATTATAACAAATTAAATGAAAACCAACCGACGATAATCATGTAATTAGTTACTAATATACGGTCTCCTTACATTAAGTATACTATACTATAGGAGTGTGTGCAGCCGTGTGCAGGTATTTACATACATATACTGATATACATCCTGGATTAGTTATAACAACTTTCGAGTCGTGTATGCATCCAAATCCTTTAAGCTGGCGTGCTGTGGGCTGTGTGGCGCGTTCGATGATGCCCGTTGCGTGCGCGCGCCGGCCAGCCACAGCCAGCTAGCCAGCCAGCGCGCGTCGGTTGGCCAGCGGCTCGCCCGTGCTCGCGAGGCCTAAATTAAAATCAATTATTGTGTCGCGCGTGCCTGCAGCCTGCCCGCACCGACGACCCGATGTCCGGTGCGTATCACGTGTGCACGGTGAAATAATGAGCGCATTCGAAACTGCCAAACAAACATTTTGCATTTTTTGCCGGCCGCGCGCGTGCACTTTGTGCGCTGCATGCTA